>JAKJMR010000207.1:635134-668981 GCA_024449315.1 Daboia siamensis | reverse complement strand
GATAGATAGATAGATAGATAGATAGATAGATAGATAGATAGATAGATGTGAGAGAGATCTGTTATACTATTTCAGTCTAGTGCTCAACCACAAACAGTTATAAAGTTAAAGCATTTCAGACAGCCCATTCAGCAGTCTAGGACGATTACACATTTGTATAGTCCAACAGTGCAGCCTTTGGTAGATCACCATCTCCAGGTCTTTGGGGCAGCAGAATAGCAGCAGATGAGGATGGCTAGGTAGGGGGCACACATGTATCCATGAGCCTGAAATTACCAATAAGCATCATTCTGATCCCACTCATAATAGGCCAGCTGCCTTAGCTTCTGCCGCAATCAGCAGTTGAGGGTGCATTGACCACTGACTAAAGGGAAAGTGCTGGTTTAATATCAGTATAGTTAAGGATAATTTAAAGCTGTTACATTTTGGGGTTGAGAGCCAGATGAAAAAAAATTTATGGGCATAGAGAAGAAAAAAGAGACATTTAAAAGCCCAGTAGGAAAAGGCTCCAAGAGTGTACTGAGGTATCTTCTGAAATATTATTGTCATAGGTTTTACAGTGTTCTGAAAGAAAAAAAATCACCATCATTCAAGGAAACACTAGTTGTGTATACGATTCCATACTGACATTCAACTGAATAACACATCTGGAGTTATTTTTTGTTCTACTCAGATATGGAACAAGAACTTTACCAGTTTGAGGTAATTCTGATTACATCGCTGACCAGTTTTTAGATCTTTAGACAAGATGGATGCAAATAATATTTTGAACTGAGAGCGTAAATAGAAAATAAAGGAAACATTTTCTTATTGAGCAATTTTTCTTTTCTTCTTATGTTTGATGAGCACTGATGATGTCATCTAGTTTCGGTAATAAAATATCTTCAGGAAAACAACCAAGCTCAGATAGCACCAAGGACCCTCATTTCAACCCTGAGCTACAAATATTCTCCTTTAATGTTATGTTATTACAAAAATTGATTACTAGATAAGTAGAATAAGGTATTTACAGATTAAAAGGCGATAATCCGAATTCAATTTTCTTCTTTAAACTGCTAGTGTACACACCTTAAATAGCCCATTAATAATGGTTTTGAGTAGAAACAGTATTATTTTAGGATCTTAGTTGTCCTCTATCCAAAATTGGATCTAAATTCCATAGTGGATTCCTAGATAACTGTTTAGTTGATAGATGATAGTGTGAATAAAGTACTGCTTGTTTCTTATGCAAGAAATCCTTTGGGAAAAAATGATGATCTTTGAATTAACAGAGAGAGAATGATGGAATATGGTGCCCCATTGAAGATCAGCCAGAATTACTCTATGATTGGAGCAAAATTTGAAACAGTGTGATTCTGATCAGAAATAAATGCACCATCTTTCCTGTACAGTTTGGAGTAGAATTTTGTGCTTTTCAAAAACCACATAGTGGACATAAACCCAACAGGTTCAGCTTTCCCTCTTTGTAAAAATGCTGCTTTTTGAATATCTGCTTCTTACTCATCTCTTAAAGACATTGAAACTTAGCTAGGAAAAAAAAGCAACTCTACCTATAATCTCAAATGACCTCCTATGATTGGGCTACTAGTAAAAATGCTTCCATTAACATCTCTTTTTTGCTTGTTATAAATAGCATATCTACCAGGAGGCATTTTGCCAACTAGCTGCTGACACGCAATTTTCTTCTGCCATCTCATAATTATGCTGTTAACAGAAACCCCGATAGTGAGTTGTTCCTGCATGAGCAAGACAGAAAGATATATTTATATTTACTTTCTTGACCCTGGAAATATGAAGTGGATAGAGTAGGCAATATTCAACAGCTATACAATGGGAGAACGAGCCAAGCCTAAGGACTGTTACGTGGTTCCAGTAGAAACTAATGGTTCTAAAACACTATGTGATCACAGAGGCCTAAGTTTGCAGGAGCATCAGATAAAGTAAAACCTAACTTACAGGCAAGAATAAAGATTATGCCCAATTCAGTCTGACCCCCACCTCTATTTGTCTAAGTAAAGCATGCTGAAAATTTGGCTTAGTTTTTTCCTTAAAGATGAAAACACTGCATCTTTCACCCTTCATATTGTCTTATTTTTACAATAGTGGCTATAAGCCTGTTTCATTCCAACAATGAGATTGTTGAAAGACTAGAGTGTTTACCAACTAACCACAAGCACGTTCAACTTAGTAGCATATTGCCACATATAATGACAGTATTTACTGGCTTTATTGTGCTCATCAAAGACAAATAGTCAGGGGAAAAAAGTCTCTGCATGGATCTGCAACAGGTAGAGATATTTTTTCCTGACTATTTGTCTTCGATGAGCACAACAAAGTCAGTAAACACTGTCATGCTATCAAAGTGTGTGTAGGGGGAAGCCTCCTGACATTTTCCAGACTTTGAATGCATACATCAAAGGTTAGATCTTTAAGAACTGTTTTAATGGTCTGCTCTACCCCAATATTGTCTCTTCTTCCTGGAACTAGTTCTTCAAGATCTCTGGAAGAGGTTTTCTTAGGTCAACTATCTGTGATTGCTTTTCTCAGCCTTCTCCAACCAGATGCCTTGCACATATATTTCAACAAAAACTTCTCAAATTCAACAAATCATACAACACAAATAGAGAATCCTGAGCTGAGGAACACCATTTTAACGTTGAGAGGTCCATGATACCAAAACTGGTGGAGCAGAGGGCTAATGCCTCCTTAAGTAAGACCAGCTGCCTGCAATTAGTGCAGGTTCGCATCCCACCAGGCTCAAGGTTGACTCAGCCTTCCATCCTTCCGAGGTAGGTAAAATGAGGACCCAGATTGTTGGGGGCAATAAGCTGACTTTGTAATAATGCCGCTTGGGGTGTGTGTGAAAGCCCTAACAAGCAGGCATATACATAAAATGAAGGCTACTGCTAAGCTTGTAAGCCTCCCCGAGTCTTCGGAGAAGGGCAGGATATAAATGTAATAAAAAAAAACAAAACTGAAAATTGTTTATAACCAAAGCATCAGTTTTTTTATCACTTTCAGCAGTTTTTTTCTTTGTTGAACAAGGAGGATTAAATGAATATTAAATTGCATAATGATGAAATAAATTCACCTTAAGCAAATACCTATCTCCTATGGAACATGTCTTCTAGGAATATGTTTTTCAGTTTCACATATAATTCAGGTAAATTCGGTTGAGTGTCAGAGGCATAAATTATCTATGAAGTAGAGGCAGGCAACTTTTTCAGGGCTCAGAGATCTCATCACTTTGTGAGAATGCAAAAGTCACAAAGGAAAACCTTACATATGATGCATTCGCTGTATTTCCCATATGGTTATGGCCAGAAATTTCTCATTGCTCCTGTTTTATGTCAAGGAGGGTTTTTTTTAAACTTTACATCTTTATTCTATTTCTATTCTATTATGCCACTCTTTTACTTACATTACAGTGAACACAATGGATTTCCCACCACCTCAAGACATCAGTTCCACTGGCAAGAAGTCAATAGAACAATCCTTTTTCACAATTGGTAACATTTATATATTTATTTATTATACAGATTTACAAGGCCACCCAAATCAACAGTGACTCTATTAATTGCTCTCTATTTCTACCTCTGCTGTGTTCTTTCAGCTCAGCCTTTCATTTCTACACCTTTGGCCCCATACTACTCCATACCATCCCCAGTGGCTCCACCTTCTTGCCTACCCATGTCCAAGCTTTCAGATGCTGCACAGGAGGGGAAGACATCTTCCACACTTCCTCCTTGTCCTTCTATTGTCAATATTCATTTGTTTGCAGAGAGCAGCAGGAAGGCAGAGTTGCCAGGCTAACAGGCTCTGGAATGCCACTCCTCAGTTGTGGAGTTGAGCAAGCGTCCAGAGTTTGCTGACCTCCAGTATAAGCCTATTTCTAATTTACATATTAAACAAACATGGGCCTACTCTTGTCAGTATCTGGGTGAGATTGAGGGAGGGGCTGCAGTCAAATAATAGATATCCCAAATCCTCCATAAAGCAGGTGAAAATACAGAATCAGAGAAATGGAATCTCTTTCAGTTGTATGTGGAGAATTCAAAGCTGGGAGCCTTTCTGAATGAAACCAAAAGTGTTTCAACCATAATAAATGTGCTGGGTTAAATGGGTACTTGTAGGAATCTAACAACACCAGTTGGCTTGGCAATAAAGCCCAGAATAGGGGTTTGATATGTGGAGGCATGTACCTTTCTCTCAGTGTGTGTGTGTGTGACTCTCTCTGTCACACACACACACACACACGCACAGACTATCTTCCACAAATACACAGAGAGGTTTATATCCATGAATGTAACAGCTGTCACACTCTATCAGGCTAAGGCAATATTCAATAATTTAAAAGAAATGAATTCCCAATAAAAATGAAGAACCATTTGGTTGTTTAGTCAAAAATTAAATTTTGGGGATGGAAGCAAGAACCATGCTTGGTAGAGCCATATCATGTATAAAGTTAGAGTTCGTCTTCCCCCTTCTCCAGTGAGGAATGTGTGTACTTTTTTCTTTTTAAGTTCATGATTCCTATTGTAAGGCTTTATTGCCATTTTATGTGTTCCTCAACTCAAAATGGTAGGAAATAGCATGACTTTCTTTTTTGGAGGCAACTGAAGAGGGTCATAGCAACCCAAAAGGTTGTCCACTCATAAAAGAATGAATCATTAAAGCCATTATGATATCAGCAGTCATTTCACCAATCCCCACTCTCATTTCAAGCCTATTTGCGAGGCTAGCAACAAAAGGAAAAAAGAGGCTGTAATTCTCAGCAGGTTTAAAAGCAAAAAAAGTTGAAAATGAATGTGAGCAGACAATGACAAGAGACAAATGTAGTTGCTCTTTGCAGCTCAGCTACAGTCTATTCAAGCTCACAAACTGTGCAAGTTCCTTCAGAGGTCTGCCCTGTCATGTTAAACACAGTTTAGAATTACAATCTGAGTGTCTTTGGTGGAAAAGCAAAGTAAAAATAGTGTTTGAAGTGAATTTGATCGAATATAACAATGATGGCAACAATGATAATAGGAATGATGGGGTTAACAGTAATAACAAGCTGGAGGTGACTACATTTACTTCCCATTGAGTCTTATTAGTGTCAAAATGGATGAAATAAGTTGCGGGTTATTAAAATACTTTTTCAATTTACCAAGAATGGATAATGCAGTCAGCATAATCTATATCTTCACTGATTAATTTACATAAATGGAAGTGGTGGATTACTTTCGTAGTTTCATTGCTTCTTAGGGCCCTTTCCAGATGACAGTCCTATTTCTAGATGACACGAGAAAAATAAACATTGAGTTGACATTTTACCTAATAAGTTTTTTATGCTTTTATATCCTATTTCAGGGCTTTTCAACCTTTTCACCCATTGTACCACTTTTAGGATATGGCAACATCTGAGTACCACCAGTCGCCTAGCAATGTGTCAAAACCTGATGACCAAAAAAAGGGGGGGGGAGTGATGAAGTACAGGTAGTCCTTGACTTACAACAGTTCACTTAGTGACTGTTCAAAGTTACAATGGCACTGAAAAAAGTGCCCCCCAAGCCACAGACGAGCAAGACACCTGCCTGCCCACCCGGCTGCGCTCTTCCTTCTGTCCAAGGTTTTCATTTTTGTGAGCATTTCTGTTGAGGATTGGCAGCGGTGGTGGGGGGTGGGGTGTTTGGTTTTTATTCCCCCATCTGCTGGGTGGTTGTAGCAGGTTTTGGTCACTTCACATGACCCTGGGACACTGACCATCATAAATATGAATCAGTCACCAAGCATCTGAATATAATTCACAAGACCCTGGAGATGCTGCAACATTCTTCTGGGGTCAGCAGAAGCACCAAGATCAGCACCGAGCTTCAGCTGGAGCCTGGCGCTGATCCTGGCGCTTCTGCTGAGCCCTGACAGCCCTGCAGCTCCAGCCATCTCTCGCTCAGGCTTGTGCGGTGCTGCCACCAATTCAGCTCATTCCCCTCCCTCGCTACTTTTCTAGGATGGTCGCATACCACCTGACAGGTGCCAATGTGGTACCCGTACCATTGGTTGAAAAGCCCTGTCCTATTTCATTATCACATTACTAGGGGCACAAGATGACTTCTATTTCTCACAGGAATGGTGTCACTTGATCGATGCTATTTATAACAATTTATAAGCATGTTTATGTGACTTGCCTGATGATTTACAAAGATGGAGTGAAAGTTATTGAAGAAAGTAACGACGTGGCTAGAAATTTGATGAATGAGTGGCCATTCACTAGACACCATTTTATGCAGTATTATAGCATGAATAAACCTGTAGTTGCCTAGAAAAGATATATAGTGAATTCTTCTGATCTTCCTGTTTTATTTAAAAAGTGCAGGCCAAAGTTTAGATATCTTAAGTCAGAACTCAACAACATGTTACACAGAAAGAGAATTCTAGACTGTGCCACTTGAGATTCCCTGGAAAGAGAGAAGTATATTTTAGAATGATATCCCACATTTAAGAAAAGAAAATGTGTGCATCTGTACATCTAAAAACACATTTAGCATAGAATTTTATCCCTACCATGTTGGATTACTCCAGGCAGGAATTTCTTTCCCCAAACCATTCCTAAATACAACCCTATATTAACATCTTCAAACCTAAATTGTATCATAGCTTCCCATCTTTGAAGATTTACTTTGGTTCCTTTTCTTACACCAATGTGAAAACTACGCATGTGCTAAAGCAATTTGGAAATGATTTGAAGAAACCCATATTGCATGTCTTGAACTTGCCTCTTTAGAGATACTCAGTATATTGATATAAAGGTGCATGTAGAAACTGCTATGTATTAATGTTGTGTTATGGTTATGTACATTACAAAAAGGGTTATGAGGTAAAGTCAGCCGGAACACATGGCAGCTTTTGACAGCTGTCAAAAGCTGCCGAAGGCTTATGCGCAGCCGCAGCAGCTTGACAGCTCTCAGCTGTCAAACCGCAGAGACAGCGCAGGTGCGGCAAATATAACAAGCCTAATAGCAGTAGATAGCCATTCCAAGTGGCTGGAGGTCATGCCTGTCAACAGCATGACTGCAGCTACTACAGTACAGGTACTTAGGGGGCTTTTTGCCACTCACGGCCTTCCAGATGTACTGGTTTTGGATAATGGACCCCAGTTTACTTCCCGTGAATTCCAGATTTTCACAATGGAGAACTCTATTAGACATGTCACTTCGGCCCCCTTCCATCCCTCGACGAATGGCTTGGCTGAGGTTATGGTTAAATCTACGAAAGATGCACTACAGAAAATCATCTTGGGGAACTGGCACTGCAGGTTGGCTCAATTCCTACTGGCCCAGCACACCACCCCCTGCACGACTACAGGGAAGTCACCAGCAGAACTGCATTGGGGGAGATGCCTGGTGACGAGACTCGATAGACTGCACCCTGACAGGGCATCGGCAGAACCAGAACAGCCCCTTCCACAAAGAACCTTACAGAAGGGGCAGCTCATTTGGGCAAGGAACTATGGGGAAGGGAACAAATGGATTCCAGGGGTTATAATAAAACAAACTGGACCATTGTCATACACTGTTGACACTGACAACAACTACCACTTGCGTTGCCACATCAACCAATTACGGCAGCGCTGTGTGCAAAATATAGGGGGAAGGGACAGCAGGTCATTTTTAAGACCTAACACCACCCCCGGAATAAACAACAACCCCAGCACAACATCCCCAAGCATGACCAACAACGAAACCCCTGAACCAGACCCCACGCAAGTAACCGCACATCCGGAACCAAGAGTAGAGGAACCAAACGCAGCAACACCCCTCCGCCATTCCGAGAGAGCCAAGAAACCCCCGGCCTACTTAAGAGACTATGAATGGGGCACAAAATAAATTGCAAGGGGAAAAAGGGGTAACCCACCAGTTCAGGGTAAGGGTAAGGGATGCTATGTATTAATGTTGTGTTATGGTTATGTACTTTACAAAAAGGGTTATGAGGTAAAGTCGGCCGGAACACATGGCAGCTTTTGACAGCTGTCAAAAGCTGCCGAAGGCTTATGCGCAGCCGCAGCGGCTTGACAGCTCTTAGCTGTCAAACCGCGGAGACAGTGCAGGTGTGGCAAATGTAACAAGCTGGCTGTCAAAGCCAGCCACCGCGGATTGGACCTCACCAACCATGGGAAACTGGCAAGTTTCTGATTGGTCACCAGCGTGCCAGCTGGAGTATAAATATTGGCGCAGAAAGTCTGTCAGCGCCCAGTTCCATGCCATTATTAAAAGGTTGTTACTTGAGCCAGCTGTCTCGTGTGTTCCTTGCTGAAGATAACACAGAAACCTTCCTTTCTTCTAAAGCTTTGCCTGCTGGATGAGAATGAATGGAGAAATATTTATTGTTCAGAGCTTCGCTTTTTAGAAAGACTGAGCAGCACTTGAGATGGCTAGATAAAGAACTGTTTCATTTATTCATAATATTTTCTCATTCTTCTTTCAGGCAAGACATCATGCATATCATTCTTGTCTCCAGTTTTTCCTTAAGCAATGAGGAAGGTTGAAATGACAGACAGGTAGCTAAGAATGGACCTGAAACTAGGCAGTGGCGTAGCGTGGGCTGTCAGCACCCGGGGCTGCGCTGGGCGGCCACTGCACTGTCCCTCCCCCAGATAGTTCCTCGCTCTCTCTCCGCACCGCACCGCATGCCTGGCACCACCCCCCTCCACATTGGGCAGCGACCCAGTGGCTCGGATCGGATTCGCACAGCCAGCATTGCAGTGAGAGAGAGTGAGTGAGCCAGGCAGGGGCAGAGAGCTGCGAGTGCGAGCGCATCCCCCCCAGATGTTGCGCCCGGTGTGGCTGACCCCCCTGCACCCCCCATGCTACGCCACTGAAACTAGGTACAACATATGTGCTTTTGAAGGACAGAATGTATGATTTTTTTTCTCACACAAAGGGCATCATAACATACATAGCAACTAATTTGTGGAGTTTGACTTCTCCAGTATGACTGGGATTTTACACAGAGTCCATTCTTAGTGGAAATTGTAGATGTAATGTCAGAAAGATTCTTATTTTGTAAAATGTCCTCTCAATATTCATCTGGCATAAACAACTTTTGGACTCCTATCTAATTTGATTACATTTTCACTGGAGCCCTTATTTGCTATATATTGCAAACACCTGAACACAGAGATAAACACCCCATGTTCCATTTGGCAATGAAAAGCTATTTGGTAGTACTAACAATGCATCTTTATGAAAAACCCACCATTTTCTCCTACCCATGGAACACTTGTCCAAACTATTCACAAATGGTAAGCATTGTAATTGAATTATAGAGGTCACTGAAAAAAGGTTACATCTTAAAAGCTTTAATTCTACTGATATTGTACTAAACATAAACAAGGCTAGCTACATTGTCTAGTTACTTCTGTCCACATTCCTACTATACAATCTGTGAAATGTTGAAACTCATTAACTCTTGTTACTTCTTTATGAATATAGACTGTTACCTCTCCACTAACATAGCATTTCTATGTCTTTAAGAGAGGAGAACAAAACTGTCATGTGGCTCATATTATTAAATATACAATGGGAAATTAAAGTATTCATTTTTAATCCATTTAGAGGCATGTGCATTTTATAAAATCAAGTTTATTTTTTCTCCTAGCTCTGCATGGTTTTTGGAATGTGGCTTCTGAGGCCCTCAGTAATGTATTGGCCTTATATGTTTAAATCACTTGCTTTGTGTCTAACTGCTTGTTTAATGGTTGACCTACTTTTGTATGTTGTAACGGTTGCTGGGCTGAGCTAGACTTGCTGTCTCCAGTCTGTTAAGCAGGAAACTGCTGCTTTAAATCTATTGGTCGCCACCTAGAGGCCAACCATATAAATAGCTGTGCAGCAGCTGTTAGCTTGCTTCTGTTGTTATGTTCTGACTGAGAATAACCTTGTTGTTGTTTGAACACTTTGTCTCACTTAATGCCTTCAAGAACCGAATACTTAACTGGTGATGAAGGTGGGATGCGCTGCTTCATCATAAGAGCCTGAAGTCACTAGGGGGTGAGGCCAGCACAGAGCCTGGCAGGAACTATGTCCCCCCCCCCCCTCGGTCTGCCTAGCAAGCCACACTGGATACCACCACATCCTAAGGATCCATCCTAGGGCCTACGCAGAAGCCAGCAGCACAAGGCAATGTGAGAAAGAAGCAGTGAAGACTACTCACCATGGCGAAGGTCGGGAAGCTCAAAGAGTTTGACATGACACACCCGGAGAGATGGGTGTCCTACATTTCCTGCTTAGAAAACTACCTCCGTGCCAACCAAGTCAGCAAAGATGGGCTGAACGCCAGGACCCTCCTCTGCGTGTGCGGCCCAGCCACCCTCGATATCGCTGAGAACTTGGTCACTCCCTCATTGCTAGAGTCCATCAGCTATGCAGACTTGAAGAAAAAGCTCCGAGACCACTTCGAGCTGAAGTTGTCCATAATAGCGTGGAGGCATGCCTTCAAGCAATGTGAACAACCTGGCAAGTTGGCAACGGAGTTCATTGCAGCTCTTTGGCAGGTGTCTTGACTATGTAGTTTCACCAATTTATAAGAGAGACTAAGAGAGCACATAGTCTGTGGACTCAGGAACAGAGAGCTCCAACAAAACTTTTTGCTAAGGAGACTCTCGCTAAAGGTGGCCTTGAAGGAGGTCATGGTGGACGAAGCTGCCGGAGGGGCCATTAAGGCACTGTGGCCTTCTAAAAGTGTGCCAAGCACTGAAGCTGTCCACCACAAGGACGCTGAGCGGTTGGAAGACACCGACTCTGACTACGAAGTCCACAAGCCACAAAGGTACCAGGAGAAGGGACCGGGGCCATCTGACAAGGCAGTCCCATTCCCTAGGTGCATGGCCTGCGGAGGCCACCATCAATGTGCGGAATGCCATTTTAGAACAACCACGTGCCAGGTGTGTGGAAAACCAGGCCACATCACTGGCATCTGTCGAGGTCGCCAGCGGGACCGCCAACCAGACAACTCGTTCAGGAGAGGTACCGGGACCTGGGGCAACACTGAGTAGGGTTCTGCTGTAATCGCAGGAGTGTGTTCTGCACTGGTGCCCACCGACCACTTAAGCAGAAGTTTCAATTGCAAGTCGAGCTTCAGGGAGTTCCATGTAAAATGGAACTGGATACAGGTTCAACTGTGTCTATCATCTCATTGGAACCTTCTGGCACATATTCAGCCACAGCAACAGATGGGTCAAACTTTGACCATCTAACATTTTATTAACAGACTTCCAGAATTCCCGAGGGGCAGTCAAGAGTGAAGCCATCATTGCTGTGAAATTCAAGGGTTTTTCAGGCCCGTTAGAGGTTACTGTGGTGGAAGATCAATGAACGAGTCTCATAGGGCTCGATTGGTTTGATCCATTGGGAATTCAAGTAACTGGCACTCACCGGACACAGGCAGCAAATTTGTCTTCAGTCTGCCAAAAGTTCACAGATGTTTTCAGTCCAAGCCTGGGAGAGTACAAGGGCCTTCCAATAGCTTTTAAACTTGACCCTTTGGTAATGTCAATCCGGGTTAAGCCCCCTTCGAGTGCCTTTTGTGTTAAAGCAAAAAAATTATGCAGAGCTGGATAAGCTGGTCAGTCAGGGGGTATTGCAGCCCATAGACAGTGGAGTGTGGGAGACCCCCATTGTAACACCACTCAAGGCCAATGGAGAAGTATGAATATGTGCTAACTATAAGTGCACCATTAACTGGGCACTTCAACAGCACGTGTACCCAGTGCCAGTTGTCAGCCATATTTTGGCATTGTTGCAGGGAGGCCGCATGTTAACTAAATTAGATTTAGCACAGGCCTATCAACAGCTGCTGGTGGTTGAGGCTACAGCAGCTGCCCAAACCATTGTTACACATAGGGGGGCCTTCAAGGTCAAGCGCCTACAATTCAGGGTGAGTGTAGCCCCAGGGATTTTCCAGGGAAAATCCTATGCTCAAGGGTATTCCAGGGGTCTGCCCCTACTTTGATGATGTGTTCATTGTCGGGGAGTATACAGAAGTCCTGGCAGTTCCGCACTGTGGGACTCAAATTGAAAAAAGAAAAATGCAAGATTGGGGTACCGTCGACAGAGTTCCTAGGATTCTGCATCGATGCCAATGGCATCCATCCTGTGGAGTCAAAGCTGAAAGTGATTCAGCAGGCAGCAAGCCCTATGTCCAAAGGAGAGCTTCAAGCCTTCTTGGGCCTTTTTAATTTTTACAATGCATTCCTCCCCAATAAGGCCGCAGTGGCAGAGCCATTACATCTTAGACAAAAACACTCAGTGGCGGTGGACCAATGTCCACGAAAAGAGTTTCCAGGCAGTCAAATCATTGCTGTCCTCGAACTCGGTGCCCACACACTTTAACGAAAGGTTGCCAGTTTGCATCGCATATGATGCATCACCATATGGGGTTGGGGCTGTGTTAAGCCATTTGTCAGCTGATGGGAAACAGTCTCCCATTGCTTATTATTTGAGGACCCTTTCTTCGGCTGAGCGCAATTACGTGCAGATTGATAAGCAGGCCTTGGCCATTGTGGCTGGAGTTAAAAAAGTTCCATGACTATTTGTATGGCTGCCATTCCATGGTTTTCACAGACCACAAGCCCTTGCTAGGATTATTCACTACAGACAGGCAGACACCTCAGATTCTGTCTCCCAGAATGTTGTGATGTTCTATATTCCTTTCAGCCTACAGCTATTGGCTGGTTCACAAAACAGGGAAAGACATGGGTCACACAGACAGCCTTAGCAGATTGCCCTTGCCATACATGGAGCCAGATCCGGCTCTGGCTACATGCAGTTTAGCCATACAGGATTTGCCAGAGTTCCCTCTCCATGCTGGAGATGTAGCTATGGCGACAGCAGCTGACAAAACCCTTAGCCATGTACTGACGAGGGTTCAGACAGGATGGTTTGACAATAGCCCAGGACTGGAATTCCAAAGTTTTTTTATGTGAAAAAATGAGCTGTCAGCTCATAAGGGATGTATCCTTTGGGGTAGTAGAGTTATAGTACCCAGATCATTATGGCCCAGAGTTCTTCAGTCTCTGCACGAAGGCCATCTGGGAATAGTCCAGTTGAAGGCAGTAGCTAGGAGCTACCTCTGGTGGCCAGGGCTAGATAAAGCTATCGAGGCCCAAGTACACGAGTGTTACACGTATCAACAATCCAGACCAGAGATGCCTCAGGCCCCTGTCCACTGATGGGAGGAAACACACACACTGTGGTCAAGAATCCACACTGATTTTGCAGGGCCCTTTCAGGGACAGCTGTTTTTAATAGTGGTCGATAGCCACTCTAAATGGTTGGAGGTGGTTCCAATTTCCACTATGACTACTGCTAGGATCATCCAGATGCTGCGGAGACTATTTGCAACACATGGGCTCCCAGACTGTTCTGTTCCAGCCTACGATCGGCCCTGTTTGAATGTCAGGGACAACCCTTTTTTATAGTCAACAGGCTGGAAAAAACCTAACCAAATTTAGCTGCTAGTATCACAGGCTGATGCTGAATCACAACACTATCCTGCACCTCAGGACCCTTCCCCCAGGTCTGCCAATCCAGATTCGGTTGGGATGGGAATTGTTCATGGAAGGCAAACACCAAAGCAGGAGCATGAATGGTGGTTGCATCTTCCCAGGTGAACTCCTCTGGTCCGCAGCCTTTCCATTCGATCAGGTGCTGGAAATGACCTTTCAGCCAATGGGAGTCCCAAATGCTGGCAACCTTGTACTCGGGGGCGCTGTCTTCATGATGATGTTCTGGTGGGGGAGGTTCTGCTTGGCAGAGTGGACACACCGGTTGCTCAGGGACCAACAGAGACCGATGGAAGACCGGATGCACACGCAGGGAACATGGCAGAATTAAATGATAGGCGACCAGATTGATGACAGCCTCGATTGGGAACGGTCCTAAATATTGGTGGTCTAACTTCTTAGCTGGCCGGGTTAATGGTAGGTTCCTGGTGGACAGCCAGACCCGATCTCCCACCAATAGTGGAGGCATATCCCACTTTGACCGATCAGCAAATCTTTTGTAATTGGCCTTGGCCTTCTTTGTCACCGCACCAATCGATGGATAGCCTGTAACTCTGCCATGTAGTCATTCGCTGCTGGCTCCGGTGAGTCTAACGGGGAAAGAGGGGAAAATCAGGGGTGATATCCCACATGGGCCAAGAACGGTGTCATCTGTGTGAAGGTATGCTGCGAGTTGTTGAATGCAAACTCAGCTATGGCCAGATAGTCCACCCAATTTTTTTTGCTGCTGATTGACATAGCAGCACAGATATTGCTCTAAAATTCCAATGACCTTCTCTGTTCCCCCATCAGTTTGAGGATGATGCGCGGATGAGAGGCAAATCTTGACATCCAATGCCTGCAACAACCCCTGCCAGAAACGGGCTGTAAACTGGGCACCTCTATCAGATACGACTCTATCAGGGAGGCCGTGCAGCTGAAACACCTGCTGGATGAACATACGACAAGTGGTGCGGGCTGACAACATGGGATGAAATATGCCATCTTGGTCAGCATGTCCACCATCATGAACACCATTGTAAAACTAGAAGTCAGGGGTAAATCCATCAGAAAGTCCATGGACACAGCCCCCCAGGGTCTTTTAGGTGTCGGCAAGGGCTGCAGTAATCTGGGCAGGGCCCACATCACTGACTTGGCTTGCCAACATGGGATACAGGCAGTGACGTAGGCCTGGATGTTGTGTCAGACTCGGGGCCACCAGAAGGTACAGGAGACCAAGTTCAGGGTCTTGAACAGGCCAAAATGCCCCGCCGGCAGGTTTTTGTGACACTGGCTGAGGATGAGTCCCCTGAGTGGCCCTCCCAGAACATACAGCCAGTCACAATAAAATAAGAGTCCATCCGTGACCGTCCATGGAGAATCTGGCCCCACCTCCTCCTTCTGCTGAGCCACCCACACATCCTGCTGCTGTGCCTCCTGAATCTGAGCCTGTATATCTATCGGCTCCCACACCACAACAAAAGACTCAATGGGGAGCACTGTTCTGGGCAGAAGCTTGTCTTCCGCTCAGGAATATTCAGGCTTCTTGGACAGAGCATCCGGTCTTTGGTTGTGACTGCTGGGTATGTACTTGACTTGGAAATTGAACCTTGCAAAGAAAAGAGACCACTGAATCTGGCGTTGGTTCAATTTCTGAATGGTCTGCAGGCTTTCCAAATTCTTATGGTCTGTCCAGATTTCTACTTGACGCCGCGCCCCCTCCAGATGATGCCTCCAGACCTCAAATGCACTTTGATGGCCAGCAGCTCCTTCTCCCAGATGGCATAGTTGCGCTCCGATGAATTCAGTTTCCGCGAATGGTATGCACAAGGGAAGAGGGTACTGTCAGGCATTGTTGCCTGGAGTAACACTGCCCCAATGGCAATGTTGGAGGCATCTGCTTCCATGACAAATGGCCGTTGCAGGTCAGGATACTTCAAGATGGGCTCCTTCATGAAGGCTTCCTTCAAAGCCTGGAAAGCCCATTGTTCTGGAGCATCCCACTGAAACTGAGTCTTCTTCTGCAGGAGCTGAGTGAGGGGGGCTGTTAGGGTAACAAACCCAGGGATGAAAGCCCAATAGTAGTTGGTGAACCCAAGAAGTTGCTGAACATCCTTCACATTACGTGGGGGTTGCCAACTCTGCAAAGACTCGACCTTACTCGGTTCCATGGCGATGCCCTCAGGAGAAATGCGGTGACCCAGGAAATCAATGATAACCTGGTAGAACAGGCACTTCTCCAATTTAGCATACAGCCGATGTTCTCGGAGTTGCTGCAGGACCTGACGGAGATGCTGATGGTGCACCTCTCTTGATGGGGAGTAGATCAGGATGTCGTCCAAGTAGATCATGACAAACTGATCTAACAAATCCCGGAAAATATCATTCATGAAATGCTGGAACACAGCGGGGCATTGGTCAGGCCAAATGACATCACTGTGTATTCAAAGTGTCCATATTGAGTACCAAACACCGTCTTCCACTCATCACCCAACCGAACTCTGACAAGTTTGTAAGCTCCATGCAAGTCCAGTTTCGTGAAGATCTTTGCTTCCCAGAGTTGGTCCAAGAGTTTGGGGATGAGGGGCAGCGGGTAACAATTGCGCACTGTGATGGCATTTAATTTTCTATAATCGCAGCAAAGCCACAATTCGCCAGACCTTTTTTTTACGAAGAGCATGAGTGCAGACACTGGTGAGGACAAGGGGCCAATGAAACCCCGAGCCAAATTCTTGTTGAGAAAGTCCTTCAATGCAGCCAACTCGGGGTCCGACATGGAGTACAAACTCCCCACTGGGAGAGGTGCATCAGGGACTAAATCAATGGGGCAGTCATAGGGCCTGTGGGGGGGTAATTGATCCACCTCTGTCTCGCTGTACACATCAGCATAATCAGTCAGTTCAGAAGGCAAGGAAACCCCTGGGGAACCCTCCACCTGGCCGGCACAGATATGGTGGGTGTGGTCCATGCACTGCAAGCTTGTGAAGGTGACCAAGTTCTGTGACCAATAGATCTGTGGGTCATGCATCCAGAGCCACGCCAGTCCCAAGACCACGGGGAAATGCAGATCTGAGGTGATATAAAACTGGATGGGCTCAAATATGGGACTAAAAAGTTTCATTTAGCATATGAATAAGTATTAGTTTTATATGATGTATTATTAGGTATTCATTATTAGTTAGTTAGTTATTTAGTTATGTTTAAGGGGAGTTAAAGTGTGATAGAATTTAATGTGTTTTTTTTAGTTAGTTAGCATATTTTAGCTTAAGTTTGTAAAAGTTCATACCCTGTATTCAGCTCTGGGAAGTCGGGGGGGAGGGGGGAAGGGTAAGTGGGGGGAGGGGGAGGGAGTGAGTTTATGTTTTTAAAATGTATTCTAAAACTTTTCAATAAAACTGGATGGCCTCCTCATGGGAACTGATGGCCATACACAACGATTGCGTGGCGGCCTTAATTGGCCCAGACAGGAACACTCGACCATCGATTGTCTCCACTAACATGGGCGGTTCAACTGGGGAACAGGCACTGGGGAACAGCTCATTTGGCCACAAATGCTGAGTCCATAAAATTTGTGGTGGTCCCAGAGTCAATTAAGGTATGGACTGGAATCCCCTTCGGCTTTCCGGGGAGGATCAGATGTGCCTCCAATATCAGATGCCATGGAGGTCCACAGGCAGCACCAGAAAGATGTTGCTCAGTGTTGTGGGATGCCCGACCTAACACACCTTTTAGATCAGGCTCGGGGCATTTCCTGACAGAGGAGTAGGGGACTTTCTCAGGGCAGACTTGGTTACTGATGCCCATCATCACTTCTTTGGGCAGAAGGCAGCCAAATGCCCAAGGTCCCCACAGTAAAAACACAACCCCCCCGAACATCGCCTGTTCATTTCTGCCACCGATAGACGAGGCCTGGCAGCACCTAGCTCCATTGTTTCCTCCCTCTGAACTGGGGTCTCATGCACAACAGGGGCCACAGGGATCTCTGGGGTGACACGGTGACTCCTTTGCTGCTGCAGCCGAATATCAATCCTCAGACAAAGATGGATCAGCCCATTGAAGTCTGAGGGAATATCAACATGGGCCAGCTCATCCAACATCTCCTCCGACAATCCATCCTGGAAAGCATCCACAAGTGCAGCCTCATTCCAGGCTGAATCCTGGCTAAGCAGCTGAAAATCACTGATATAGCCCTGTAGGGGGCAACGACCTTGCCTTAGAGTTTTCAGGCGTCGAGTAGCAGTCTGCGACTTTATGGGGTTCTCATACATCAGACACATATGATTACAAAACCCCACAAAGTTGTCCAACAATGGACTAGGTTGGGCCAGCAGGGGTGTGCCCCAATGAGCTGCATCACCAAAGAGAAGGCTTAACACAAACCCCACCTTATCTCAGTCAGTGGGGAAATCAGCTGCTTTCAAGCTGATAAATAGCTGTCATTGTCCCAGGAAAGCAGGAAACATATCTGGATTGCCATTAAATTTATCTGGCATCACAACTTGGCATTTTCCCCTGGATGGTGGTGGTGATGGATGGTGCAGCATGGATCTGTGCTTGTAATTGAGCCACCTGAGCTGCCAACAAAGCGAGTTGCTGGGTGAGCTGGGCATTCTCAGCATGTAGCTGCTCCATAATAGTAAGGGGTGGGTGGCTGAAGGCAAACTGTTCTGTTCCAGCCTACGACCGGCCCTATTGAATGTCAGGGACAACCCCTTTTTATAGTCAACAGGCTGGAAAAAAACCAACCAAATTTATTTACAAAGAAATCAAAAGTTCAAACAAGAGTTAAACCAAAAGTTCAAACAAGAGTTAAACAGGAATAACAGACCAGGACTCTAGCAGAAGATCTTCAAATGGTTGCCTTCAGCAACCAGCACCTCCCACACCTTCCCCTTTTATCAGCAGTCCCAAGACGTGGCTTCTCATTGCCTTCTCTTCCTCTCACCGAGTTGCCTCATTGCCTTTCTCTGTTCTACTCTGCTGGATTGCCTCCTACTCCTAGCGTCCCTGAATAGATCCAGCTGTGAATCATCTACATCCAATACCTCATGCTCACACGGCTGAGTCTGATGAGGAACATGATGGGAGGGGCCAGGCTGAGAGTCTTGCAGTGCATCAGAGCCTCCCTCTGACACCAAAGGCTCTCCAAACCCCTCCTCCTCCTCCTCTTCAGAATCATCAGACTCAGCTACCGGTATCACAGGCTGATGCTGAATCACAACACAGACATCTTAGTCTCCAACAATGGGGCCCAGTTCACTGCATCAGAATTCCAGGCCTTCCTCAGGGACATCCTCATAAGGCATGCCACATCAGCTCCCTTTCACCCATCATCGAATGGACAAGCATAATGCATGGTTCACACAACTAAAGAATCCCTGAAATGTATTGTAACAGGGGATTGGCATCACAGGCTGGCTGATTTTCTACTCTGCCAGCACACAATGCCTTGCACTGCCATGGGCAAAAGTCCTGCTGATCTTCGATGGGGCAGGTGTCTGATCACCAAACTGGACAGGATGCACCCTGACAGAGTTGCCTCAGACACTGTATGGCCAAAGGCACCTAGAAGCTTGCAAGTGGGTAACCGGATTTGGACCCAGAATTATGGCTGTGGATGGCAGCAAAGGTTGTTAAGGTGTCAGGACCACTCTCATACGAAGTGGTCCTGGAAGATGGGCGAGTCATTCACCGGCACATTGATCAGCTGCGTCGGCGGCTAGCGGATCAGTCACTGGGTCAGGACTTCCAAGAGGGACAGACACTGGGTCCACAGTCAGTAGTCCAACAGAGCATTTTGCACTCTCTGAGAGAACTCTTGCCCATAGTGACCAGGAAATGGCCGCAGAAGAGTCCCCGTCTGACACACAGACTGCATCCTAGGATCCAGACAGACAATCTGCACTGAGTAGCAGTCCTGCAGACTTCACTGCACAATTGGATTTTGGTTTGGGCTGACCGGAACCAGCCAGCCAAAGGGACTCACGTCACTCTGAATCCACTGAACTGCAGAGCCCTGGTCTACCCAGCCTTGCAGGCAAGCAGGTAGACTGGGAGATCCCTGTAACCCCTAGACGTTCTGAATGAGCACAAAGGCTGCCTAAGTATCTGCAAGACTATGTAAAACAAATGAGAGTTTGTGCTATCCAGGGGAAAGGGGTCAAATGTATTGGCCTTATATGTTTAAAACACTTGCTTTATGTCTAACTGCTTGTTTAATGATTGACCTACTTTTGTATATTGTAACAGTTGCTGGGCAGAGCTAGACTTGCTGTCTCCAGTCTACTAAGTAGGTTTGGGCGGGAAACTGCTGCTTTAAATATATTGGTCACCACCTAGAGGCTAACTGTATAATGTGCAGCAGCTATTAGTTTGCTTCTGTTGTTATGTTCTGACTGAGAATAAACTTGTTGCTGTTTGAATACCTTGTCTCGCTTAATGCCTTCAAGAACTGAATACTTAACACCCTCAACTTGAGAAACTTAAACTTTTAAAAGCTTGCACAGTGAGAAACTGCAGAGATTTGGTTTTATCAGGGCTGTACCATAGTTACCAAATGTATCACCAGTCCCTCCCAGGCAAGGCTGGATCAGTTACACAAATGAATCAAAAAACCCCTTCTGAAACAGCAGTTTTTTAGGACTGCTAAAAAGCAGCAGGCATGTACAGGTTGAACCTCAGAGCTCCTTGCAGTAGCAGAAAGAGAACTCTCCTTGCTACATATCAAAGGGTATTTGAATCTAAAGTGACCAAACATGTCCAACCACCATTGCTGAGATCCAATCAAATCCTTTGTTATGTAGCAAAGTGACAGGGAAGACTTTGCAGCAGCGATGAGAGAAAGGCATGAGTCATTCAATAATGTGATCTCACCAAGGCAGCATGGAGTATTAAAATATTAATTTTAAATATTTATGCTGGAAGAGGCAATCTGTGGTCCTGTACAGCCATCAGCCTATTTTTCTATGGCTTCTAGCATGATTTCTACACCCCTCTACAATTCATCAGAACATATTTCTAGGAGAAAGATAACATGTCAATATAATATATCATTTCCCAACCATTTGGGAAAGAGATAAGAGGTTTCAGGGAGACAGCGAGAGAGATGCACATTTACTTTTTTGGTTTCAGCACCCCCCATGCCCCCGATTTATTGGCATATGACCCCCTAAGAGCTTATCACCCCAGGCTTGCAACTCCTGATGGAGATATGATTACCCATCTGTATTTATATTCTGTCTTTCAATTTAATTATTGCAATAATACAAAAGCGAACAGTTATATAGATAAACAGCACCCTTTAGACCAGGGGTGTCAAACTCAATTTCACTGAGGGTCGCATCAGCATTGCGGTTGCCCTCAAGGGGCCGGGTGGGTATGGCCTGGGTGGGTGTGGCCTACTGGGTGGGTGTGGCTAAAGTGCGTATGGCCTACTGGGTGGGCATGGCCAGCTCTTCATCGTTTGCATCAAGGGTGCTTATGGGGGCCTGGGCAGCAGTGGGACAGATCTGAGGGTCTCTGGTAGATTTCTCTTTGAAATCCTGCCTGTACTTCTGGTAGTTCTCAACCCACATACTGCTGGAGTCTAGCTTATAGGATTTTAAGCATAACTTTACTAGCATGTGAAATGAGTGCAATGGTGCAATAGTTTGAACATTCTTTGGCACTGCCTTTCTTTGGAATTGGAATGTAAACTGATTTTTTCCAATCCTGTGGCCACTATTGAGTTTTCCAAATTTGCTGGCAAATTGAGTGTAGCATTTTTACTGCATCGTCTTTTAAGATTTTGAATAGCTCATCTGGAATACTGTCACCTCCACTAGCTTTGTTGTTGCTCAGCTTTCCTAAGGCCCATTTCACTTCACATTCTAGGATGTCTGGCTCGAGGTCAGTGACCACCTCATTGTGGTTATCAGGGACGTTAAGCTCATTCTTGTATAGTTCTTCTGTGTAATTTTGCCACCTCTTCTTAATTTCTTCTACTTCTGTTAGGTCCCTGTCATTTTGGTCCTTTATCATGCCCATTTTTGCATGAAATGTTCCCTTCATCTCTCCAATTTTCTTGAAGAGATCTCTGGTCCTCCCTATTCTATTGTTTTCTTCTATTTCTTTGCACTGTTCATTTAAGAAGGCATTCTTATCTCTTCTAGCTATTCTCTGGAATTCTGCATTCAATTGGGTGAATCTTTCTTTTTCTCCCTTGCCTTTCGCTTCCCTCCTGTCCTCAGGTATTTGCAAAGTATCCTCAGACAGCCATTTTGCTTTCTTGCATTTCTTTTTCTTTGGGATGGTTTTAGTTGCTACCTCTTGTACAATGTTGCGAACATCTGTCAATAGTTTTTTTTTTATTGAAAAGTTTTTCAATACATTTATCTTTAACAAAACAACCCCTCCCCACTCCCTCCTTCCCTTCCCAACCCAACCCCACCCTCCCCCCTCCCCTTCCCCCCTCTCCAACTTCCCAGAGCTAAATACAAGGTATAAAAGTAAAAAAAAATCATAAACTACCATATGCTAATAACAATAAACTATTAGATCTATCGCACTGTAGCTCTTATAAAATGACTACAAGCAGTATAAATATCCCATCAATACTTATTCAAATGCTAAATGAAACTTTTTAGTCCCATATTTATTCTGGATGTAATCAATCCATTTTTTCCACTCCACAATATATCGTTGTTGCGAATGGTCTTTCAGATATGCTGAAATCTTCGCCATTTCCGCCAGGTTGGAAACCTCTAAAGTCCATTCCTCTATAGTCGGCAGTTCTTCCTTCTTCCAATATTGCCCTATTAAAAGTCTTGCTGCCGTAATTAAGTTCAGCATCAGCTTAATGTCCACAACAGTAGTATCAGTAATAATACCCAATAAAAACAATTGCGGACAAAACTTTATCCTTTTCTTGAATATCTTCTGCATATTCCACCAAATTTTAATCCAAAATTCTTTAACCTTTTTACAGGTCCACCATATGTGAAAGTACGTTGCATCTTCGCCACCACATCTCCAACATTTAGGCTGGTAATTCAGATACATACTTGCTAACTTTTTGGGATCTAAATGCCACCTATAAAACATTTTATAAAAGTTCTCTCTTAAATTTTGAGCTTGTGTAAATTTTACGTTTCTCACCCAAATCTTTTCCCAAGTATCCATTGTAATAACTTCCTGAATATTCTGCACCCACTTTATCATACAATCTTTAACAATTTCTGTTTCTGAATCAATTTCTATCAGTGCAAGATATATCCGTTTGATATGTGCTGGACCCTGATTTCTAATTTGCTTTACCAGATTTTCATCATTCATTGAAAAACCAATTTTCTGATCTTCTTTCCACCTGGCCTGTAGTTGCCCATACTGAAACCAGGTTTGAACAATCTTTTCTCCTCGTAAAAAGTTATACGGCTTCAAACACCATACATTCCTCTCCAAACTTAAGATTTCCTTATATGTAGTCACATCATGTTTGAACCCAACATTTATGTTCTCTATTGCGTGTTTCGGTATTGCCCATAAAGGTATCTTATAATTTAACTTATGTCTATGCTTTTTCCAAACTCGCATCAAAGCATGTCTTAAAATATGCACCTTAAACACATTATCTACCTTCTTATCATACAATAAGTATGCATGCCAACCAAATAACAAATCATAACCTTCAAGATTTAATAATCTCCCTTGTGTTAAGTTAATCCAATCGCTTATCGCTCATAATGCAGCAGCTTCATAATATAATTTAAAATTGGGCATTTTAAGACCACCTCTTTCACGCATATCCTGCATAATCTTGAATTTAACCCGTGGCCTTTTCCCTGCCCAGACAAATTTATTAATACCCTTTTGCCATTCCTCCAAATTTGAATCCTTTTTAAGAATGGGTATCATTTGAAACAAAAATAAAAATTTTGGCAAAGCATTCATTTTCACTGCTGCAATTCTTCCCAGTAATGACAATTGTAATTTTTTCCAACTGTCCAATTCTTTTTGAACTTTATCCCATAGCTTTTCATAATTATTTTTATATAACTTTACATTTGAGGGTGTCAGATATACCCCCAAATATTTAACCCTTTTAATAATTTCAAATCCAGTTAACCTTTCTAAAACAGCCTTTTGTAATACTATCATGTTTTTAGACAACATTTTAGTTTTTTGTATATTGACCTTAAATCCAGAAACTTTCCATATTGCATTATTAACTCCATCAATTCCACAACAGAATTTTCTGGCTGTGTCACCGTAACAACCAGATCGTCTGCAAATACCCTCAATCCATAATCCTGATCTCTTATTTGAATTCCCTTAATTTTTTCCGAATTCCGTATTTTAATCAATAATATCTCCAGTGTTAAAACAAATAATAAAGGTGATAATGGGCACCCCTGCCTTGTGCCCTTTTCAATATTGCACACTTCGGTCAGACTATTATTCACTATTATTCGGACTGTTTGCTTTTGATATAATGCCCTAATTGGTTGTAAAAATTTATCCCCCAAATTCATTTTATCTAATACTTTCATCAAGAATTGCCAATCCAGTTGATCAAAAACTTTTTCAGCATCCAGAAAAATCAATGCTGCAGGGATCTGGTTGTTTCTTTCCAAAAATTCCAACAAGTCAACTATATGCCTCACATTATTTTTCATTTGTCTACCACTTATAAACCCAGTTTGATCACCATGAATTACCTGTTGCAATACCCTCATCAGTCTGTTAGCTAAAACCTTAGCAAATATCTTGTAGTCTGTATTCAAAAGTGATATTGGTCTATAGTTTCTTGCTTGAGTGACATCCTGATCTTCCTTCGGAATCAAAGAAATAAAAGCAGTTTTCCAAGACGGAGGCACCCCTCCTCCCTTTGAATTGTCTGAAACAATTCCCTTAATGGCTTTATCATCTCACACTGTAAATTTTTATAGTACAGAGCAGTCAAACCATCCGTACCTGGCGCTTTACCCACTTTCAATTGTTTAATTGCTAAAAGAATTTCTTCCTCAGTTATCAGTTGATTCATCTCTTCCTTTTGTTCTTGCGTAAGAACCCGAATACTGACGTTCCTCAAATACGCATCAATGTCTGCGTCATTAATCTTTTCTCTAACATATAATTTAGAATAAAAATCAACAAAGGTTTCCTTAATAAGATTCTGTTGATACACAACCTTACCCTTATATTCTATTTTGTCTATATTAGAAGCTCTTTGCTTCTTCCTTAGCATATAAGCTAACCATCTACCTGGTTTATTGGCATTACAAAAAGTATTATGTCTGGCAAACCGTAAATTAGTTGCCACCTGATCAGCCATCAACTTATCAAATTGTCCCCTTAATAAATTAATAACCTCTTTAATCTTCACATCCGATGGATTCAAAATTAAGGCCTTTTCTTTTTCCCTAATCTCATTCTCTAATTCTTTCCTCCTAAATTCCAAATTATGTCTATATTTATTATTCAAATATATTAACACATCTCTCATGTACGCCTTACTAGCATCCCAGACCATTTCCATAGAAGTACCCTTATTCATATTAATTTCAAAAAAAACCTTCATCTGTTTTTTACATTCTTCCACATTTTCCTGATTTCTAAACAGGTTCTCATTTAAACGCCAGGAACGCCTATCTCTGTTGTCCTTATCAATCTCTAACCAGACTGGACTATGATCAGACATAGTTCTTGGACAAATCTTTATCTTCTTAATCCTAGAAAAAAAATCATTAATGATTAATATAAAATCAATCCTAGAAAAAGATTGATGTCTATCAGAAAAAAAGGTATAATCCTTCTCTTGTAGATTTCTTTCTCTCCAAATATCTCGCAGCTCCAAATCATCCATCATCTCAAAAAAGGACTTAGGCAATTTAGCATGACTTGGAGTACTTCTAAAAGAGCCACTCTTGTCCATTTGTGCATTCAAAACACCATTCCAGTCTCCCATAAAAATAAAAGATTTATAATCCAATTGAGTAATCTTGCTGTGTAATAAACTATAAAAGTCAGCTTGTTGTTGATTAGGAGCGTATAACCCAACCAAAAGCATTTTTTTGCCTTCTATTAACAAATCTACTATAACGTATCTTCCTTGTTTATCTGCTTCAATTAACTCCGCTGTAATTGTGTTCTTGACATAAATAACCACTCCATTTTTCTTATTCATTGCAGAAGCAATAAATTATGTGCCCAGTCTTGAATTTAATAAATACTTTTGGTCCATTAATATGTGTTTCTGGTAAGCAAATAACATCAGTCTTAAATTGTTTTAAATATTGAAAAATTTTCTTTCTCTTCTGTGGTGAATTTAAACCATTGACATTCCAAGTTAGAAGCTTAGTCGCCATCTTTAGCGACACAAAGCTTTTGGAGCGCGTCTTCCAGGATCCCCTTAACATTCTTAGGCTGCGCCCCTCCCACAGCTTCGCTATAGGTACGCTTTGGAGGTTCCATAACTTTCTGCTGGTCCTGTTCTTGCCCACGTCTCATTCGTCTCAAAGCAGCACGCGTAATCCTCTGATCTCTTGCTTCTTCCGATACTGCTGAAATTTGATCCACTCCTGTAGCTTTCTCATCTGTCTGTGTTGTTTCTTCAGCACCTTGAGGCTTTCCCTCACCATTCTTCTTTGTAGATTCCAAAAGTGGTATTGGGGTTGCTTTAAAAACATTACTATAAAAATCACGTGCTTGCATCACTGTAATAAGACGATGTCTCGTGCCTTCATGCATAGTTTTTCAGGCACTCTCTTCATCAGACCTAATTCCTTAAATCTATTTGTCACCTCTACTGTATATTCGTCAGGGATATGATTTAGTTCATACCTGAGTGGCCTAGTGTTTTTCTCTACTTTCTTCAGTTTAAGCCTAAATTTTGCAGTAAGAAGCTCATGGTCTGAGCCACAGTCAGCTCCTGGTCTTGCTTTTACTGACTGTATAGAGCTTCTCCATCTTTGGCTGCAGAGCATATAGTCAATCTGATTTCTGTGTTGACTGTCTGGTGATGTCCATGTGTAGAGCCATCTCTTGGGTTGTTGGAAAAGAGTGTTTGCTATAACCATCGTATTCTCTTGACACAATTCTATCAGCCTGTGCCCTGCTTCAGTTTGTACTCCAAGGCTGGGAATAGCTAAGATTCTGAATTATAGCTAACCTCAATGTTGATGTCTGTTTAGGCAAATTATTTAGATCTGTGACTACAAATGGGAGAAAGGAGGCAGAGAAATTAACTAAATTAAATAAACTCTGGAAGGTGGTTTCTGTTTTTATATTTCTGTTTTTCAGTTTTACTGATTTTCTAAAAATTAACATAACTTGAATCAGCCAAGAGGACTCAAACTGGCAAGAACAGAATTTAAGAATCTACACATACAGTATAGCCCCAGATGTTTTCATAAGCTTGATATATTCTTCAGATCAAAATAAACATGAAATTGAAAATAACTCATATGTATATTTTTTAAAAAATGTGGAGTCCATGAACATGATCAGAGTATCCCAATGGATATTACTATCTTTAGAATCCTACTAGGCAACCCATGATCTATTGTGTCATTGTTTCAGAGAGGTTTCATTACGCAAAGAAACAGAATGGCCAAGGGTGGGAAAAAAGCAGTGGGAGTAGGAGTGACTTTCGACTTCCTGCTGGTTTCCCCATTGTAGAAATCTGGCAGGAAGCATTGCAATTTTTCCTTCCTCCCTCCCTCCCTCCCTCCCTCCCTTCCCTTCCCTTCCCTTCCCTTCCCTTCCCTTCCCTTCCTTATCAGCTGGAAGGTAAGTGGCTGCTGATGAGTAGGGGAGGGATTTAAGGTTGTGAGACTGCTGGAAAACTGTCACAGACTATTGAATATGAAGCTCATGTGACTGCAGCTGCAGCCCAGCATTCCCCAAATTTCATTCTGTAAATTAACCCATTTGAGTTATTTTGGTTCAGAAATTGTTGCCCTATGATGCACTGTTTCACCCAAGTCAAGGTAATGAGAGTTGTAGTAGTAGTAGTAGTAGCAGTAGTAGTAGTAGTAGTAGTAGTATGTGTGTGTGTATGTTTGTATGCATGTATGCATGTGCATACACAACTACAATATACAACAATATTGTATATGTAACACAACACACACACACACAAAGACCGATACACACATACAATCCACTTTTCTTAGATTGATGTTTTCAAACTTGGGAAATGTAGATGCTACATATGTCATACCTTCATGGATTAGGTTTTATATTATTTCCAATTTCTCAATTTGCATATACTATGTAGAATTTCTGCTTATAATGATTAGGAAGAGGCAGTGACAAGTTTTTTTCCTCCTTACTGACAGCCACAGCCACAGATCTTGGGACCTATGGGTCCCAACCTTCTAGCGGGAATTGCCCCCATGAGTTATTGTACTAAATACAGAATGTTAATTTTACAAGTTATCCAAGCTCTAGTGTTTGAGTTTCAAAATTTTTATTAGTTTATCAAAATATAAATATAAAATACTTTTAATGAATGATGAAAACTTGGTAAAGCAAATTAGAAATCAGAGCCCAGCACATATTAAACGGATATATCTTGCATTGATAGAAATTGATTCAGAAACAGAAATTGTTAAAGACTGTATGATAAAATAGGCACAGAATATTCAGGAAGTTATTACAATGGACACTTGGGAAAAGATTTGGGTGAGAAATGTAAAATTTACACAAGCTCAAAATCTAAGAGAGAACTTTTATAAAATGTTTTATAGGTGGCATTTAGATCCTAAAAAGTTAGCAAGTATGTATCCGAATTATCAGCCTAAATGTTGGAGATGTGGTGGCGAAGATGCAACGTATTTTCATATATGGTGGACTTGTAAAAAGGTTAAAGCATTTTGGATTAAAATCTGGTGGAATATGCAGAAGATATTCAAGAAAGGGATAAAGTTTTGTCCGCAGTTGTTTTTACTGGGCATTATTACTGACACTACTGTTGTGGACATTAAGCTGATGCTGAACTTGATTACGGCAGCGAGACTTTTAATAGGGCAATACTGGAAGAAGGAAGAACTGCCGACTATAGAAGAATGGACTTTAAAGGTTTCTAACCTGGCAGAAATGGCGAAGATTTCAGCGTATTTGAAAGACCACTCGCAACGACGATATAATGCGGAGTGGAAAAAATGGATTGATTACATTCAGAATAAATATGGGACTAAAAAGTTTCATTTAGCATTTGAATAAGTATTTATGATATTTATATCACTTGTAGTCATTTTATAAGAGCTAAAGCGCGGTAGACTTAATAGTTTATTATTATTAGCATATGGTAATTTATGATTGTTTTTTTACTTTTATACCTTGTATTCAGCTCTGGGAAGTCGGGGAGGGGGGAGGGGGGAAGGGGAGGGTGAGAGAGTGGGATTGGGTTGGGAAGGGAGGGAGGGGGTGGGGGTTGGGATGTTAAAGATAAAATGTACTGAAAAACTTTTCAATAAAAAAAAATATAAATATAAAATACAAAAATACAAAGAAAAAAAAAGAAGTAAGTGGGAAATAAGGGAGGGAAAGGGGAAGGGAGAAGAGTCAGCTTTTTTTTTCTTTCTTTCCTCCCTCTATCCTACATTCTTCTTCCTTCCCCTCCTCTTCCTTATTTTCCCCTTATTTTCTTTTTTTTCAAGCTCTAGTACTCAAAGAGAAACTCTTATCAGGAGTGCTGCAAGAAGGAATATATAGTCTATCTTTAGAATGTTATGTACAGTCCACTTTTCTTTTTCTAAAGCTCTCAAATGAGAGACAGATTTACATATAATCCTAAACCTCACATACAAAGAGTTACATAACTTCCCATCCTCACCTCTAACTCACTCATTCTCCAAACAGCATGACTTCCAGCACAGAGGCCCCGTTAGCATCCAAAGCAGTGTTTCTGAATCCTAGTAACTTTAAGACATGTGGACTTTAACATGCTTGCTGGGGAATTCTGGGAGTTGAAGTCCACACATCTTGCCAAGGTTGAGAAATAATTTGATTTTTCAAAATAATTCACTGATTAAAAAAAAACTTTTATTGAGCTTAAGGGTGTCCAGTTTTTGCCTGACATGTTGAGACCATGTTCCAAAGCAGACAAGGGCAAATCTAATGGGGGGAAATTCAGAATATGTGAAAGGACAGTTTCTGCCATTTCTGCCCTAAATGCAAAAAAATGGGGCCAAGTATTATACCCCAAACCCTTCTGAAGGCTGAAAAATTATATTATGTTCTGCAGAGGACGCTTTTTGCATCCTTGGCCCATATGAATTATTACTGTTAATTCCTAGGGAGGAAGATGCAGTATTGCAACTGATTGGAAGGATCAAAATGTTAAATCAGTGAGTGGCTAGAGGTTTTGGAGATAGACAGAGTCAAAGACTGTAGTTCTATGTCCCTCTCCCTTCCTTTTGTTGTTTTTAAAATAACCAACTATAGATTCTTTGTTTTTTCATCAGAATAACATGTTAGCTGGGTTTTCTATTATGTGCACAGAAGGGATTTTGTGTCTGGCAGTGTTAATCTTAATATGATGCATTTTATCATACAAGAGACAATAGGTTTTTCTATGATCTGAAAGGAATAGGTAAATGTGTGGTTTTGACTGAGTAGTGGGGAGAGAAAAAAAAGGCACTGGTAATAATCAAGACTGTAGTTCTTGCCACATGAAAAGGATGGATTGAAAAACTCTCCAAAGACATTAAAAGACTTTATTGGAGTCTTGGGAATTATCTGGTCAGAAATAATTAGGAAGTGTTATTTGCTTTAGCAGAGTTGCATCTCTTCTATACTGCAGTCAGAACAATTAATCAGTGGAAAAGCTTGCCTTCAGAACTGGGTGCTCCATCACCAGAGGTTTTTAAGAAAACATTGGACAGCCATTTGTCTGAAATGGTATAGAGTTTCTTAACTTGAGCAGGAGGTTGGACTAGACGACCTTCAAGGTCCTTACAATTCTGTTATTTTGTTATTCTGCAATGTGACCTTACAGAAACAGTCTTTCTCATTCAGTTAGGAGGAGTGGCATTACAAAACAAAACAAAAAAACGGTTGGGGGCAGGGAAGAAAAATAATTGGGCAACATTTGAACAGTAAATTTGATTTAATTATCAGTATGGTTATACTGAAATGTATTTAATTAATTTAATATGTATTTAAGTATGGTTATAAAACCACAGCATTTTACCAGCCACCAGCTTAAACTCAATGGTAATTTAGGAAGCTATCTAGCTCTATGAAGTCTCAGAGTTCCAGACTAACTTCTTCAAAAATTGATTTTATGGCAGTCCACTTTGGAACACCCCAGACAGCAGCCAAGTGATAAATTATAATTTCAGAGCTTTAGAACTCAGCATGAAAAACTGTTCTGCATTCACTTAGTTTCTAAGTGTACAGGTTGTGGAGCTGTAATGCTTCTCCTAGACAATACAGAGGTTTTTTTCATAGCAAGGCAGACCAAGAAGTAATATTTGCCCTAGAATGACAAACAGTAACAGTTGCCTCTGATGCAGATTAGGTGTGATGATAAAAAGACTGCTGAGCTAGGCTGGACAAAATGTTTCCAGTGAAAACTGAAACCCCAGCAAAAGCCACCAGCTTTTCAGTTATATGTCAACTAAAGAACAATTCAGATTTATAAGGTTAGGTAATAGTTGTTATTTTTCCTAACAAATGATGAAAGCAGCTTATTGTTTCATATATTATCTTTCCCCAGAGGTACAAATATAAAAAGTTACATGTATCCAGTGCAGAGAAACACCATATATATATCAATTTTCCCACAAATGCTGTCATTGGGGGGGGAAAAATGCAAGTACGAGCTTCCAGTCAAGTAATTGGATAATCAAACATAAAAGGTTGCTGTCTTAGAAGTTCAAAGGAGTACCAAAAATAAAAACAACCCAAAGAGGCAGTTTATCTGGAATTTTAAGAAAACAATTCTATGTGAAAGAGAAATTTGGGAAGACAGATTCCCCAGACTCCAACTATAGCTGCGTTGGGATTTTTTGTAAAAGAAATTAGTGAAATATACACTTGCAAAGAAAGATCTTCTAACATACTTTTTGCTGTAGATAATTACTCAATTTGCATGTTACATAGCTGATAGAACTTGGGGTCTTTCAAAATCAGGAAAGAACAGCAAAAGTCACGGACAATTTTATAAATATAGCGCATTGTTAATACAACTATTAATAACTCAGATTGGGGAGAATCAGCTGAGGGAGAAACCAACTAAAAGGGAGAGACCCTATAAAGGGAACCTTGCATAGCATGGATCTTATAAGCTAGAGCTTTAAATAAACACTTACATTATTGCCTTTGAAACATCTGGGTCTATTTCAGGCATCTTTCTAAGGTGCCCACTGTTCATACACTGGTGTTTAGAGCTAGTATACCCACTCATTGATTTGTTTAACTCCACTCATGATAAGATTTAAATTTTCTTAGATATCCAGAATAAAAGAAATGAAACTGGTTAAGGTTAAGGAAATTGAGCAAGGGACCTCCTATCTCACATAGTCTGGCTGAGATGAGATCCAATAGAGTTGTTTGATAGGTTCCATTTTCCATAGCAGTGCCATTTATTGGGGACTCCAGAAATGTACCTTCTCTTATCATGAGATGCCTATCCTCTTCAATGAGATTTAATGGCTTCTGCCCTGATAGCATTTTAGAAAGCCCTAAAAATCTGACTCTTCTCCTTCGCCTTGGATTAGAGTGGTTGGGGCCCTTGTCAGACAGGACACAAGTGCAAGCGCAAGTGCAAGGAAAGCCACCCTTGCCATTGATCCTTGTTGTCTTTTATTATTTTATTATATTATTATGTTATATTTTAGTTTCTTTTCATTTGGGGGGGGCGTTTTGTGGTCTACTGGTCAGAGTTGGCAGGCATCTAAATTTTATTCTGAAGTTTTGGAAATCAACAGCTTTGCAATATTACTGGTCTGTTTATATTACTAATACAGCTTATACATGATGACCAGGTATGAGTAAATCTACAATTGGCTGTAGAGTTTTAAATACCTAAATTTGTTACATATTTGTTTCTGCCAATGTGATTTTTCATATTTTTAATAAAAGTGATCCATTTACTTTTCTAAAGTTTTGCACAAACAAACCTGGTAAGTAAGAACATGACAAAATCAATAAAGATTGCATTCTATTCTGTCCTGTCCACAGTTAATTCTTGATAAACTATTGACATGGATTTAAAAATAATTTTATGCTATGTTATCAAATCACCCTCTTGGAGTTTTTGGAAAAATTCTTAAGACTCTCATGCTTAATTTAAGATTTCTATGTAATATTGATTAGATCACCTTCCTTTTCAACAATAAATGAAACCGCTGTTCCAATGGTCTTAACTAGTAAGATAAATTACATGGGAATTAATCTGACTTGCTTGAAACTAAATTGGAATTTGGGATTCATTATGTTGAAAAACATATATAGAGCTGTAACATGGTTTCCATTACATTTCCAGCACTGTGTTCAATAAACATTTTTCCAATTTTCATGAATGAGTGCATAAGCAGACCTATTATGCTATGTATTTTTTAGGTAAACAATATTTTGTAAACTACAGATAAAGAGTAAGAATTAGTAAGCCAGATCAATTAAGACATGTGATTGGAAAGAGAAATGTAGCTACATGAGCTTATGTAAACCCCATTCACGATACTTTCCATAGCTTCTTGTTTTTGAAAACCATCTTTAAAGGAGAGTTTCCTCCTTTAAATTTCTGGGAGTCTACCTCTGTGAAGATCTGATCTGGAAAGTTAACACAACCCAGGTGGCTAGACCCTCTTTTACCAGTCTACTATAGAGAGCATCCTCTCGTATGGTATTGTGCTTTGGTATGCTGGTCTGACAGCCGCGGACAGGAAAGTATTACAGAGGGTAGTGAGCACAGCACAAGACATTGTGGGCTGTTCCCTGACACCACTGGATGACATCACCAGGGCTCGTTGCCTTGGAAGAGTGAGGAAGATTCTCAGGGATGACTCACACCCTGGACAGTATCTCTTTACTCTCCTACCATCCGGTAGGAGATATAGGAATATAGCCAGCCGTACCAACAGGCTGAAAAATAGCTTTTATCCGTGGGCTGTTAGGCTTTTAAATGGGACATAATCTTATGCAGAATTGACTTGGGAGGCCGGTGTGTGGTGTAGTTGGTTCACATGGTGTGGTAGGATGGAGGGTTTGTTGTCACTGTGTGTTGGGGGGAGAAAGCATGGGGGGAGGCTCAGCTAATCTCAATGTACACATGTTGTACTTTGACAATAAAGGTTTATTATTATTATTATTATTATTATTATTATTATTATTATTATT
>JAKJMR010000207.1:587286-627954 GCA_024449315.1 Daboia siamensis | reverse complement strand
TTTATTTATTTATTTATTTATTTATTTATTTATTTATTTATTTATTTTATATACTGCCCTTTTCCCAAAGGACTCAGGGCAGTTTACAGGGCAAATTTAAAAAAGATACAATATACAGATTAAAATATAATTAAATTAATAGCCCCAACACTTTAAAATTGAATTTAAAACCTTAAAAAACCCCAGGCCGGCCAGCTCAAATAGCCAGGTTTTTAGGTCCCGGCAAAATGAACGAAGGTCGGGGGTAATCTGGAGTTCCACCGACAGCTGATTCCATAGGGCAGGCGCGCCCACCAAGAATGCTTTCCCCCTGGGAATCACCTGCTGGCACTCCTTGACCGGCGGGACCTTGAGGAGGCCTTCCCTATGGGAGCGCACAGGATGATGGGAAGTTGACGCTGGCAGTAGGTGCTCCCTAAGATAATCTGGACCCATGCCATTTAGGGCTTTATAGGTCATCACCAGCACCTTGAATCTCACCCAGAGGGCAACTGGAAGCCAATGTAGCTCGTGGAGAAGAGGCGTTACATGGGAGTATCGGGAGACCCCCATCACAACTCATGCGGCCGCCTTCTGCACCAGCTGAAGCCTCCGAGTGGTCCTCAAGGGCAGCCCTATGTAGAGAGCATTGCAGTAGTCTATCCGGGAGGTCACAAGTGCATGAGTGACTGTACATAGGGCATCTCGGTCCAGATAGGGCCGCAACTGGTACACCAGGCGAACCTGGGCAAAAGCCCCCCTGGCCACGGCTCCTATATGATCTTCCAAACTGAACCGTGAGTCCAGGAGGATGCCCAAGTTGCGGGCCCTATCTACGGGGGGTAACACCTCACCCCCCCATAGTTAACGATGGAATAGACTGATTAAACCGAGATGCCAGTATGCACAGCCACTAAGTCTTGGCGGGATTAAGTCGAAGCCTGTTTCTCCTCATCCAGACCTGGACCACCTCCAGGCAATGGGACATCACATCGAGGGCATCACTGGGTTGGTTCAGGGTGGAAAGGAAAAGCTGGGTATCATCAGCTTTGAGGTATCATCACCCCAAAACCACGATTGAGCTCACCCAGGGGCTTCATATAGATGTTGAACAAGAGGGGAGAGAGGACCGACCCCTGAGGAACTCCACAAGCAAGAGGCCTCGGGGCGGACCTCTGCCTTCCTGCCAACACTGACTGCGAACGACCCAGGAGGTAGGAGGAGAACCACTGTAAAACAGTGCCACCCACTCCCAATCCCCTGAGGCACCGCAGTAAGATACCATGGTCGATGGTATCAAAAGCCGCTGAGAGGTCTAATAGGACTAGGACAGAGGAACAACCCCTGTCCCAAGCCTGCCAGAGATCATTCACCAGCACGACCAATGCCGTCTCCGTGCTGTACCCGGGCCTAAAGCCTGATTGGAAATGCAGGAAAGCAAAGTGTTACATGGTAGTGATAGAGGAAGTCAAGGCAATAACCCTCAAGCATTCCCCCCTAGGAGTATGGCAGAACCTAGGAAGAGAAGAGAGTGAGATTCGGGTCAGGATGAAAGGAAAGAAGGAAAGGGTTGTATTTGGGGGAAAGGATAAGGGAACCTATAGATATGGGTTCTGATAGCACCCACAACTTCTGAAAGCAAGCTGTTCCACTGGTTAATTGTTCTAACTGATTGCAGTACAGAGGAGGTGTAGCTCTGCTAAAACAAATAACACTTCCTAATTATTTCTGACCAGATAATTCCCAAGACTCCAATAAAAGGAGATCTCTCCTTAGTTCTAGGTTGCTTCTCTCCTTGTTTAGTTTCCATCCATTGTTTCTTGTCTTGCCTTCTGGTGCTTTGGAAAATAGGTTAACCTCTTCTTTTTGGCAGCCCCTTCAAATATTGCAACACTGCTATATTTGAGGGGCTGCCACCATAGTCAGTTTAAATCACCATAAAAAGTTTGTATTATATGTTTTTTGCCTACATCTTTCATAACTGATTAGAAAAACTACCTTTTTTACTGGAGTAACCTGCAACTTGATGTGCCTTGTGGTGTCTGAAGATAAATAGATGTAAATACCAATGCTTTATTGCTATATCACAGTGATTCTTAATTATTATTTTTTGCCTTAAATTCCAAAACAAGCATCTCATTCTCTAGGCTACTTTCCAATCTAGCAGTTCTTACAGATGTCATGTTTCCCTGGTTCACACACAAAAAGCTACTTGAAGGATATCTTCTTTAGTGTAAATGGTGGTTTTATGGCTGTCTAGACATTGCTGACCAACAAACTCTTGTAGGCTTAGGGAGTATGATAAGTAATGAGGGATGCTAGGAGGCATAATTTAACAAACTTTTAAGGCTATAGTCTACCTATGTTTCAATCATCAATACAATCAATTTCTGAACAAGAAGAAAGAGCTGAAAACTGAAAGAAATGAAATTTAAATTTTGGGATTTGATGATTAGAACTGTTTATGAAATACTGTATACCATTGAATTTTAGAGCAAAAAGTTGGTTCATTTTATATTTGTAACTGTATCAAAGGAAATAGAAAGTTACTCTTTTCTTTTTTGTTTTTTCTTCTTATTCTTTGCACTTCCTCCCCTTAGGTTTTTCCTTTTCAATTTCTTTTTTTCTGTTTTTATATTTTATCTTTTCTAGAAATTTGATAAACTATATATACAAAAATAAAAAAGAAAGAATTCCATCAACATCATCAACAAAACGAACCAATCAACCAAATGATACTTTATCCAGGTTTTAAAGACAATGTTGGTAAATTCATATTTGACCTAAGGAAACAAGTGGAATCTCCCAAAACCTTTTTTAAAAATAAAATGTATAAATCAGACAAATATTATTTTGAAAGCATTGACAGTTTCCTTGACACTTTAACTAAATAGTCCATTAACTTTTAAACAGAGTCCTTCAAGATTACAAGATCAAAGAAACAATTGAAACATTTCAGCAGAGTAAGGCTTCTGGGATAGATGAATATAGTGGAAAAGTCTATAGATCTCATACTTGCCTTTTGAATAATATTTTAGAAGGTGAGATTCCAGAAATGTAGAAGCAGGCCACACTGGCTACAGTAATTATGCCTCAGAAATATCCTTGCTCTCTGGGGCCAAGTTGTTAATTGCAATCCTTGCCAAATGTTTTATTCAGTTTACTATCAATACAATTCTAGTGATTAGATCAGGTTAAGCGTCAAATTGCCAAATGCCTGACACAAAGCTCTTTAGAAGATTGGAATGGCTCTATGTGCTCATACTACTGAATAAATTGTGATAGGGAGGAAAAGTATGAACATAATAAGGCAATTATCACAAATCCAATGTAACCACCTATAAATGTGATGACTCGTCTACAGTCCAATTTTACAAAAGGCATAAAATGAAGTGCTTGCAGAAACCCTTATTGTTTAACATAAAAAATGAAGTTTAAGGCAATTAACTAACAGCTTCCAAGCTCAAGGGAGTTTGCATTAATGAAAAAATTCATAAGAACAATTTACTGACTGATTACATTTTTTTAGTTGGGTGTTAGTCAAAGAGAATTTCAACCACACTTGCTAACATACTGAAAAAAACTCAGATTAATAGCAGGTTTAAGAGAATTATCATCTGGGACTTCTTTGTCTTAATTTTCATTTGCAGTACACAAAAGAACTTTGAAATCTACATTAGCAGTAAAATATTATATTACATTATTTAATAATAATAATAATAAAGTTGGAAGGGACCTTGGAAGTCATCTAGTCCAACCCCCTGCTCAGGCAGGAAACCTTATACCATTTCAGACAAATGGCTGTCCAGTCTCTTCTTAAAAGCTTCCATTGTTGGAGCATTCACCACCTCTGGAGGCAGGTTGTTCCACTGGTTAATTGTTCTAACTGTCAGGAAGTTTCTCCTTAGTTCTAGGTTGCTTCTCTCCTTGACTAGTTTCCATCCGTTGCTTCTTGTCCTGCTTTCAGGTGCTTTGGAGAATAGCTTGACTCCCTCTTCTCTGTGGCAGCCCCTGAGATATTGGAACACTGCTATCATGTCACCCCTCACTCTTCTCTTCGTTAAACTACACATACCCAATTCCAGCAACCGTTCCCTATATGTTTTGGCCTCCAGCCCCCTAATCATCTTTGTTGCTCTTCTCTGTACCCTTTCTAGAGTCTCAACATCTTTTTTACATCGTGGTGACCAAAACTGGATGCAGTATTCCAGATGTGGCCTTACCAAAGCATTGTAAAGTGGTATTAGATGTTGTTTTATTCATATGTCCTGCAACTGATAATAATTTTGCTATTAAGATGGGCCCTTGCAACAAAGAAACATTTGACAGGAAAAAAGAAAGTTCTGCTTTCTGAGCTAAGATGAGCCTAAGATATTTCATTTTAAAAATAAAGTATGGGGGAGGCACTCCAGTGATTAATTTTTTTAAAAAAACTACAAGGAAAAAAATGGAATGTTTGGTTGCTTAAAAAAAATAAAAAACAAATACTGATGCTAGATAAAAATAGCAATAATTATGATTATGACATTTGCAAATTCCCCCTTTCAATAAAGTTATTATGAATATTATTTATGCATTTTATTCATCATGCTTAATTTGCCCAGTAACTGAGGTTCTTTGGCAGTTTACATTATTTAAAATACTAGAGGTTTCATTAAATATAAACACATTAATAAAAATGGGCAAAAATGTTGTAAGACTTCATTAAGTGTGATTAATAGCATATTGTATAGACAATATATAAAAAAGTTGGACAAGATCATAAATTTAAGGTTATGTTATCTCATAAGCAACTTGGCATGTTTATTTTTAATTACCTGGTAGTCATGAACCATTACTTACTAAATTTGAAGTTATTAGCTAGAATCTTAATCATTCCAATTTCATATTTGCATCCTATATTACATTATCCATTCTTCAGACATTCTAGCAACTCACAATTAAAAAAACGGAGATCAGAAAGCACTTTGTGGAAAAGTAGACACTTCTAATCCTGACCATTTCTTAGTCAAGTTAGTAGCAGAAAAACTCTCCATCAATTATAAACATTTGATAATGCCTACTGAAATATGCTAATATTATGTACAAACTTGCATGATTGGGAATTAATGGACTATGATTATTTTAAAGCTTCTCTGTGCAAAATAATGGAGATATCTGTAATTTCATTTAATATGTGGCATTATTTATTTATTTAAAAGATGTTCTACCCTCCTATTTTGAAAACCAAACTCTGGGTAGCTTATAACCCCTACAATGTGCCATATGGATAAAACCAACTTGCTCAAATATTTCAGATGCTGTACAAAATTAAGTTTTTGAAATTCACTTATAGTGTGGCATTGATTGGTAGTGGTAAAATTCTGAGAAAAGATTTCAAATATTGCTGGATGCAGCAAATCCAAACATTTTCAACACTATTGTTGAAATGCTAATTTAACACTAACGTAACTATTATTACCCCATGTCTGCAGACAAAATGGGAAGGTTTAGTCTCTTTTTGTAATGGAACTTCCTACCTTTGGTTGCACCGTACTGTATCTTTTTTTAACTGCCACAGCAGCTAAACTAAAGGAAAATAATAACAAATAGAAAGTATATGAGGTTAACATTCACGTTTTTGCCCAAAAAAGCAGATATGTGAAATGAATGGCTTTCAGCAACATTTAGCCATTGAGCAGTCATTGAGCAAGAATATCAGTTTCAAAGAAGAAATGATATAATAATAATAAAAACAAAACAAAAATACACCCTAGATTACAGGTGCTGATCCACACTGACTTACAATTCTTGGATCCTGTATTGCAATATATTCATTGCAGGGTTTTTAAAACTGTGGCAGCCCTTGGATCCTATAATTAAATCAGTCCCAGATCTTGCTCAACTGTTTCTTTCCTAAACCCTCTCTACAGCTTTATATCTCCCTGGGACAGCTCAAACTTTTAGGATTTTCTAAGAAATCTGGAATTTCATCTATGGAATAGTTGTTCCAGAGAATTACATATGTCATTTGAGTGGAGATAATTACATCATCCTGTGTCAATTAACTGAAGGCACAACAGATTTTTTTTCTTAAAGTTCTGATTAAAGACTTGTAAAATAGCACTGGGTGCAATAATAAATTATAAACTGACCACGTCAGGCAAATGAAAAGAAAATAAGAGAGATTCCAGGATTGAACCAAGAGTCTATCTAGTATGATGTTTGGATCATGCTGTGTCACCCAGCCCCTTCATGGATTACTGCCTTGTCATGGCAAAGGGGCTTGCGTAATTCAATGAAGCTATGAGCTATGCCATGCAGGGCCACCCAAGACGGACTGGTCATAGCAGAGACTTCTGACAAAACGTGATCCACTGGAGAAGGAAATGACAACCCACTCCAGTATCTTTGCCATGAAAATCCTATGGACAGTACCAAAAGACAAAACAATATGATGCTGGAAGATGATTCCCTCAGGTCGGAAGGCATCCAATATGCTACTGGGGAAGAGCAGAGGGCTAGTACTAGTAGCGCCAGAAAGAATGTAGCGACTGGGCCAAAGCCAAAAGGACGCTCAGCTCTGGATGTATCTGGTGGTGAAAGGAAAGTCCAATGCTGTAAAGATTTTTTCTCCATAGGAACCTGGAATGTAAGATCCATGAATCAAGGAAAGCTGGACGTGGTCAAACAAGAGATGACAAGACTGAACATCGACATCTTAGGAATCAGCGAACTAAAATGGAATGGGTGAATGACCATCAGGTATACTACTGCGGGCAAGAATCCCTCAGAAGAAATGGAGTAGCCTTCATAGTCAATAAAAGAGTAGGAAAAGCAATACTGGGATACAATCCCCCAAATGACAGAATCATCTCATTTCGAATCCAAGGCAAACCATTCAATATCACAGTAGTCCGAGTCTATGCCCCAACCACCAGTGCTGAAGAGGATGAAATTGACCGGTTCTATGAAGCCCTACAGCACCTTATAGAACTAACACCAAAAAATGATGTCCTTATCATTATGGGGGATTGGAATGCTAAAGTAGGAAGCCAAAAGATAACCAGAATAACAGGCAAGCTTAGCCTTGGAGTACAAAATTAAGCAGGGCACAGGCTGATAGAATTGTGTCAAGAGAATACGATGATCATAGCAAACATTCTTTTCCAACTACCCAAGAGACAGCTCTACACATGGACATCACCAGACGGTCAACACAGAAATCAGATTGACTATATGCTCTGCAGCCAAAGATGGAGAAGCTCTATACAGTCAGTAAAAACAAGACCAGGAGCTGACTGTGGCTCAGACCATGATCTTCTTGTTGCAAAGTTTAGGCTTAAACTGAAGAAAGTAGGGAAAAGCACTAGGCCACTCAGGTATGAATTAAATCATATCCCTGATGAATATTCAGTAGAGGTGACAAATAGATTTAAGGAATTAGATCTGATAGACAGAGTGCCTCAAGAACTATAGACAGAGGTTCGCAACATTGTACAAGAGGTAGCAACTAAAACCATCCCAAAGAAAAAGAAATGCAAGAAAGCAAAATGGCTGTCTGAGGAAGCTTTGCAAATAGCTGAGGAAAGGAGGGAAGAAAAAGGCAAGGGAGAAAAAGAAATATATGCCCAATTGAATGCAGAATTCCAGAGAATACCTAGAAGAGATAAGAATGCCTTCTTAAATGAACAGTGCAAAGAAATAGAAGAAAACAATAGAATAGGAAGGACCAGAGATCTTTTCAAGAAAATTGGAGAGATGAAGGGAATGTTTCATGCAAAAATGGGCATGATAAAGGACCAAAATGGCAGGGACCTAACAGAGGCAGAAGAGATTAAGAAGAGGTGACAAAATTACACAAAGAACTATACAAGAATGAGCTTAACGTCCCTGATAACCACAGTAAGTTGGTCACTGATCTTGAGCCAGACATCCTAGAATGTGAAGTGATGTGGGCAAGGGATGTCTTCAAGCCCTTCTAGTCAGAAGTCCATAGAGGCCATGTTGCAAAGGGAAAGATCAAATTCAAATTCTTTGAAAGATTTACATGCTCTCTTACAAAATATGCATGAGGCAATGACCAAAAATCATGAGGAGATGAAGAAAGAAATAGGTCAAATAAGAAGTGACACTGGTGAACTTAAGGGGAAAATGCAAGCGATAGATGGTAAATTTGAAGGGATTCAACAACAATTAATTAAAAATGAACAAAGGTTACAAGATATGGAAGCTAGAATGGAAAAAGAGGAGAAGAGAGTAGAGGATTTAAATGAAACACTACTTCAGGCAAATAAGGAGTTAGAGACAACAGTTATTTTCCTGGAAGCGGAAGAGGCTGCTCACTACTTACATTTCCAAAATGTTCAAGAAAAAAGAGGGGAAGATCTGCTGGATATGATGGCAGAATTAATGGCAAAGGCACTTGGGTTAGGGAAGGAGGAAATGTTGGCGGAAATTGACGAAACATACAGGGTTCAAACTAATTATGCGAGGAGACATAACCTCCGTAAAGAAGTACATGTAAGACTGGTTAAAAAATCGATCCGGGATGAACTTTTACATAGATCAAGAGAGGAGCCATTAGAATTTCGAGGACAACAAATAACTATTCTTAAACAGATACCTAGAAGGATGAGGGATTTGAGACGTGGCTATCAATTTTTAACATCGAAATTGATCAGTGACAATGTGAACTTTAGATGGCTAACCCCAGAAGGTATTTTAGTTACATGGCAGGATAGAAGGTACAGATTGGATTAGATAGAGAAGGCAGAAGATTTCTATAAACTCCACTTTAACAACCAGGATGAAGTAGAAGTAGAAGATCAAGACGGAAGGGAGGTAAGAGAAAGAGACACAAGACGGATAGCTATGGAAGGGAAAGCTTTAGGAGTAGAGGATAGAAGAAATAAACCTGGAGAGTCCACATGGAGCTAGAGACAAAGATGTGAGAGTGCCCCAGATTACGAGATCTACAAAAACTAGAAATAAATAAAATAAAGGGAGAAGACTGTAGAATTTTGTCTTTAAATATCAACGGATTAAACTCGCCAATGAAAAGGCAGAAATTTTTTAATAAGCTCATTAGCCAACAACTAGATATCGTCGCAGTCCAGGAAGTCCATATAAAGGAACAACAAAAACATTTGCTAGCCCAACCAAAACTAGGGAATTTATCCGTTTCATTAGACCAACAAAAGAAAAAGAGAGGGGTGGCATTATATGTGAATCAGAAATTGGCAGCCAAACAAATCTATAATGACAAAGAGGGTAGAATATTGATAGTTGAGGTTGAAATAAACCATAGGAAGGTGATGTTAGTAGAGATATATCCCCCAAATCGAAATCAAGAACAGTTCTTTAAAACACTACATAATAAGATATGTACCATAGATCATGATGAGATTTGTTTGCTAGGAGACTTTAATGCTATTTTAGATATTAATCTGGATTATATGGGCAAGATGATTAGGAAAAGGAAAAGAAGAACATTACCGAGATACTTTTTTAATTTGGCTAGAGACTTAAACATTCAGGATGTATGGAGAGAAAGAAACTACAAGGAAAGACAATATACATATTACTCTAATTGACATAATTCATGGTCTAGAATTGATATGGTATGGATGACAAAAGAAATTAACTCCGAAGTTGAAGAGGTGTGCATTGAGACAGGTACCTGGGCAGACCATAACCCCAGGAAATTTAGCTGGAAAGGTTAAAAAAAAATACCTAGATGGACCTTACAAAGATCAATTTTAAAAGAAGATGATTTCAAGTCAAAGATGGAGAGAGAATTAGATCTCTTCTTCAAGGAAAATAAAGCTGAAGACACCTCTGTACAAAATAATTGGGACACAACCAAGGTAATAATGAGAGGGGTAGCAATGGCATATATGAGAAATAAGAATAAGGGGAAAAAACAACAACGGGAAAGGTTAGAAGGGGAATATAAAAGGTTTGAAACAATACTCCAACAAGATCCACAAAAAAAGAATGACAGACAATCAATGGATTTAATTAAACATAAACTTAATATTCTAGATAAAGAGAAACTAGCACAACAGATGAGAGGCATAAAACAGAACCTTTTTGAAAATGCAAACAAACCGGGCCGATGGCTTGCATATAAATTGAAAAAACAAAAGGAGAAAAGTTGGATTAGTAAACTATGTGATGACAAAGGGAGAATACACTATCAGGAAGAGGAGAAAAAAACTATAGCCCAGGAATTTTATGAGCAACTATACAAAGATGATAGTCAGGTAAACGTGGAGAAAGTGGAGGATTGTTTCCAAAAAGCTAAATTACCTAAGGTTACAGAGGAAATTAGAAATATGTTGAACGAAGAAATTAGGTTGTCCGAGGTGATAATGGCTATTATTAAACAAAAAAACAATAAAGCATCAGATCCTGATGGTCTCCCGATAGAAATTTATAAGGAACAACAAAATATTTTAGCACAACCCCTACTGGAGGTGTTCAGTGTGGTACTAGAAGATGCAAGAACGCCTAAATCTTGGTCTGAGGCAAATATAGTTCTTATTCCGAAAGATAATACTGACCATACATCAATTCAAAATTATAGACCTATATCGCTACTCAGTTTGGATTATAAGATATTCACAACAATCATAGCTGAACGACTTTAAAAGATTCCTGAATGACTTCATACATGTAGACCAGAATGGTTTCCTTGCTAAGAGGCAAACTAAACATAATATTAGAGTAATACTGGATACGTTAGAATATTATGAACTACACAGTGGACAACAGATGGCGTTACTATTTCTAGATGCCCAGAAGGCTTTTGATAATGTAAAATGGTCATTTTTATATCAACAACTTAATTTTATGGCTATGGGTGAAAAATTTATAAACATAATTAGGGCAATCTTTACTAACCAGGAAGCAAAAGTAATTATTAATGGGGAAACATCTAGGAAATTTCAAATACAAAAGGGAACACGGCAAGGTTGCCCCTTATCTCCACTGCTATTCATATGGACACTAGAAGTCCTAACGAGAATAATTAGAAACGATCCACAGATAAAGGGATTAGTTATTAAAAAGGAAACTTTTAAACTTCAAGCATTTGCGGATGATTTGGTCTTTATCATGGAGGATCCATACCACATGGGACCAAAATTACTGGAAGAATTAATTAAATATGGTGAAATTGCTGTATTAAGAATAAATAGACATAAGACTAAGATGATTGTTAAAAATATGACTAATAAACAAAAAGAAAAATTGGCTGGAATTATGGACATAGAAATAGTCAAAAAAATAAAATATTTAGGAATTAATATCACGGCTAGATGCACTTCACTTAAAGAAGATAACTATGATAAAATAGTGAAACAAATAAAAGGCGATTTGGAGAGATGGGGAAAACTGAACCTTTCATTATTGGGGAGAATTGCGGTTATCAAGATGAATGTCCTGCCCAAAATCTTGTTCTTGTGCCAAAATATTCCAATACAACTTGACTCAAAATTTTTTCGAAATCTGAACAAACTGTCATTAAATTTTGTTTGGCAAGGGAAAAACCAAGAATTAAAATGAAATACTTGTAGGATACAAAGGAAAACGGGGGTTTTGGATTGCCAGACTGGGAGTTATATTACCATGCCACGGCATTAAATTGGATTAGAGAATGGATAATTTTGAAAAATAGAAGATTACTGACTTTAGAAAGTCATGATTTACAAGTTGGTTGGCATGCCTTTTTATGGACTGAGAAACAAGGATTATTTTCACACTTTCAAAAACATCGGATTAGGCAAGCATTATTTAACATTTGGAACAAAATTAGAACTCACAATTATACTAAAGTACCAGTCTGGCTATCCACTCTCGAAGCGATTGTTTATCCAAATCTATTCGACTTGAGCAACATAATTTCATATAAGGATATCATGAATGATGAGGGGGAATTGATGTCTAGAAATGAATTAGATTTACAAGGAATAAAACTAGATTGGTGGGCCTATTTACAGATTCAATCAAGATTTCGGAAAGATAAAAAAGAATGGGGGATAAACACCCAGGAAACGGCCTTGGACAAAATATTATTGGGCCCAGATAATAAACAGATAAAGAAATTATATAATCTGCTTCTGGGATATAAACAGTTCGAGGAACAAGTGAAGGATCCTATGTTGACTTGGGCTAAAAATCTGGGACATGGCATTGACCTTGATACATGGCAAACACTCTGGGACAGAAATAAAAAAATAACACTGGCTTCATCTTACAAAGAAAACCTATTCAAAATGTTCTACCGATGGCATCTTCCTCCAGTACGTTTAGCCAAAATGTATAAGACAGTATCTCCCAAATGTTGGAAATGCTCCGAAGAATTAGGTACATATTTTCATACGTGGTGGTCCTGTAGCAAATCACAAAGATTTTGGCAAATGATTTGGACATGGCTAAAAGAAATATTAAGACAAGAAGTCGAGTTTAGTCCAGAATTTTTCCTTTTGGGCATAACAAAAGACAAATACCCCAAAGACTAGTTGTATCTGGTGATTCATATTATTACAGCAGCAAGAATGTCATTTTCCCAGAATTGGAAAAGGAGTGAAATTCCAGTAGAAAACGAGGTAATAAGGAAAATTTGGGAATGCGCAGAAATGGATAAATTAACTTTGGAAATTAAAAATAAAGACCAATCAGGTTACTACAAAATTTGGAATAAATTTTATTTTTGGCGGGAACAAAAGGAAGGTCTCTATTAGAATTTATAGATTGGTTGATTGTTCTAAATATTGTATTATATATAATTGATAAGTATCTTAAATGTATTTTATGTGTACATATACATGTATGAATATTGTAGACAAGAAGGTATGTCAGTCCGTTTGTACCGTCTCCAATGTTTTAAATAATAAATTTAATAATGTTTTAAAAAAAAGAAAAGAAAGAAAAACTGAGCAACAACAAAGCTAGTGGAGGTGACAGTATTCCAGCTAAGCTATTCAAAATCTTAAAAGACGATGTAGTAAAAGTGCTACACTCAATTTGCCAGCAGATTTGGAAAACTCAACAGTGGCCACAGGATTGGTAAAGATCAGTTTACATTCCAATTCCAAAGAAAGGCAGTGCCAAAGAATGTTCAAACTATCACACCATTGCTCTCATTTCACATGCTAGTAAAGTTATGCTTAAAATCCTACAAGCTAGACTCCAGCAGTATGTGGATCGAGAACTACCAGAAGTACAGGCAGGATTTCGAACAGGCAGAGGAACTAGAGATCAAATTGCCAACATACGCTGGATCATGGAGAAAGCTAGAGAGTTCCAGAAAAACATCTATTTCTGCTTCATTGACTATGCTAAAGCCTTTGATTGTGTGGATTACAAGAAACTGTGGCAAGTTCCTAAAGAAATGGGTGTACCAGGCCATCTTATTTGTCTCTTGAGAAACCTATATGCAGGTCAAGAAGCAAAAGTGAGAACTGGACACGGAACCACTGATTGGTTCAAAATTGGGAAAGGAGTCTGGCAAGGCTGTATACTGTTGCCCTGCCTATTTAACTTATATGCAGAGCACATCATGAGAAAGGCAGGACTAGATGAATCAAAAGTTGGAATTAAGATTGCTGGAAGAAATATCAACAACCTAAGATATGCAGATGATACCACTCTAATGGCAGAAAGTGAAGAAGAACTAAAGAGCCTCTTGTTGTGGGTGAAGAAGGAGAGTGCAAAGGTTGGGTTGAAACTTAACATTAAGAAAATCAAGATCATGGCATCTGGCCCTCTCAATTCCTGGCAAATAGATGGGGAAGAAATGGAGGTAGTGACAGATTTTATTTTCCTGGGCTCCAAGATCACTGCAGATGGGGACTGTAGCCAAGAAATTAAAAGACGCTTGCTCCTGGGGAGGAAAGCAATGGTAAATCTAGACAGCATACAAAAAAGCAGAGACATCACCCTGTCAACAAAAGTCCATATAGTCAAGGGTATGGTCTTCCCAGTTGCAATGTATGGCAGTGAAAGTTGGACCATAAGAAAGGTTGAGCGTCAAAGAATTGAGGCCTTTGAACTATGGTGCTGGAGAAGACTCCTGCGAGTCCATTGGACTGCAAGGCGATCAAACTGGTCAGTCCTAGAGGAGATCAACCCTGACTGCTCTTTAGAAGGCCAGATCCTGAAGTTGAAACTCCAATACTTTGGCCACCTATTGAGAAGGAAGGACTCACTAGAGAAGAGCCTAATGCTGGGAAAGATTGAGGGCAATAGAAGAAGGGGACGACAGAGAATGAGGTGGCTGGATGGAGTCACTGAAGCAGTAGGCGTGATCTTAAATGGACTCCAGAAGATGGTAGAGGACAGAAAGATCTGGAGAAACATTGTCCATGGGGTCGCAATGGGTTGGACACAACTTTGCAGCTAACAACAACAAAAGTGTCACCCAGATACATTGGAGAAATTCACAAACAGAAAGTCTATTATTTTTCCCTACTAACTGGTCTTTATGAAAAAGCCCCGGATTTTGTAAGTAAAATGCAGCTATCAAGATGAATAAACATTGATAATGCAATCTTCCATGAAGTCTGAAAGTATTAGACATCTGATTAAGATAGAAGAAGGCAAAATTAGTCTATTAAAAAGAATGGGAAAGTATTTTTTTATTTTTATGGGAGCCATGTTGGGCATCTTCTCATGCACAACAAACTTCTTCATTGCTTCCTTTAAAAAGTGATTGTAGGCCAGGAGAACCAAAGGTTTGCTCTGTATGGAATTGGTGGGCCCAAGAGTTTATGTTTCTGGAAACAACAGTGAAACGCTTGCCTAATATGTAACAATATCCACGTTATCGTAACTGAAGTATAAAGAGCTTTTGCCCTCCTAGACAATTAAAATACACTAGAAATATATTCAATAACTATTTCATGATACCTAATATCAACTACTGGAGGCAACTTCAGGGTCACAGCAATAACTCCTGACTGAGAACTTGTTGGTTGCTAGATCCTTGAATGAGATTGTAAAGGATTCTTTAGAGAGTTGGAGACTTTTGTGCTGTACAGCCCATGTGGCAACCATAACCAATCACACATTATTCAGATTGCTGGGCTACAGCCTTCAACATCACACTCATGCTATGTGGAGGTAATTACAATACTGGTCCACCAGATTTGGTGGCACCACATTGGAAAAGTATTGTAAATATGGGATAGGGGGATTCAATGTAATGGCCATAAGATTTTGTTCCTTTCCCTTATCCTTTGACCATTGAGAGCCAAAGTCATGCTCAGGAATGCCTACACATGTGATTACTCATTCATTTAGGATTGAATTTTAAGAAGATGAATCAAGGAAATGTTTTGTCAGTGGGCATTTCCCACTGTTGTTTTTACTCCTCTCTGTTTTAGCATCTATTTTTTTTCTCCAGCTATATTTGTACAGTGTTGCTGTTTTTGTATTCATTTTACTTGGCTTCTGACCAAGGGAAGGTGGGATGAAAAGCCTTTTCTTTAAAATAAATGCAAAAGAAGCAGCACAGCAAATTTTGTAGCAGTGTGAAGGGGGTTGAGCCCTGCTTAAATAAGAACTGATATTCTCAATTAGTCTTTTTCTGATCTAACAATGAATTTTTAGGAAGTGAATTCTGTAGCAATACAAAATTTTGATGAGAGACGTCCCTTCTTGTCTTGAAAGGAAGGAACTTTGCCCTCCTTACTGTAAAGTTCTATAATAATTCATTCACCTGAATTCCCTCCTTCTCCACTTTTTTTAAGCCAGGGAGCTTAGCTACATATCCTGCTGGTTTTCATCATCCCCCACTTTTAGATATGATGTGCCCTGACATTTGGCAGTTATCTCAGAATAACTACCTGATCAGTCACTGCAAGTTTCTACAGCTATTAATATACTTTGACCAACTGACCACATTCAATTTCTGTTCTTCCTGTATCATGATTAAACACATCCATTCTTTTACAGTTAATGATACACACACATTGCAGTAAGATATAAAAATATATGATGACCAGGAATACATTATCTGATGACATGTCTTGATTGCTGCTGTAGAAAATTTGGCTACAATTTAGTGATGTTGGCTTTCAAATTAGTAAGTAGAAGCTTTGCATATCAAAAATCTGTTTGCAATATTGTTGCAAAATAGGTTAAATAAATATGTTCCATAGTATATTCTATACATAGTATATCAACAGTATATGAATGATGGTTTAGATTTGTCTTGAACTGCATGGTTCAAAGAGGGGGAAATGGGTAACTATTCAGTAAGAGAATAGATATCAAAGTATTGTACCTTACCCCAAGCAAGCCCTTTTTCAACCTAGGGAATTATTAGATACCAAAATGCAATGTACTATTTCCTTTTGTATGTGTGCACCACACATGTGTTCACTTTATGAATAAAGGCATGCATGCCCTAATGTGATGAATAGCAACATCTCTGTTAGAAGCACTACAGAAAACTGAAAATAAAACTGGCATTGTAAGACAGTCATTCTAATTGGTAGTGATGGGGACCATACTCTAACTTATCTACCAAATATTAGCTGGACAAAGCAGCTCTATAATATGAAGTTAAAACACATCTGACTCTGGCAAGACTAGGTGTCTAGCCATTTAGCAAATCTTTAGAATACTAAGCATTACCATTAAAATGTCAGAAGTATGACTTCAAAATACTGGGCTGAATAATTTAGGACACTATCTTCATTAAATATTTCCCTTTTTTCTGGGACAAATAGACTGTTGTCATCTTATTACAAAAATAGTTTTTTGTTTTAGTGCTGCTCTGGTATGTGAGTACTGAAAACCATCAGGAAAAAAGGGTGGAGAAGATCTCAAAATGCCAAGGGTTTTGTAAAGTTCACTGGAGAAAAAGTAATGAAACCAGGAAGTGATTCAGAATTGTCTAGAAACCAATGTTATCATGTTTCCAGAATGCCTAACTTGGCACCATGTGAATTCTTTGTCATGCACTCTGTAATCTGTGTCACCTAGCAATTGAAATTATTTAGGCAAGTAAACGTTTTAAAATAATGTCTTCAAATGTTCTGCAGGGGATATTCTTTTAATATTTTTATTTATTCAATTTGTCAGTTCATCCTCCAACCCAAAGGTTGTGTTGCTACTTTAAAAGCTGGAGCTCTTTTTGAGCTCACCTTATGACAGCACTGGATTCCTACAAAGTTCAGCAAAGACTCAGTTTGGTTCTGGATTTGCTATGTTCTATTGTAAGGTAAAGGTAAAGTTAAAGGTTCCCCCCACACATACGTGCTAGTCGTTTCCGACTCTAGGGGCCGGTGCTCATCTCCGTTTGAAAGCCGAAGAGCCAGCGCTTGTCTGAGGATGTCTCCGTGGTCATGTGGTCGGCATGACTAGACGCCAAGGCGCACGGAACACTGTTACCTTCCTACCATAGTGGTCCTATTTTTCTACTTGCATTTTTATGTGCTTTTGAACCGCTAGGTTGGCAGAAGCTGGAACGAGTAACAGGCGCTCACTCTGTTACCCGGCACTAAGGATTCGACCCGCCAAACTGACAACCTTCTGATTGACAAGCTCAGCGTCCTAACCCACTGAGCCACCGCGTCCCTATGTTCTATTGTTCCCACATTCTAATTATAATTAGTAACAAATTGTTGTTGTTGTTAGTTGCAAAGTTGTGTAAGACCCATCGTAACCCTATGGACAATGTTCCTCCAGGCTTTCCTGTCCTCTACCATCTTCTGGAGTCCATTTAAGCTCACGCCTACTGCTTCAGTGACTCCATCCAGCCACCTCATTCTCTGTCGTCCCCTTCTTCTATTGCCCTCAATCTAACAGATCTTGATTTCTTAATGTTAAGTTTCAAGCCAACCTTTGCACTCTCCTTCTTCACCCACAACAAGAGGCTCTTTAGTTCTTCTTCACTTTCTGCCATTAGAGTGGTATTATCTGCATATCTTAGGTTGTTAATATTTCTTCTGGAAATCTTAATTCCAACTTTTGATTCATCTAGCCCTGCCTTTCTCATGATGTGCTCTGCATATAAGTTAAATAGGCAAGGTGACAGTATACAGCCTTGCCGGACTCCTTTCCCAATTTTGAACCAATCAGTGGTTCCGTGTCCAGTTTTCACTCTTGCTTCTTGGCCTGCATATAGGTTTCTCAAGAGACAAATAAGATGGTCTGGTACACCCATCTCTTTAAGGACTTGCCACAGTTTGTTATGATCCACACAATCAAAGGCTTTAGCATAGTCAATGAAGCAGAAGTAGATGTTTTTCTGGAACTCTCTAGCTTTCTCCATGATCCAGCGTATGTTGGCAATTTGATCTCTAGTTCCTCTGCCTGTTCGAAATCCTGACTGTACTTCTGGTAGTTTTCAATCCATATACTGCTGAAGTCTAGCTTGTAGGATTTTAAGCATAACTTTACTAGCATGAGAAATGAGTGCAATGGTGCGATAGTTTGAACATTCTTTGGCACTGCCTTTCTTTGGAATTGGAATGTAAACTGATCTTTACCAATCCTGTGGCCACTGTTGAGTTTTCCAAATCTGCTGGCAAATTGAGTGTAGCACTTTTATTACATCGTCTTTTAAGATTTTGAATAGCTCAGCTGGAATACTGTCACCTCCAATAGCTTTGTTGTTGCTCAGCTTTTCTAAGGCCCACTTCACTTCACATTCTAGGATGTCTGGCTCAAGGTCAGTGACCACCTCATTGTGATTATCAGGGATTTAATTCATACTTGACTGGCCTAGTGCTTTTCCCTACTTTCTTCAGTTTAAGCCTAAACTTTGCAATGAGAAGATCATGGTCTTAGCCACAGTCAGCTCCTGGTCTTGTTTTTACTGACTGTATAGAGCTTCTCCATCTTTGGCTGCAGAGCATATAGTCAATCTGATTTCTGTGTTGACCATCTGGTGATGTCCATGTGTAGAGCCGTCTCTTGGGTTGTTGGAAAAGAGTGTTTGCTATGACCATCGTATTCTCTTGACACAATTCTATCAGCCTGTGCCCTGCTTAATTTTGTACTCCAAGGCCAAGCTTGCCTGTTATTCCGCTTATCTTTTGGCTTCCTACTTTAACATTCTAATCCCCCATGATGATAAGGACATCATTTTTTGGTGTTAGTTCTATAACGTGCTGTAGGGCTTCATTGAACCGGTCAATTTCATCCTCTTCAGCACCAGTGGTTGGGGCATAGACTTGGACTACTGTGATATTGAATGGTTTGCCTTGGAGTCGAACTGAAATCATTCTGTCATTTTGAGCATTGTATCCCAGTATTGCTTTTCCTACTCTTTTATTGACTACGAAGGCTACTCCATTTCTTCTGAGGGATTCTTGCCCACAGTAATATACCTGATGGTTATCTGAATTAAATTCACCCATTCCTGTCCATTTTAGTTCGCTGATACCTAAGATGTCGATGTTCAGTCTTGTCATCTCTTGTTTGACCACGTCCAGCTTTCCTTGATTCATGGATCTTACATTCCAGGTTCCTATGGAGAAAAAATCTTTACAGCATCGGACTTTCCTTTCACCACCAGACACATCCACAGCTCAGCATCCTTTCGGCTTTGGCCCAGTCGCTTCAGTGCATAGCTCATAGCTTCATTGAATTACGCAAGCCCCTTCGCCACGACAAGGCAGTAATCCATGAAGGGGTAGTAACAAATACAATACTATTAAAATATCGGGAAAATTGATTTTGATGCCCATGTTAGATCCTCAGATGTCTTGGTTCTGACTCAAAGAGTTTTCCCAAAGTCCATTTGAGGCCATCCTGGTGACATTGCTTTAATTCAGCTCCTGAGGATCAGCATTAGCTTATAAACGGTCTTGCTTATAAAGACCGTTTGCCTTATAAAGGCCCTTTGCCATTATAAGCATTTATATAGTAAGCATATCTAGTAAGCAACTTTTTTTTAGAAAACAACTTTATTTAGTAAGTATATGTGGGGGCGGGGTTGAAGTGGAACTGGTGGTATTTTTTGATTCATATTTTTTGACAATCGATGCATAGTGCCACTCTGAACATTTAAAAGCTTCTGATCTTTTATACTGTAGTTATATGCTGTCATACTGTAGTTTATACTGCATATATGATGCCTATTGGGAGCAAAACATTTTGCCTGGAAGCCAAAGCCATCTGCAACGGAATCCTCCAATAAAATTTCATATTTGGAATTTGAGACATAAATGGCATATTTAATTATATAGATATATAATTCAAAATATTAGAATCTGGATCTAAAAGGATGCCAACTTTTATTTATTAGACTTGTAGGCCATCCATTTCACCTAGAGTCAACAATGGAAAGCATGTGTATGTGTAGGCAGCATACATTGAAACTCAACATTAGGAAAACCAAGATCATGGCATCTATTCCTGGCAAATAGATGGGGAAGAAATGGAGGTAGTGACAGATTTTATTTTCCTGGGCTCCAAGATCATCTCAGATGGTGACTACAGACAAGAAATTAAAAGACGCTTGCTCTTGGAGAGGAAAGCTATGGCAAATCTAGACAGCACACAAAAAAGCAGAGACATCACCCTGTCAACAAAAGTGCATATAGTCAAGGCCATGGTTTTCCCAGTTGCAATGTATGGCTGTGAACGTTGGACCATAAGAAAGGCTGAGCACCAAAGAATTGAGGCCTTTGAACTATGGTGCTGGAGAAGACTCCTGCGAGTTCCTTGGACTGCAAGGTGATCAAACTGGTCAGTCCTAGAGGAGATCAACCCTGACTGCTCTTTAGAAGGCCAGATCCTGAAGCTAAAACTCAAATACTTTGGCCACCTAATGAGAAGGAAGGACTCACTGGAGAAGAGCCCAATGCTGGGAAAGATTGAGGGCAAGAGTAGAAGGGGATGGCAGAGAATGAGGTGGCTGGATGGAGTCACTGAAGCAGTAGGCGTGAGCTTAAATGGGCTTCAGAAGATGGTAGAGGACAGGAAGGCCTGGAGGTCATGGGGTCATGATGGGTTGGACATGACTTTGCAACTAACAATAACAACAGGCAGCATACAGTATATGTATAGTTTTAAAGAGTATCTGATACCCTTTAAAACTATACATACTGTGTATATGTATGCACTTGTGCATGTGTTTAGAGAGAGCGAGGAAGAGAGGGAGAGAGGGGGAGAGAGAGAAAGAGGGAGAGAGAGAGATGGTTCAGTGTGATGTAATGGTCAAGGAGCTAGACTAGGAATGGGGAGACCCAGACTCTAGTTAAATGCTCCCTTTGTCATGGATAAGGGAGGTGATGATTAGATGATTTTAGAAAAGTCACTATCTCTCAGCCTTATCCTTTGTTGTTGTTAGCTGCGAAATCGTGTCCGACCCATCACGACCCTATGGACAACGTTCCTCCAGGCCTTCCTATCCTCTACCATCTTCTGGAGTCCATTTGATCTCTAGTTCCTCTGCCTCTTCAAAATCCTGCCTGTACTTCTGGTAGTTCTTGATACTCCACATACTGCTGGAGTCTAGCTTGTAGGACTTTAAGCATAACTTTATTAGCATGTGAAATGAGTGCAATGGTGCGATAGTTTGAACATTCTTTGGCACTGCCTTTCTTTGGAATTGGAATGTAAACTGATCTTTTCCAATCCTGTGGCCACTGTTGAGTTTTCCAAATTTGCTGGCAAATTGAGTGTAGCACTTTGACGGCATTGGTCGCGCTGGTGAATGATTTCTGGTGAGCTCAGGACAGGGGTTGATCCTCTGTCCTAGTCCTATTAGATACCATCGCCCATGGTATCCTACTGCGGTGTCACAGGGGGTTGGGAGTGAGAAGCACTGTTTTACAGTGGTTCTCCTCCTATCTCCTGGGCTGCTCGCAGTCGGTGTTGATGGGAGGGCAGAGATCTGCCCCGAGGCCTCTCGTTTGTGGAGTCCCTCAGGAGTCGGTTCTCTCTCCCCTCCTGTTCAACATCTATATGAAGCTGCTGGGCTAGATCATTCGTGGTTTTCTCCACCCTGAACCAACCCAGTGATGACCTCGACGTGATGTCCTGTTGCCTGGAGGCAGTCCAGGCCTGGATGGGGAGAAACAGGCTTCATCTCAATCCCGCCAAGACTGAGTGGCTGTGCATACCGGTATCTCGGGTTAACCAATTTATTCCAACGTTAATGATGGGGGGTGGTGTGTTATCCCTCGTTGATAGGGCTCGCAAGTTGGGAGTCCTCCTGGATTCACGGCTCAGTTTTGAAGACCACATAGGAGCCGTGACCAGAGGGGCTTTTGCCCAGGTTCGCCTGGTGCGCTAGTTGCAACCCTACCTGGACCGAGATGCCCAACGCACAGTCACTCATGCGCTTGTGACCTCCTGGTTAGACTACTGCAACACTCTCTACATGGGGCTGCCCTTGAGGACCACTCGGAGGCTTCAACTGGTGCAGAATGCAGCTGCTCGAGTTGTGATGGGGGTTTCCCAATACTCCATGTAACACCTCTACTCCGCGAGCTGCATTGGCTTACGGTTGCCCTCCAGGTGAGATTCAAGGTTCTGGTGATGACCTATAAAGCCCTAAATGGCTTGGGTCTGGGATATTTGAGGGAACACCTGCTGCCGGCATCAAATTCCCTTCGTCCTGTGTGCTCCCACAGGGAGGGCCTTCTCAGGGTGCCACCGGTAAAAGACTGCCAGCAGATAACACCCAGGGAGAGGGCCTTCTCTGTGGGTGCGCCTGCCCTTTGGAACCAGCTGCCCGTGGAGCTTAGGACTGCCCCCAACCTTCGCTGAGCTTTCTGGCCCAGGCTGAGGTTTAATTGGGCTTTTTATATTTCTACTTCAGGGACTGAATTTAATCATTTTTAATTGTTTTTTATTTTTTGTATTGATGTTTTAAACACCTTGTAAACCGCCCTGAGTCCTACGGGAAAAGGGCGGTATATAAATTTAATAAAATCTAAATCTAAATCTACTGCATCGTCTTTTAAGATTTTGAATTGCTCAGCTGAAATACTATCACCTCCATTTTAGTTCCAGGTTCCTATGGAGAAAAAAATCTTTACAGCATCGGACTTTCCTTTCACCACCAGACACATCCACAGCTGAGCGTCTTTTTGGCTTTGGCCCAGTCGCTTCATTCTTTCTGGCGCTACTAGTACTAGCCCTCTGCTCTTCCCCAGTAGCATATTGGACGCCTTCCAACCTGAGGGGCTCATTTTCCAGTGTCATATCATTGTGCCTTTTGGTACTGTCCATAGGGTTTTCATGGCAAAGATACTGGAGTGGTTTGCCATTTCCTTCTCCAGTGGATCACGTTTTGTCAGAACTCTCTGCTATGACCTTTCCATCTTGGGTGGCCCTGCACAGCATAGCTCATAGCTTCATTGAATTACGCAAGCCCCTTCACTATGACAAGGCAGTAATCATGAAGGGGCCTTATCCTAGGAAGCCAATATATATATATATATCTACCAGCCTGCAATGAACCAGCATGGATATTATGGTCCATAACCTTTAAAAAGAGACTTTTATCATGAAATGGATAGATTGGAGATGATCACACACACACACACGCACACATTATATTCATATATGCATACAAACGTACTGGCCAAAAGATTTAAACTGTCAGTCAACAGAAAGGGTTAATGTTTCACACAGCTCTGAGTTTTTTATCTCTCTCAAAGCAGTGCATGTAGCAAACTGATTTTAAGCTATCAAAATACTTTTTTGGTACACATATTCCTCCTCCAGTATAAAGAAATGTATGTGGATCTTCTTCCAGGTTCATAAAATTCAAAAATATATCATTTTTTAAAATTTTATAGAAAAAAAATCATACTGATACTATCTAAGCCATTTTCAGTACTTGGGGCATCCTGGGTCAGTGGAAAAACCCAACAATACAATTCATGCCTCTCACTGAACTTTTTAAGGCTTGAAATAGAAATGGAAACACTATGCAAGTCCCTGAGGAATGTTAGAGAGATGGCCTCCCCCTCTAAGTCTCTCTGAGTTAAAGGGGACCTGAGGACGACCACAAACCTTTCACTAAATTGCTGTTTTTCTTTGTATTTTGCCTATGACTTGCTAGTTTTGCCTTATCTACACTGAGTGTATACTCTGATTTGTTTTCTATAAGAATAGAAAACCTATAGCCTTTTAAAAGATCTAATCCTAATAATATCTATATTATTGGAGAAAATCGTAAACTTTACAGTTCAAGGTAAAATATATTGGAAGGATTTTGTTTTCACAGCATTCTGCCCTGTTGTGGAGCAGAGGATCGCATATTCCGAAAATAACACCAGCATTTCAATAACGTGGTTCCCTTCCTGTCATTCCCTGGATATTTTGTGTCTTAATTTCAGGATTCATTCTTGCTTTCTTGGATTCATGGAATAGGACTTTTACAGTTCTACAGTTCTCTTGTTTTTAAATGTATCTTGCTTACTTGCCATAGTTTTCTTATTGATTATACTTACAGTTCATTTAATTATATATCTCTACATTAGTCATCCCAAAGATGCCCATACCCACTGGGGAACATGGAAACTGTAATGTAATGAATTTAAATGACATCAGGTTGAAGAAGACTGGATAAGGCTTTGAGATATTTCCCAGCTTTGTGCCTCTGTGTGTGTGTGTGTGTATGTAATATTGTGCTTACACACTCTCTCTCTCTCACACACACACACACACACCTTATACATAGCACACACAAACACATCCAATGTAGGCAAATCCATAATTAAATTAATAGATTAATTCTTAAAATGCTCTTAACAATTAGAAGTCTCTAGACTATTCCCCCATGACCTGCTAGGAATGAATTTGAGAGCCTCAGTAATTGTATTTAGAAGATCCAAACAGAGTTTGGAACAGTATTCAGCCAAGAAAAATTGCAGGTCAAACTCATATTTTCCTGCTCTAGTCCTAAACTGGCTTTCTCCAGCTTCCTCTGGCACAAGCTGTGCCATCCAGTCCATTGAAAGTGTATCATACCATGAGTGACCTGCCTGTTAGGCACAAAAGACCAGAGCCACACGTTAAGTTCCAATGAAACTGATTTATTGCTCATGCCTATGCACAGGAATCTAGTCAACTAATGCTTAGCACTATTTTGGCACTAGATAAGATTTAACAGAATTCAAGGGGAGTTGGACTTAGCCATTTGGGGCTATGTAACAACTCTAGGCTGATTCCTCTTTTGACTCCATCCTCAGTCTGCCACTCCTTTTCCTACGTAACCTGTCCTTTTCCTCTTGGTCATCTAAGGCCACTGCAGGTACATAGCCCCCACTAGTTCCTGGCCATCGATTTGCAAGGCCTTTCATCTTTTTGTAATGAGAGACTCAGAGCTTTCCCATTATTCCAAAAAGCATAATCTCTTTCACTTTCTATTAGCAAAGTATGAGTGAAAAGAGAAGAGGGGGAGAAGAGCTGAAAGTGAGTCTTATGAAGTGGTGGCCGAAGAACAACATTTTGTTACTGTAACCCTATAATAAATGTAGTTTTTGTACTCATGACTTTGGTGTTCAAGTCTGGTCTACCTTGAAGGCTTTAGTCTGCCTTTACCCTACAGAGAATGAGGGAGGGTCCAGTGTGAGACACTTTTTTAAAATTCCATTCATGCTTGTGCTGAGATTTCTCTTGTCTGATCTCTAGTGTGGAGACAGCTTTTCTCCTCCTCCTCCTCCTCCTCCTCTTCCTCCTCCTTCTTTCTTATAGCTCATTGCATCTGCAAGACTAATGGTTAGTTTTGAGAAGTCAGCATACTCTTTGCTGGCTTCCAAAATGAATGATAGCATTTTACTGTTATGATGTAAAAAAAACAGCATTTATCACCAAACCTAAACTCCTTACTGCTATTTTAAAATGTCTGCAGGACACATCACTCCTTTTTGCTATTACATTGATTGAAGTTTTAGGCAAGTCACTGACTGTGTTCACAGATCAGACTAACTTATAAATTTAAACATATGTTGTTCAGCAAGCTATAAACAAGATTTTGCAAGCCACAGGAGATGGATTCATACATTACAGTTAACCAATATTAAGCAAATCCACTTTTTAGTTTTGTGGGGTGTGCAGATGCTGCTATTTGCTCTTTATAAAATGGCCTGACACTCCAGCTAAGCAAACATAGCTTAGTTTGTTTACAAGAGCTAAATTTATGGATGCCAGCAGCCCTTAATCTATTTTTCCTAGTAGTAAATTCAGTCTCCATCTAATCTTTTCAAATTCTTTTTCATAAGGTATTGGCTCTCCTTTCTTCTAGTCACTAATTAGATTTGCATATCACTTCATTTCTCTGAATCATAAATTCACAAATACACAGTAAACAAACTTTTTACTCTCCTGACTCTGAAATGCTAAGTAGTTTATCAGTCATCTTGAACAGCATCTAGGAATTATTCTGCCCAATTATGATTGCTATGTCATCTTGCACAATCTAGTCCTTATGTTATAACCTTATCTTATCTTATAGTTCCCACTATATCTCAGCTAGAATAACAATTGTCTCATCACAGAAATTAATCTTTCTGGATAAACAAAACACTGCAAAAAATGGGTTGGGCATGGTAGGTAAGCTACAGGCCTATACTGGATAACCATTTTGTATAATGTTCAGTACTGCATTGTCAGTAGTTCAGGTTCAGAAACATATACTATGTCTTTTACGATGGTGAAATCAATCAGAAATCAATTTTGAAACATGAAATATTGAGTTTTATTTTTTCTAAAAGTTAATTTGGGACTTTTCAGAGGATTTTAGCAAGTATTGGACAAATATATTGTCTATAAGTATTTGGCTAGGATGATATTCATCATCAGGGTTATTATATCGTGGGCTCTGATGAGCAGGAACAAGAACACGCAGATGAGTACAGACAAACTCATACTTTATTTAAGCAGAAACTGTACTGAGAGATTGGAGTCACCCTGCTTCAATATATAACCAGGCCCTATGGTATTAACCAGTCAGATTGAAGCTATACTTGCTGCCCAAAGTTGACCAATGGCAGGACCAGAGACATCCTGTCTGAGTTGCTGGAGAACCATTAGTTCTGGTGATATTCCAAAAGCCCAGTACATAACACCCCTCCCTCCTAAGATCAAGCTATAATACCCTTGATGTTTGTCAAGGCCCAAAAACTAAAATAATATTGAACAATAATAAATGTGATGTTTGGTTAAGCCAAGGTAGTTAGAAGTCATTACGTGACCTTGTCAGACGTGCCTTGTAGAGTGGACTACAAAGAAATTAAAGAACAACATATCAATGCAATATACTACAAAGAGATAAAACAATGTCTCAGTGAGCATGCCTTACAGCAGTTATATTTTTTTACCCCCAATTTCTGTAGGTAGTGGCATAATGTCATACAATTACACATCACTTTATTTTACAACATAGTCTTTAAGATATGCTGGGGGTTTATGTGGTCTGGAGGAACACCTTGGGGTTCCAGTCACTTTGTGGTCTACCAGCTTACCTGGTGGCTGGGTAGACCCATGTCCCTTTGTGCTCCTGTGTCCAGGGGAGTTGAATTGCTCTGGCTGGCCTCTCCCAGTGGGCCCACCCCAGAGTCTGATTGTTTAGCAGAGTAGGCACAATGGTCGCTGAAATTTGGTTGGTTTGCCTGGTCAGGGGTTCCATGCTGCACTTCTGAGCCTCCATGTTTCTCTTCTGGATCAAGTTCCACTGATGAAGGAAAACCCTGGTGGTACTGGTGTAAGCTGGCTTGAATGCCAGCTTGAGGACCTCGGGAGGGACTTGTACCATAGTCCTCACTTAGTGACCGCTGTCAGAATCTTTTTCTAAGTTGGTCAATATGCCTTCTGACCAGTCGCCCTCACTCCAACCCCATTGTGTAAGATAGGGGTATGGATTCTTTGACCACCTGACCAGGAACCACAAGTTTCCAGGCCCATAGTTTCTGGCCCAAACCCCATCACCTGTTTGCAGCCCCCTCGGGGGTTTTGGTTTAGAGGCTTCGGATGCCACTCAGTCTGGATGCAACCTGTCCAGTTTAGTAATTAATTGCCTTCCCCAACGAAGCTTAGCAGGACATTTTCCTGTGGCTGTGCAGGGTGTAGTGTGTTGACAGAGCAAGAAATCTGCCAGTCTATGGTACCAGTCACCTGTGACAATGCGCTTGAGTGCCTCCTTTGTTGACTTCACCATGCGTTCAGTTTGTCCATTCATAGAGGGGTGAAATGGTGCAGATGTAACACGTCTGATGAGGTTAGCTCTGAGAAAAGCCTGAAACTCAGCAGCAGTGAATTGAGCCCCATTATCAGAAACCAAAACATCAGGCAACCAATGTGTTGCAAAGAGTTTTCTCAGCACCTGGATGGTCCTAGCAGTAGTCATATTAGGGACTGGAACTACTTCCAGCCATTTTGAGTGGCTATCCACTACTATCATAAAAAGCTGTCCTTCGAAGAGCCCAGCGTAGTCTATATGAACCCTAGACCAGGGGGTATGTGTTTCTTCCCATCTATGAACTGGGGCTTGAGGCATTTCAGGCCTAGACCTCTGACAGGTATAGCAACCATGGACTTGATCCTCCACAGCCTTATCCAGGCCAGGCCACCAAAGGTAACTTCTAGCCAAAGCTTTCATCCGTACAATGCCTGGATGGCCTTCAGTAAGGAATGTAAGACTCTGTCCCTCAATGATGTGGGAATAATAACTCTGTTTCCCCATAAAATGCAGCCCTTATGTGCAGACAATTCATGTTTCCTGAGAAAATAACTTTGGAACTCAGAGTCTGGACTTTTTTCCAACCAGCATTATATCTGTAGCAGAATTATATCTGTAGCAGTCACAGAATCAATATCCCCAGCATGGAGGGGAAACTCAGGTAGATCCTGAATAGACAATATTTTAGCAGCAGGAGCTGGATCAGGATCCAATAGTGGCAGTGGTAATCTGTTGAGGCCATCTGCATGGCCCATTTCCTTTCCAGGTTTGTGAACTAACTTAAATTTGTATGCAGCCAAAAATATAGACCATCTCAGCACTCTTGGAGACAGTATGTGGGGAGTTTGCTTATCTGTGGTGAATAAGCCCAAAAGGGGTTTGTGATCAGTGAAGACAGTGAAATCCCTGCCATATAAATAATCATGAAATTTTTTGACTGCAGCCACTATGGCTAAGGCCTCTTTATCGATCTGTGCAGCAGATAAGGTTCTAGAATAGAATGTAATAGGAACTTGTTTCCCATTTTTCTCTATATGGCTCAAGACTGTCCCCAACCCGTAAGGAGATTCATCACATGCAAGACATACAGGTTTAGACTCAATGTAATGAGTTACAGTGGACTTTTCTGAAAGGAGGGCCTTTAGCTCCTGGAAACGTTTTTCATGTAATTCCGTCCATTTCCAAGGGGCTTTTTTATCAAGTAACCTGTGGAGGGGTTCAGCTATTGCAGCCTTATGAGGTAGAAATGTGTGATAAAAATTCAGGAGGCCCAAAAATGCTTGCAGCTCTGCTTTTGATTTTGGTCTAGGAGCCATTTTGATGGCCTTAACTTTTGACTCAGTGGGGTGAATCCCACTAGCATCGATATGGAAACTTAAGAATTCTGTTGAAGAAACCCCAATACTACATTTGTTTTTCTTTAACTTGAGGCCCGCATCGCGGAGCCTTTGTAACACAGCCCTGAGCCTGTTGGCCAATACTTCTGGGGATTCCCCGGCAATGAGAACATCATCAAAATAAGGACAGACACCCTGAATTCCTTTAAGTGTGCGCTCCATAATTCCTTGGAAAATGCCCGGTGCAACGCTAACTCCAAGCTGCAAGCGTTTGACTTTGAATGCTCCTCTATGAGTCACTATAGTTTGAGCCGTGGCTGTGGCCTCATCTACCAGCAGCTGCTGATACGCCTGCACTAAATCAAGTTTAGCAAAAATGGTTCCCCCTTGCAAAGAGGCTAAAATATGGCTGACTATCGGGACCAGGTATGCATGTTGATTTAAGGCTTTATTTAATGTGCATTTGTAGTCTGCGCAAATGCGAACCTCCCCGTTGGGCTTTAGCGGGGTGACAATCGGAGTTTCCCTCTCCCCCCCATCAACAGGCTGCAATACACCTTGCCCTACTAACTTATCGATTTCAGAATCAATTTTGTGTTTTAAGGCGAAAGGAACTCTGCAAGGTTTGACTCTTATCGGAACAACGTTAGGATCTAACTTAAAAGAGATGGGTGGCCCAGTATAAGTTCCTAATTTTGACTCGAAAACATCCACAAATTCTTCACAAACAGCCTTGAGGTCTGCTGTCTGTGTCCGGTTAATGCCTGTTATTTGAATGCCCAAAGCCTCAAACCAATCAAGTCCTATAAGACTTGTTCTAGGGCCCTCTACTACTATGACATCCAGGTTCCCCAAAATCCCTTTAGATTTCACCAATAAGGTGGCTTCACCCTTAACTTTAACCCGAGCATTCTGAAAATCTGTTAAAATAATGTCTGACAGTCTTAATGTAGCCCACTGGTTGCTGCGTCTGCATACAAGGTTGAATGTGTCCTGTGAAATAATTGAGACCGCTGAGCCGGAGTCCAATTACATTTTGCATGGAATTCCTTGTAGCTCTACTGAGAGCTTAAGTTTAGGTTTAAGGGCACGATGAGCCCCGGTATGACAAACACTTTTCCGGCTCCTGAAGAACCCCACACTGACTGGACCCAGGGCCCCAGTACTTTCCTAGTCGGTTCCTCTGACTGGTGCTTGGGTGGCCTATCTCTCTGGTGAGCTCTGCATACCACTTCGATGTGCCTGGTCCTACCGCAAGCTCTACACGTGGCCGAATGGAATCTGCAGTTTGCGCAGGAGTGGTTGCCTCTGCACCCTTTACATCTAGGTAAGAGAACTGCCTTCTAATTGTTCTCTCTTTGGTGATTTCCGCAGTTTTGCGCGCTTAACTGTCTCTGGAGCTTGTTGATTTCGGGTTCCTCTTCTTCTGATGATTCTCTGCCGCAAATGGTGACCTCGTGGTGGATGGAATCTTCTGTCTTTGGGGCTTTGGTGGGCTGTACTGTTTGTACTGCACCTCCGGCTGCTTCGTCAGCCATGACCTCATCTTGTGCTTCAGTGAATGTGAGATATGTTCTGGCAAATAATCTCTGGCAAATAATCTTCTGTCTCTCAGTCCGCAGATGAGTCAGTCTCTCAGGCGCTCCTCTAAATTTCAAAATTTGCAGAGACGTGCAGCCTGCCTTAGGCCCACAATAAACTCGGATGCTGTCTCACCAGGAAGCTGCACTCATTGGTCAAATTTAAACCGCCATGGCATCTCCGACATTTTTGGCTGGAAATGCCCAGTCAGCTTCTTCTTCAGGTCAGCAAAAACTACTGCTTCGATGGGCGTTGGTGCGAAGAGGTTTTCAGCTAGATCAAAAGTCGCTGGCCCACATACACATAGCAACGTCGCCGCTTTTAGGCCTTCCTCTGCTATCTGGTTAGCTCGTAGGTAATTTTCTACCTGTGAGAGGTAAGACGGCCAATCTGGATGTTTGATGTCGAATTCTCTGAGTTTGCCGACCTTTGGCATTTTTCCTCAATTCCTGCACTGCTTTTGAATCCTGCTTCTAGTCTCAGGGAACGCTTCCTCTGAGCACGCGGCTGCTAGCATTGTTTACTAGGCAGCTAGAGGGGGGGAAAGATACTTCTTCCCTCCAGTGAGTAATGCTGTCCCCTCATGACTTCAGCCCTCAGGCGGAGAAGCAGGATCCCATCCTCATCACCACTATTATGTCATGGGCTCTGATGAGCAGGAACAAGAACACGCAGATGAGTACAGACAAACTCATACTTTATTTAAGCAGTAACTGTACTGAGAGATTGGAGTCACCCTGCTTCAATATATAGCCAGGCCCTATGGTATTAACCAATCAGATTGAAGCTATACTTGCTGCCCAAAGTTGACCAATGGCAGGACCGTTAGTTCTCCAGCAATGTACATGGTGATATTCCAAAAGCCCAGTACATAACAAGGGTTATATTCCATTGGTCCTAATCTCTGAACTTTATTGAAGAAGCAATGGCTTGGGGTCTGTATATTATGAGAAACCTCCAGCCCATAAAAGTATTTTGTGTCTTGTTCACACTGCTATGAGGCATTCTTTCTCCAATGGGACATTCTGGATTTTTCTGTTGCTGTTCTAGAACAACAGGTTCTTGGCTTCAATTCTCCTTTCTTTTCTGCAATCTTGAAGTAATATACCTATTATTTCATTGCGGCTAGTATTGGCATCCACATGAGTAGAGCAGTTGATTACACAGACTGATAGCACTGGTTCTTTGATTAAGATTTGCATGAAATTCCTGAGAGCTTTATCTTTTCATTGCCAAATGCATGTTTTGAATAATTAATTTAAACGCTACAAGTTGTCTGCCAATTGTTTTACAAATCCTTGTAGCAGGCCCCAAAGTGTTCTTAATTCAGCTCCTGAGTCTTATGGGGAGGGATAAAGATTAGTTCCTGAAACAACTTTTTTTTTAATCTGAGTTCACTCTAAATTCAATTATGAGATGTCCAGAGTAAATGAGTTTCTTCAGGAATAGAAGCCATTTCCTTTTGTTCAGTTTCAGATCTGTGATCATTAGTGTTGCTAAGACTTTAAATGAATTCTGGTGATGTTGATTCTCAAGGAGACTTTGCACAAGTATTGCCCATGAATACTGAAACATCTTCCCAGTGTTGAACAAGCACAAATATTGCCCTGGAGAACAGCTTATTTTATTTGTGCTTTGACTTTATAAGGTGACTTGAGCTGATCTGAGTGATATATAAGTAGACCTAAGCAAACAAACTGAAGTCATTTTTAAAGAGAAATCTAATTTAGGATAATTTGAGTCTAGCTGGATCTGCCAATATCCCCTGACAGCTATTAGGATATTTTATGCTACTAATAAAGAAAACATATTTCTCTCCTTCCATAGCTTTGTTTAGTTGTTTCAGGTTCTCATAAATGCTAACAATGCCTGCAGTGTCTGCAGCAATATATGTGAGATGGCCTCACGAGACCGATGGTTCGTTAAGGTGCTTCCAAGTAAAAAAGGCAGCACGCAGGGATGCAATCAGATGAAGCTTTATTAACGATAGAGTAAAGAGAAAGAGTTCCCTGGCATGGAGGCATCCATGCCTGGATTGAGCTCATGGAACATTCCCACAAGAGAGCAACAAGAGAGAGCAAGCAAGCAGAATAACGAGAGAGAGAGCAGCCCCTGAGCAGAGGTATTTATGGGGGTCCTCAGTCCCTCCCTTACCAATTAACTCTCTCCAATGGGGCTGCAGGGGCCGAAGACCCCCGACCCATCAGTGGGAGCAAAGATGCTTCTTTGCTCCCATCTGATGATCTTTTTGGGGAACTGCCATGGCTGGCACAAAAACATCTAACAATTCCCCTTCTTGCCAGCCAATGACAGAGACCAGTGAATGTATGTGAGGGGGCGAGCAGGTGTCATAGACATGCATATACACGTTCAGAAGACCAAACACAAATGCTTACACAGAAGGTTGTGCCGGTCAATGGGAACAGGTTTGGTGAACAGGTCAGCTATCTGGTCAGTTGTATTACAATGCTCAACATGTATAAACCCCATTTTGGCAAGCTGCCTGACATTTTTATAGCGTCTATGTGGCGGGACCTAGAGCCCACTGCATATGCCCCTGAGATTGTAATTGCAGCCATATTATCCTCCTGAATTTGGATGGGCAGAGGAGGAGGTGCCCAGATGCTCGTTATCAGAGCATCGAACCAAATCAAATCATTGGCTGTGTCTGACAGGCTAGCATATTCCGCCTCGGCCGTGGAGCAAGAAGCAAATTTTTGCTGCCTAACATGCCAATGGATAGGACAGCCATTTAGCAATATGAGGAAACCAGAGGTGCTCCATCTACTCTTAGTGTCACCAGACCAGTCTGCGTCCGAGTAAGCGGAGAGCTGGGCCGTCTTCCCCTTCTCTGGCTCCAGCACAAGGAGAGCATCGGTCGTGCCCCTGAGGTACCTAAGTATCCTCTTAACAGCAGTCCAGTGGAATTCCTTTGGGTGTTCCACATGCCTGGACAGCAGATTCACAGCTAAAGCTATGTCAGGCCTGCTCCAATTGCTGATGTATAGCAAGGAGCCAATCACAGATCTGTAAAGCTTATTATCTGTGAACTCAGGACCGTCCTTGTGAGTGTGATTGTAATAGTCACTTTGTATCAGGCTACGCGTTGGGTTAGATTCTGCCATTTTACATTTGGCCAGTAACTCCTCAATCTTTTCTTTCTGAGATAGGGTGAACCCCTCCCTAGTGGCCAAGATGTGCACACCCAAGTACCTGTCAACCCGCCCCAAAGACTTCAGGGTAAACTTTTCTCCCAGGGCCTTGGCAAATTTATCACACCTTTCCTTGTCAGGCCCTACATATAGGAGGTCGTCCACATAAACTAACATCTGTTCTGTGGTACCCTTGGAGTTGCGTGTGAAAACACATTCATCTGCATGGGATGCACTGAAACCAACTCATTCTAAACCTTTTCTAAGGCAGTCGTACCATAGTTTCCCCGACTGCTTGAGGTCATATAACCCTTTTCAGAGCAGCCATGTGTTTTCCCCTTCCTGCTGGTAGCCAGGAGGGGCCCTCACGTAGATCTGCCGGTCCAAGTTGGCGTGGAGGTAAGTCGTCTGGATGTCAAATTGGAAGACTTCCTCCCCCAGAGCGGCTGCAGTTACGAGGGTGGTCTTGACGCTCTCTGCCCGGACGGTCAGAGAGTAGGTCTCCCCGTAATCCTCCATGTAGCGCTGGGCAAACCCCTGTGCTACCAAACGGGCCTTATACAGGTAGAGGCCGTTGGCAAGTGGTTTGGCCTTGAAAACCCACCTTGTGCCAATGATTTTCCTCTCCTTTGGTGGTTGCTGGGGGGTGAAGACCTTGAGCTTTTTCAGGCTCGCCATCTCCTGCTCCATCGCGAGCTGCCATTTCTCCTGTTCTTCGATGGGCAGCTCCTGGATGTCAGAGAAGGATTTTGGGGTGACCACAACGCTGTTGACAGACGCGATGTGCCCAATGTTGATTCTCTTTGGCGGGATTCCTTTGTTGGACCGCTTTGACCTCCTGACCTCCTGCCACTCACCGCCTTTTTGTTCTGCGGGTTCCTTGTTAGCCGGCATTTCACAACCGGGATGTGAAGACCCTCGGTCCCAGGTGCTGGGTATCGCGGGTCTCTGAGGCGTCACCTCGGGACTGGATGGTTCATTCTCCCCATCTAAACCAGGTAGGATGACATCTTTGTCTTGTTCCTCGCTCTTGTCGGTGGCAGGGTATGTGGTCGTCTCAGGTGATGTCGTGGTTGGTGCGTCTTTGCTGGGTCGGTTGACATATGGGCTCAGATCGTTTGAGTGAATATGGGTCCAACTGGTGTCCTCTTCGAAGGAGGCAGATTGGGAAGTCACAGTCCTGCCCCCTTCTCCCAGGAAACGGTAGGCCTTGGAGCCAGGAGTATAGCCCAAGAAACTTAGTCTCTGGGAGACAGATCTCCCCTTCTTCCACAGCTGCTTGGGGATGTGCACCCAAGCGTAGGAGCCAAACACACGCAAGTGTCCTAGACTTGGTTTCCTACCGTGGACCAGGAAATATGGGGTCTGGTCCACAACACTGCTCCAGGTGCGGTTTAAGGTGTAATTGGCGTAGTGCACCGACTCTGCCCAGTATGATTCTGCGACCCCAGAGTCTGCAATCAGACTACGCATCATAGTTTGCAGGATTCCATTTCTTTTCTCTGCCACGCCATTCTGGGCAGGAGTGAAGGGCGCTGTAAGAAAATGTCAGATGCCCTTACGCCTTACCCAGTCCTGAAATTTCCGGGACATGAACTCAGCCCCGCGGTCGCTCTGCAGTTGAGTGATCTTGGTCTTATATTGGGTCTCTACAAGGTTGTACAGTGATTTTATGGCATCAAAGGCTTCGGATTTTTTTGTGAGGGTATACACATGGCTGTACCGTGAAAAATCATCAACGGCAGTGAGAAAATACTGTCTTTTCCCTAGGGATGGTGTGAATGGCCCAACCAGATCAACTTGTACTAGTTGGTACGGGTATTGGGCCTTACGTAGTGACACCTTACGGACGGGCGCAGCCTTCCTCTTTGCCCTCTTACAGATGGCACAGTCCAGGAACACCTCACAATCCTTGAGCTGGACTTCCTCAGCAAATTCTCCCATCTTTTTAACCACAGGGAAGCTTGCATGACCTAATCTTTGGTGTAGGAGATGGGCACACTTATCGTGGAGCGGCTTCCCCACTGACACACTCTTGGCTCTGGTTACCTTGAGCGGTGCTTTAGGTGCCTGCTGAAGTTTGGTTTTCTTGTCCGCACTGCCCTTGGAAAGCCGTGGGGATGGCTGAGGTGGCTTGGGTGCAACCGCTTCAGCCTTGCGCTCCTTAGATAGCCTTGGGGCTGGCTGTGGGGGCTTTCTCTCTTTCCATGCGCAGGCCCCTTCTGAGGTGGCACCCGGTGGACTGTCCTCTGTGGCTGGGTTCTCAGGGGAGAAGTATGGCAATATTTCCAATGACCTTCTGGTTCCGGGTGATATGACCTCCCCCTTTGCAAAATAAAACTTCCACCCTGTCATCGTCACATAATTTGATAATGCTTAACAGATTGTTGGCAATGGAGGGAGCATGCAGTACCCCTTCAACATTTCCTAGTCCGGATACAGAGACAGTGCCCTCTCCAACAACCAAAGCCTTATCACCATTGGCCACCTTGACAGAGGAATTAATTTTCTTTAACTTTTTAAACCCTTGTTTCATATTGGTAATGTGAGATGAGGCTCCAGAGTCCAGTAACCATAAGCCAGTGGGGCTATCAGCTTTTGTGGTGGGGGTGAGAGCACAAGTACGCACAGAATTGCCCTTGGCACTACCTTTGCCCCGCCACGCCCCCTTCCTTGCCCCTTGCCCCTTCCTTGATTGGGACCACGCTTGGGGCCTTGTTGGTGATGGGGGCAGTCCTTCTTCAGATGCCCCTCAGAGCCACAGATGAAACACTTAAGTAGAGCATTAACCTGCTCTGAGTTCTGGTGCCTCCTGCTGGCTCGCTGTATGGTGGTTCTGGCGTATTCTCCTGCATCTCTTCGCCTCCTGTCTTCCTCAATGAGCCTCCCTGTGAGGTAGGACAGAGTCATGGCTTCCTTCCTTGTCCCCTCCAGTGAAACAATGAAACTGCTCCAATTTTTGTCCAGGGAAGCCAGAATGACGGTGACCATGTTTGCATCAGGTACAAGGTAGTCTCTGGACATCACTTCTGCCCTGAGCGCCTTCAATTTTGCCAGGTGCTCAGCCATGTTAGCCCCAAACCTCAGTCTGGTGGTGTAAAACTCAGTTGTGAGTCTGGTGATTGAACGGATGCTGTCGCTGTTGAATAAACTGTATAATAACCCCCAAACTTCGCCAGCTGTGAGCCCATCTGGAATGCTGAGGTACAAGTTGCTATCCAGTGAGCTCAGTAGAGTGGTATATGCTTGTCTATGATACCACTCTTCTTGGGGTCCCGAGGGAAGAGATGGGGGATACAGAACCATCTCTAGAGTCCCTTCCTTCAATAGACATACCTGCACATCTTTACTCCAACTGCTGTAATTCTCCCCCCTAAGTTGCAGTTTTGCAAAATTATTTGGGAGGGCAGAAGCAGATGAAAAAGGATTGTCCTTAGCTCTATATCCATTTCTATAGTTCTGTGAATTTTCCATTGAGGTGAAAGGAAAAGGGATCCCTCTGCTGACAGGTGGTGGTATTTTTCTCTGATTTTTGGATCCTGACTGGGCATGCTCAGGATTCATTTGAGCCCAGGAGGCAGAGGGAGAGGACGTCTCTCTCTCCCCCTCTGGGCCTGGCTCAGGCCTAGGCTTGCAGGCCGGAAATTGGGCCCGAAGAGGGGCTGAAGGCCGCAGAAGCCCCGAAGATTCCTCCTGAAGCCCCCCCCAGCACTGGAACACTCACTGGGGGGCGAAGATTGCAGGATGGGGCCGGGATGGCATATGGATGCCGTGGATTGCCCGGAGAAGGCCATTGCTGGGCGCTGGAGGAGGGGGGTAAGCAGGGCATCTGGGCGGTGGCGAGAAGTAGGCTGGAGGGCCCGGGGGTTCACTGGGGGCCCTCTGGGGCTGCAGGACGCAGCTGGGAGGCTCCAGGCTGGATGCCTCCCGGCAGTTAGGCCCCAGGGAGAGGATTGGGGGCCGCGGAGCTCCTCTGGGAGGCTCCTGGGGGTAGCGAGGAAGGCTGGCTACCCCCGATGTCGAGGCTTTGGTTGTCTTGGCCTCCAGGGCTGTAACCAGGACCTGGATGGCTGCTTTAAACCCTGCTGAAGTAGGATCGGTTGGGCAGGCTTCGATGCCTTCATAGGTCTTGAGGCTTTCTGGTGGGGAAGACAGGGCGGTTTGCGTGCTGCTTTGGCTGGATACCAGCGATTGCTGGGCCTCGAGGCTTGGCTGGGGCCTATCAAGCCACGTGGGTGTCCTGGGGGCCACCATCTTGCTTCTGGTTGGCCCCAGAAGCTGCAGATCACAGTTTGGCGGGAAATTTTGTGCCAAAAGCTCTGGGGTCCTGGGGTCCCCCAGGGTGGCCGGTGCCATGTTAGGGGGCCTTGTGGGCGCTGGGGAAGGACTTACCCGGTGTCCAGAGGCCCCCTGCGCTGGCATCCCTCGTGGAGAGGCTTGTGGCATCCTTTGTGCTGCAAGGAACATTAGGAGCAGCTCCCTGCATTCCTGGTTAGTCATCTGGTCCACACGGCGCTTGTCCTGGTCCTGAGCTGCTTCCCGGGTGTCTTGGCAGTCTTGGGAGGACTGTAAGCTTTCCATGCTTCCCTCTGTGGCTTGCAGCTGTAGGGAGGCATGCAAAGGGGTCCCTGGCGCTCCGCTGGGTCCAGGGGCTGGATGCAGGGCTGCTGTCTTTGATTGAAGACTCCTAGTCACAATCGGGGATCTCCTGCTGTCCGTCTCAAATGGGTTCTTGCTGGAACCTCCAGGCATCTTGCTTCTAGCTGCTGGCTTGGAAGCGTTGCCTTAAACCATCCTCTCTACTACCAATTTGTGAGATGGCCTCACGAGACCGATGGTTCGTTAAGGTAGCTTCCAAGTAAAAGGCAGCAAGCAGGGATGCAATCATTTGAAACTTTATTAACAATAGAATAAAGAGAAAGAGTTTCCTGGCATGGAGGCATCCATGCCTGGATTGAGCTCATGGATCATTCCCACAAGAGTGAGCAAGCAAAAAGAGAAACTAGAGAGAAGAGCAGCCCCTGAGCAGAGGTATTTATGGGGGTCCTCAGTCCCTCCCTTACCAATTAACTCTCTCCAATGGGGCTGCAGGGGCCGAAGACCCCTGACCCATCAGTGGGAGCAAAGATGCTTCTTTGCTCCCATCTGATGACCTTTTTGGGGAACTGCCATGGATGGCACAAAAACATCTAACAGTTTCTTATTCCAGTTCCTGTCCTTTCGAGTTTTGGCATATTGAAGTTTGACTCCTCTTTACTGATTAAGGTTGGATTTCACTACACTAGTCACTATATCTCAAATCCAATCTATTCTCAGAATAGCAATGACAAAAGAAAACAAGATAACCTCACTATGCTGCCTTGAGTTCCTTGGAGAACGCACAAATATACGATAAGCAAATAATTGATTATCACACAGGGAAAGCCTTTCAAACAGTCTCAGTCTGTCTGAAAGGAAGCTATATCTGGACTACACAATGTAAGCCATTGTAGTCTGTCAGCTGAGCTGCATTTTGTTCAGACCAAAATTGATTTTTAATCTTTCCTCACTATATATTCTCCGGGCATTGCTGAATAATTCAGCACAACACTTTCCATGTCTCTCTTTCTGCCTGTCAATATTGAGCAGAGTTCGTGATGAAACCAATTTCATTTTCAGTCTATTGCCTAGGACCTGTTTGCTTCAAACCATCACTTAGCAAACAAGATGGGTCTACTTTTTTGTGCAGTCTTAAGCCAAGTAATATTGCTTAATTTAGCCATGAATTGTAGCCAGTGTTGTAGTTGCTATCCCAATAACATTGTGCTTTTCTGACAAACTCTGTTCCAAACAACTGAATTACTAGGACCAAAAACTTAAAAACCTCTAGCTTTTGTGGACCATCCTGTCAGCATTCAATTACAACCAAAATCCTGGAACATTCCCTAAAGCAGACATGTCAAACTTGCGATGTCACGCAACATCACGCAACATATCAGGATGGTTTTGCCATTGCCGGCAATGGGGTGGCCGCAGCTTCCGGATGATGCGTCCAGCCCACTGGCTGGCAGTTTGACACCCCTGCCCTAAAGGATGGCAATTGGGTGCTTTTGGGCATGACTCACACTTACACACCTGGCATCTCAAGAATCTTCATAGCTGTTCTGGTCCATTGCTCTTCAAACATTTTGAACCATTTTAAGGACAGATTTATTCTCACAGTTGCAAAACTATTGCATAGTTGTTGGCAAACAGTGCAGGAAACAAAAGGGGAGAAATTCCAGTTTGCAATTTTAAAATGGATTTACCAAAATTTCTTAGGAAAATGTATCCAGATGATTCACCCTTCTCTCCATTATGGATAGGCATATTGAAAAGGCCATGTTGGGCAGCCAATATTCTATTTCATGGTGACCTTCTGACATGTGATAATGTCAGATGATTCTGCAGTGATTAATGCAGAAGAGATTTGCATACCACTTCATGAATGCTATCAATT
>JAKJMR010000207.1:572005-587276 GCA_024449315.1 Daboia siamensis | reverse complement strand
CTGATTTCTTTCTGATTTTATTATCCATGTAAAGAGAAATAGCTCAGTAAGTAGAGCTGTCTCTTAGACATAATTCACACTTAGACACTGTGTCATTTGTTTGGTTTTGGCTTAATGTGTTGCTTGAATCCAATCAAAAGTGGGATAGTCAACAAACCATGACTTGGCGTGGTATGAAACCAGTCTGAAGACAAAAATCCCCCCACCATCAAATTTTAACCCAAAAAGCATTTATATTTCTGCAAGTCCACCACATATGAAAATAGGTGGCTTCTAAACTACCACATCTCCAGCATTTAAACTGTAAGTTAGGATACATGTTAGACAACTTTTTAGGATCCAGATGCCATCTATAAAACATTTTATAAAAATTTTCTCTTAAATTTTGAGCCTGAGTAAATTTAACATTGGGCATTGTTGTAGATTGTGATGTTAAAGAAACCAATTTGATGTTGAATTTGATAACAGCAGCACGGTTACTGGTGGGACAATACTGGAAGAAGGATAGTTTGCCTACTATAGAAGAATGGGTGTTTAAAGTTTCAAATCTTGCAGAAATGTTTAAGATTTCTGCTTATTTGAAGGATCATTCACAAGAAAGATATATTTCAGTTTGGAGGAGATGGATAGATTATATTCAGAATAAATATGGGACTAAAAAGTTCCATTTAGCTTATGAGTAGATTTTAGAGGGATATTGTTATTAATTTTAGTGTTAGTACTTTGTATGTATCTCTGTTAAAGGGGAGTTAAAGCACATCATGAATTTGGTTAATTTTATATTATGGATAATCTTTAGTTAGAATATGATTATTATAACTATAATCCTGTATTTAGCTCTGTGAAGTGGGGGGGGGGAAGGGGGGTGGTTTGATGTGGGTGGGTTTTGGGGATGTATTGTAAAATTTTTTTTTTGTAAAACTCTTTAATAAAAAAAAACCCACCCACCCCCTCAATACTGGGTTACAGAAGGTGTGAGGAATAACAACCATTTCCTGCTGCAAAAACTGAATATTAACCTGGGGTTAGTCATCAGTTGCAAATTTTAGGTTGTAAAAACCTGAAGTGGTAGTTATTCTTGGCTCATACAACAAGTTTAGCCTTAATGAAAGTTCAGAATTTGATTAAAGGCCTGTGTAACAAAGGGAATAGTAGACAATTGTGTGAGAAGGCACAGTGACATACTTTGCAGAGCTGAATCTGTCTGCTAATTCTGATGTAGTCAAAACAGCACAACATAGGCATGAAAAGTTGGTCTTAGCAAGTTTACATCACTCCCAAGATTTAAAAGAGTAATCCAGTTTACATCATAAAGTAAATTAACTTGAAGTATGCTTAGTAGACATACTGTGTTGAGTGACTTGTGCGGGAAGAATACGAAATCAGAAATTGAATGATGCATCCTAGAAGCGAGTTGCTGAATAGGAATGCTGCTTCCAGCAATGATTTCATACAGATTCAATCATAACTTGTATAAACACCAATATTACTACATACCCAGCAGCAAGAACGTAGGTACTCTGTAAGCAGAGACGAAGAGAGACACCCTTGCAACAGAGATTCATTTTCAGAGAAAAATTTTAGCTTAGCTTTTACAAGGCAAGAACATTCATATGTTTGAATAAAAAATGCATATTTTTTATTCTCAAATAAAATATCTTTTAAACTTGGCTTACATATTAAAAGCCTAGCATAACAAAACATTAACAATCAATTTTCTAAACTCAAAGCCAGTAGAAATAACCACCTCAGAGAAATCTAATCTATATTAGAGTGAAAAATCCATTCAGATAAAATACAGATTGAAAGATTCTCCCATTTCCATTTCAAAATATTTTTAAAATTATTGTATCAAAGTTTTTTTAATTTAATATAAATTTAAAGAAGAAAAAAGCAAAGTCATAAGAAAGAAAAGAAAAACATGAATATACACTAGTGCAGGGGTCTTCAAACTTGGCCTTTTTAAGACTTGTGGACTTTCTGGGAGTTGAAGTCTACAAGTCATAAAAGGGCCAAGTTTGAAGACCCCTGCACTACTGGTTTCCAATCTTCTTTACAGTTATATTTTATGCTTTCTAGGGTTTATATCATAGCACTCTTTCTATATTCTACCCTTTCTAATCACCAAAACCCATTAATCACAAATTCATTTTTTCCATTTCAACAAAAATACAAAAAGGATTTCAAGTCACTAACAAATGTAGTTATTATCTTACCAGTAAAGGAGAATATTTGTAGCTCAGGGTTGAAATGAGCTTGGTTGTTTTTTCTTGCAGATGTTTCATTATCCAAACTAGGTAACATCATCAGTGCTATTGATGATGATGTTACCTAGTTTGAGTAATGAAAAGTCTGCAAGAAAACAACCAAGCTCAGAGAGTACCAAGGACCACTCAGTTATTTTCTCCAATTAAACATGTCAGTTTTGCCATATCTGAAAACTGTCATCTTCACCAACTATTCCTCCATTGCAGATATTTCAGAGTCTTTCCAAGTTAGATAAATTTTCAGAGCATTATAAAATCCTGCAATTCTGAGCTTATGGCATCTTAGTAACAATAAATTCCTGGGCTCAGGGGCTGTTACAGTAAAAGGCCTCACCTGTGGCTCCATAACCTGCCATTAATAACAGATAAATGAAGTAGAAGGTGGAGCTCTCAAATTTTCAGGAGGTGAAAATACTCTTGGATTTTCATTTGTACTAAGTAGATCTGACAAAAGTACTATAAGGAGCTTTTATGTCCAAAAACAATATAATGATTTTGAAATAGTACAAAAAATAATCTGCAGATCCTAAAACTATTATTGGTTTAGCATCTGAGCTATAGGTAACAATGAGTGTATTGTACTACTTTCAGCTAGGGAGTGGGGGGAAAGGAAATTGCCTACTCCAACCTACAATTCACAACCAAATGTGGAGTGTGCTAATTTTAGTTTATCTCTCTGAGGATTGGTGCTTGAAAAGGAATAAAACACACACAGAGAAGAGATGAGCAACTGTAGAAACAATCTGTTATCCTTCCTGATTCAAAACCTTATTATGCTCTGCTTAAAAGCTTGCTCAGGGAAGTAGGGAATTGAAATATACATTATACAACTGAGAGAAGTGTGGTTGGTGCTATTTGTAGTGGGAATTTAAAAAACAATTTTGTAAAATGGTCTGAATTATTACAGCCCTTGCAATATCCATAAAGTGTTGAATCCCATCCATCAGGTGAATTAATACATTTTTCTGACTTCTGTACAAGTTTATTAATGGAATGTCAGCATCACTTTCAAACAGAAGGTGAATGAAATTAGAATCAGCTAACTTCTTAATAATGTTTTGGAGGGTTTTAATAGTAATACATATTGCTTCGGTAGATGAAAACACAGCATTATTTTGTTATAATCTAAAGTAAACCAGTCTTTACTTATATTTTGCAAATTGGGAGAACAGAATTGAAGTTGATATGTTTTCCTTAAGGTTATCTGGTGACTGGCTCAAAACTTCCTCCAAATATTCTGAAAGATTTTATGCAACCACATGTACTGTAAGACGTTAAACTGTGTATCATAAAATGTGTCACAGTGTCAAATTGCATATGATTCTTTTCCTGTCACTGATATTTTTTTTTGCTTCAAAGAAGCAAATGTAAAAAAAAAAAAACACTAACAAGATTGCAGGGAGAACTAAGAAATATAGGGAATCTCACACAAACAGAATAAGAATAACTGAAAGAAGATGGAGACCTCACTGGGTTTCATAGCAAGTTTGTTTACAATGGGCTAAGTCGGTTCATGTTTCATTTGTTTGATGAAGCTGGCTATTTGGGCAGAGTCCAGTCTCCCTGCAGTGGACAATGGCACTAGAAAATCCCATGGTAAATCAGTGTGTGATCTGACCATGACAAGGGAGACTCTGAGAGCTCCCCCAATTTCAGATAACATAACTCTGCTCTGACAAGAACACCAGATCAGGTGTGTGACTACTCTTCCATACTGGGCTCTGGATGAACTGTTCTAGTGTAAACTTGTCACTGGTATAACAGCACTAGCAGATTATTTGGTCAAAATTTCCACTTCAGATAGTGCATTCATGCTAGTCTTTACCAAAATAGCTGATATTATTTTGTCCCTGGAAATTTTAAAATACCAAATTACTCTATAGTCTGGTCTCAGTCTTTCTGCTGGCAAACTGCCTGTGGCAGGGGGTGAAGTTCAGATTTCCCAGAGAGTAAAGTTCTATGAACAGCATTGCTTTTGTCTAAATTAGTCTGGACACATGAAGTCTTTACCTGATTTGGTTGTTCAGACTGCTTATTTCCTCTGATGCCGTTAAAATATAAATGAGGAACTCAGTAAGTGTCCAAAGTAAATAAAGTCTTATAAAAAGAAATGGTTATGGGGCAAAAACTTGCAGACATTTTTGAAAGCACTATACATCAACTGAATTCAATCAAAGCGGCATACAAGCACCTATAATAAAATAAACAGAACTCATTTAGAAGTGCTATTCGACACTTGAGAGAGAATACAAAGACAAGCTCTTCCTTTTAGTAAATATTTGGAAGGTATTTCTATGTTTTCATTACATCCCAAAGATGTAACCTCTTGAGCTGTGTGTGCAAGAATTATATCAAAGTTTCTATAAAATTTAAACTTTAAGTAATTCCCTGTGAGCCAAATTGTCTGGCCATCTAAGATGGAATGGGAGTTGTAGTCATAAGGGAAATAAAAGGGGACAGATGAAAAAACATGTATCATGACATGAGCCAAATGATATACATCCTTACATCCAATACCTCTACACAGGGTTGAAAGCTGGGAAGGGTTGAAAGCTGGGTTTTGCTTCATGATGGTTTCATTAACATCTTTTTTCCATCCTCATGAACTGTATTTAGTGCCTGTGGTTGCAACCCAAAATAGCTGGTGGGCTCTAGCTTAAAAAAAAGGCTGGGTTAGAAGTTCAGTGATAGCACAGGTGGATGTTTATAACTTAATGATCTATCTTTTAAGTCAAGTGCTTATATATGACATTTTAAACAAAAGTTTCACAAGTATTTCCTTCCCATTCTTGCTAAGATCTGTATCCTTGATAGTTAATGAGCAGATATGGAATTATGAGTATACTGTGGGGCTTGTAACAAGACAATACAAGGGATGCATTTGCTAAAAAGTTTCTTGTCACCTGCTGGCCACCAAGATGGCATTTCCCCAGCTTTTCTTTCTGTTCTTCAAAGAAAGCACCATCTATTATTTTGATTTTATGAGAAGGCTGTGGGACTTGGACATTCTTGTAAGAAAACATGATTGGTGTTTTGCTTTGAGGTATGGCCATTTCTTATTATGTAATTTTCAAAAGTTAAAGCCAGGAAAATATTAAGACAGGGCAGTAATGTCTGCAAGTACCACATTCCTTATTCTGCAGAACAATGTATAGGGGGTACCTTGCTCAATAGTAGTAACTGTGAGAGAGATCTCGGAGCCCTAGTGGACAATCACTTAAATATGAGCCAGCAGTGTGCTGCAGCTGCCAAACAAGCTAACACAGTGCTAGGCTGCATTAACAAAAGGATAGAATCAAGATCACATGAAGTATTAATACCACTTTACAATGCCTTGGTAAGGCCACACTTGGAATACTGCATCCAGTTTTGGTCACCACGATGTAAAAAAGATGTTGAGACTCTGGAAAAAGTATAGAGAATAGCAACAAAGATGATTAGAGGTCTGGAAACTAAAAAATATAAGGAACGGCTGCTGGAATTGCGTATGTCTAGTTTAATGAAGAGAAGGACTAGGGGTGACATGATAGCAGTGTTCCAAAGAAGAGGGAGGCAAGCGCCCAAAGGCAGGACAAGAAGCAATGGATGGAAACTAACCAAGGAGAGAAGCAACCTAGAAGTAAGGAGAAACTTCCTGACAGTTAGAACAATTAACCAGTGGAACAACCTGCCTCCAGAAGTGGTGAATGCTCCAACACTGGGAGTTTTTAAGAAGAGACTGGACAGCCATTTCTCTGAAATGGTACAGGGTTTCTTGCCTGAGCAGGGGGTTGTACCAGATGACCTCCAAGGTCCTTTCCAACTTTACTATTATGATTATGATTATGTTGGCCCTGGTTCTACTTACCTGGCTTCTGTTTCTGACTTGATATATATTCCAAATAAAGAATTTAGGAAATTTAGGAAATTTTTCTCTAGTTTCTGTTCCAAACTAGAGAAAAAATGTAGGCTTTATGATATCTTTGCTCTAATTCAGTATTGTCTAATGAAAGAGTGCAGAATTCCCAAATGAAAACCTAACATCCATTACAGTATTAAACAATGGTATGGTGTTAAAGTTATAATTTTCCACAGCTGTTCAGAGGACTGAAATATTGCCACCCAGACTCTCTTTCCTCCTATTAATGACAACTCCTATCATTGTCAGCCACACATCTAGAATAGCAGTGATTGTGATTACTTTTCAAAGGATAAAATGTTTTTATTCTCAGCTTCTATCTGGGGCCAGAGACAAAATGAGACAAATTCTTAGCAGCAACTCAGGAACTTCAAGTGATTTGGGGAGAGGAGTAGTCAGGTTTCTGAATGCCTAGCAACTTATTTTATGTAAGCAAGTTACCCTAAGGATAATAAAGATTATTAGCTATTATGATTGGTGGCATAGTCAGCCAGATATTTAGAATAGATTTAGCATTTTTGTTCACTTATCAAGTCCTTCTCATCTACTTAGCATTGTCTACTTGGGATAAGCATATGTTGTTTTTAATAATTTTAAAGGTATTATCACAGGAGGTAAGCTGTTCTATGGTTGGTCACAAAAGTATTTACCTTTTTATCCACCTATCAAGTCCTTCCTGAGGACCTGGGATAGGCAGATGTTGCTTTATGTTGTTCAAATATTGACCCAGAATGTAAGTTGCTTGTTTTGGGATTACACCCAAGTTGCCTACCACTCTTGGTATTATCTTTACTTTCTTTTACCACAGTCATTCTATTTGCAATTCTTTGAATTTTGTGGTTTTGTCCCATTCTTTTTCTTCTATTCTGCTGTCTCCAGGTACTGAAAACTGAAATAGGAGAATACTGCCAATGGTGTACAATTTGGCCTTTGCATCTGCAGATCTTCTTGGCTATAAGTGTTATTTGCTGCTTTATTATTTCCAGTGCTTTCTTAATCTTTCTTGTTTCTAGTCATATTTCCTGATCAGATATTATTTGGCCTTCTTTTCCTTCAGATTATTTTCTTCCATCTGTTCTAGCTTGCTTGCACCTGTTCTTAGCATGCTGATTATATTTACCACCCTAATCTTCCATTTGGTTGTGTACTTTTTTGTGTACTTTTTTGCTTTTTTCTTGTCTGTTGATTTTGCACTCCTGGTATTCAGTGATAACTGCAGCTGTGCTGTACATTAGGTGGTTTGTTTCTTGCAGTGAGCTGGTGCTTATATTTGATATTACAGTATTAGCATCTTTTAATACTTGTGTTAACTGTTTCTTTAGAACAGGTTCAGTGCAGGCAACCTTACTCTGTTGTTTTTGTGCTCTTCTAGATGTCCATGTATTTTTTGTTTCAATTCCATTTCTTTTCTTTTTTGTTAGAGGACTTTGTTCTTTCTGAGGAAAAAACAGAGAATAGTATGCCTGATTTTGTAATCAAAACAATTTAGTATCTATGCAGGCTCCCTCTACTGCCAACTCCCCCTGGTTTGCCTCTACAGTCTGAACTACTTCTGCTAAGGCTTTGATTTCTTTGCCCTGTGTAGATCTTTGTAGTTCATTCAATTCTGCTTCTGTGATACTTTATTTTGTATTATAAATCAACATTGATCTGCTAGCCTTTGTTCTGTTATTTCTCATTCTGGATGATCTTTCCAGGACTGGTGCATTCTTTTTGGAGATTCTTTTCTTGTTGGACCTGATTTGTAATAATAGATCATTATTTCTTTGTTTTCAATCACTATATAATTGTGATGGGTAAATACCTTTTCTTAATAATTCTACAGCTGCTGACCGTGGTTGTTCAAGCAACAGTCCTGAGTCCTATAACTCATATTGGTATATGGAATGTGGATTACCATAATTGTATTTGTATAATAAAGAGCAGATATAATGAAAGCCTGTGAACTATCATTTGTTACTGTTACACACATTGTTTTAGCCAAGTCTTATTGACTATATTGCCCCTATGATCACACTTAACACTAGGCATTGCTCCAAACCTCAACAATTTTGCCTATTATAGAACACGTTTGTCAAACTATTAGAAACATGCACCAAGGTGTGAATTTCATGCATGCCAAGGTTTAAATTCCAGCCCCTTTCTTACTGCCTTTTCAATGGAATCAATAGTATTTTGGCTACTTTCTCTTGCTCTTGAGAGTCAAAGATATTGGCTTAATGTTGATTCAAAGTCTTTATTGATTAGCCCTTGGGCCATATCAAAGTGCAAAGTTCCAGCAACAAATTGTTACTAAAATTTGATAAAAGCAATTTAAAATGGAATTTGATAAAATACAATTGAAAATGGAATTAGAATAAAATACAATTGAAAATGAAATGGGAATAAAATACAATCTAAAATGAAATTGTAGTAGTGTACAATAATTTAAGATATAGATAAAATATGATAAAATTATATTTTGGAGTCGCCCTTGCAATCTACCCCAATCAGTCCCACATATGCAAATCTCATCCGAACCATTTTGTTTAAGTACTGTGCTGTTAAATGTTATTTTCAAGTTCTGGCCAGACATAAGGTAAGTTGTTTTGATATGGGGATCCCAATGGGTCATTCGTTTGGTATATAGACCAAGATACCTGTCTCTCACCCTCTTATACAGGCAACAGTCAAATAGGATGTGAGCCAGGTCTTCTACCTCTGCTGGTCTGCAAATGCAGAGATGCTCATTGTAGGGTATAGTATGAAATCTCCCATATCTGACCATTGTGTCAAGCTGTTTGAATCTTGCTAAACATAAATATCTCCCTAAGATGTTTTGACAGTTGTAACTTCAAATAACTGTCTACTTGAAAAGTACGTTTGTATTTACTCAGCCATTTCAAGTTACCCACCTTACCAAGGATAGCTATATCATTTTGTGCTTCTATATCCTTAATTCTTTGGGCAACTCTTTTTTTGGATTGTTCTCGTGTTACGCAAGAAACAGGAAGGCCACAGCTTCTTACAAAATTTGTTAGTTTGGTGATCCAGGAGATTTGTTATTGTAGTTTTATTTGCTCTAGTAGGCATAACTTGGGGAATCTATCAGTCTCCATTTCATTAACTTTGCACCAGTAGTTATAAGCTCTAATTTTAGATAATGCCTGAATTGTATGAATTCCCAATTCAGCTGTAACTGCTGCAGCAGATGTTATTGGATTTACACCCAAGATACATCTCAAATGCTGTGACTGTGTTTGTTCTAGGACTGTGGTTGAGTAAAGACCAAATTTCTGCTCCATACAAGAGCATTGTGGTAACCTTAGCCTTTTAAACCTTGATTAATGGGGCTAGGGACCCTGGGTAACTATGGTTCTTTAGTTTGAGCAGTAAATTCAAACAGGCTTTTGCTCTAAATGTACTCCATTGATGATGGCAAGCCCAAGATCCAGTCTTGGAAAAAGTTACACCCAAATATACAAAGGTGTTAACCTGTTCAATTGGTTCACCATCTAATTGCCACTTATGTCTCTGATGGTTTCTTCCAAACACCATTATTTTTGATTTAGATTTGCTAATGATTAGAGAGTTATCCTGGCAATAAGAGCTGAATCTTCTTAATAGCCTATGTAATCCTACTTGTGAGTGTGATAATAAAATCATATCATCAGCATAAAGCAAGCTGTTACAGTAAGTATTTAAGATCATCGGCATGTGTACCATGGTATCCTTCATTAACCCTGGCAAGTCATTGATGTATAAATTAAATAATAATGGGGCCAGGATACAACCTTGCCTTATCCTTTTATTTGTGTGAATCCTGTTAGTCAGGGCCCCATTAACCCCATACCGCACTCAGGTACTTGTGTAAACGGCTTTAATCAAAGTCTGAGTTCTATTTTAAGAGATGTCAATTTACTCCATAGTACTTCTCTATTTACCATATCAAATGATGCTGTAAGGTCTATGAAAGCAGCAAACAGGGGTCTCCTCTTATAGGCATATTTGGCAATTAGATGGTTCAAGACAAAGCAGTTATCAATAGTAGATCTATTTTGAACAATAGGAGAATTCTCATACATTGCGTCCTTGCTGGCAGCCACTCTGCATGTAGTAGATCTATCAGAGTCAATTCACAGCAAAACAGCTGGCTCAGGGACAGCCTAACACAGGGGTGTCCAAACTTTTTTCAAAGAGGGCCAGATTGGATGAAGTGAACATGCTGGAGGGCCAAACATTTTTCCGAACATTCTTTGAACAATTACAATTAAATGCAAATGAATTATTTTATGCCAAGTTAATTGCAAATGGCATACTTTTCATTTTATAACATTAAGATCAACTGACAGCTGAGTTTTCACAATGTATTTTATGTGCAAAACAAGAAGCTTCACAGAACAGTGGAGCCTAAGGGGAGACATACAGGCGCCCTGCCCCCTCCGCTCTCATTCACTCACCTTTGCTTGGAAAAGTTTCTCTCTTGGTCTCATTCACTCATGTTTTGTTTGCAAAAGCTTCTCTCTCGCTCTCTCATTCCCTCACTTTTGCTCCAAAAAGCCTCTTTCATGCTCTCATTCACTCACACTGCTCAAAAAACATTTCTCTCTCGCTCTCATTCACTCACCAACTCAAAAGGCCAGCCACGGCGCCTCCATTGACTTCCATGGGGACGCTTGGCAATTAAAACCACTCCCGCTACTGCTGCTAACTTTTTCACTTGCTGCTTGGTTCCGATTTAACCTGCAGAAACAAATCCCCGAGCTGGCCCCCATGGCAGCAGCGAGCCCCAAGGAGTGGGGCAGCCCAGTGTGCTCGCTGAGACGCTGGAGCGAGATTGCCCCCAACAATTTGAACACGAGATCGGCATTTCTCAGCTCGCACTGATCTCATGCTCCTTACAATCTCCCTCTCTTTGTTTCAGTTTGCTTTCTACATTTGGGATGAAGACTCGAGGTTCGGTGTTTCTCCGCGCCTGCTGATCAGCGCTTGTGGAGAAATGCCCATTCCCTCTGCTGAGCCATCCCAGTTACTTCCCTGGAGCACCTCCATATCTTGCAAGGGCGCACATGGAATCCGCGTTTCTCTGCACTCGCTGATCAGCGCGTGGGAAGAAACACCCATTCCCTCTGCTGAGCCATCCCATTTGCTTGCGTTGCAGAAGGCAAGTATTTGGGATGAAGACTCGAGATTCGGCGTTTCTCAGCCCGTGCTGATCTCGCCCTCCTTACAGTCTCCCTCTCTTTGTTTCAGCTTCCTTTCTGCATTTGGGACACAGACTGGAGACTCGAGAGAGGGAGATTGTAAGGAGCGCGAGATCAGCACTTTCTGCATTTGGGACAAAGACTCGAGATTCGGCGTTTCTCAGCCCGCGCTGATCTCGCGCTCCTTACAGTCTCCCTCTCTTGAGTCTTCATCCCAAATGCAGAAAGCAAGCTGAAACAAAGAGAGGGAGACTGTAAGGAGGGCGAGATCAGCGCGGGTGGAGAAACGCCGAATCTCGTGTCTTCGTTCCAAATGATTGCCTTCTGCAATGCAAGCAACTGGGATGGCTCAGCAGAGGGAATGGGCATTTCTCTGCACGCAGGAGAGGTTTGTTAGGGAGGCGGTGGTCCGGCGTTGTTTACCTCCTTTCTGTGTGTGTGTGTCAGACCTGTGGGGAACAGCTGGTAGAGGTGGCCGTCCGGCGTTCCCCCCCCTCCTGTGTGTGTATGTTGGGCCCACAGAGAGATGCAAACACCAGACTGCCACCACTTCTACCAGCCATTCCCCGCAGGTCCAAGACACTCACACAAAAAAACAAGAGGGGGAAAAATGCCGGACTACTGCCTCCCTACCAGCCGTTCACCGTGGGTCCAACACACACACACACACACACACACACACACAAATGAGAGGGGGGGGGAATGCCAGACTGCCACCTCCCTACCAGCCTCCCTACCAGCCGTTCCCTGCAGGTCCGACACACACATACACAAACGAGAGGGGGGAAAATGCCAGACTGCCGCCTCCCTACCAGCTGGGTCCAACACACACAGACACAGAGAGAGAGAGAGAGAAGGGGGGAAAGAAGGAGGTGATCTGGCAGCACCCGAAACTCCATATGCTGCTCAGAAACACCCTCTCACCGCCCTCCCTCCTGTGGCAGACAGTCTTCTGCTTGCCGCCCTCAATCAGAAGGGAGGGCCGTGGGAGGGCCGCATTTACACAGAGCAGGGAGGGCTGTTAGAGGGCCGTATTAAACCGTCCCCCGGGCCACAAATGGCCCACGGGCCGGACTTTGGACATGCCTGGCCTAACAGCTTCTCTATTACTCCAATGCCCTCTATTTACTCTCTTGTCATAAATTTGCAAAGTAACCTGGTTAGTTTGCAGACTGTAGTTATATTGGTCATCTCTTAGGCCTTTACCTGATTGAGTGTTTTCTCTATATGTGTTCAAATTTTTGGAAGGAAGGCTTAATGTTTCCATAATGCTTTGAATGCTGGCTTGAAAATTTCTAGAGGTAGACTTTACAGAAAGTAGTTTGTAGATACTACGGCTCATACCAAATTTAAAGGCATCACTAGAAGTGATAAAACTGGTTCGGCACCTCAAATTTTCCAGATTCAATATCCTTTCAAAATATCTATATATGTGAGATAAAGAAGATCTGGAGAGCCCCTGGTAATCAGAGCTAACTATACAAACACACTGCCTGTTTTACGCATTATAATGAATGATTATGATTTGTTTGCTTTGCAAGTAACAATAAGCTGGGTTTATATATCAACCAAATCATCATGTAAGTCCAATCAGTCTGATCAAGTAGAGGAAGCTTTCTGCAATTTGGAAAAGAAGAAACTGCATTGTGTTGAAATCTTCATGAGTCACAGAAAGTGCAATGCAAAGTCAAAAAACAGGAACAATCAACATGGTGGCCTATTTCTGAGCCCTAGAAGGTCCTCAACCTTTTCTGACTCTGACTTTAATAGCTATATTGCAAAAAGTGGGATAGGAGAGAAGGTTATCTTTTACATACAAAACAAAAACAATTCCCATCCTTGTTTTATTAATTTAGATAAAGGTAAAGGTTCCCCCACACATGTGTACTAGTCATTTCCAACTCTAGGGGCCGGTGCTCATCTCTATTTCAAAGCCGAAGACCCAGCACTTGTCCGAGGACATCTCCGTGGTCATGTGGCCGGCATGACTAGACACCAAAGGTGCACGGAACGCTGTTACCTTCCCACCGTAGTGGTCCCTATTTTTCTACTTGCATTTTTACATGCTTTTGAACTGCTAGATAGGAACACTCAAATTTCCCCTAAGAAGCCCATTTAAAATCACTGGTGAAGCTGCAGACAATATTAATGTAATGATACAGTTTTTAGTCTATAGAAGTTTGTGTAATACAGGAATTTTTTTTATGGGAACATGTTTGAAATCCTTGTAGAGCAGCTATACTTTCCATTTATAATATACATGAAATCAATTTGCTCTGTTCCCAATTAGATATTTTTGAAAAACAAAGCATCTATATCACTGCTGTTCTGTTTCAAGCACATAATTTATAGTGTCTTTCCTTTTTTAAAACAATGGGGTTGGAAAGGAAAGGGCAGGAGATTATGTTATGAATTTGGTTTCTGTAGGCATTAAGTGAATTATTATGTTTGTTCATAATTTACTGCAAGAACCTGAGAGCTCTGATATTTGCATTGTCAAATGCATTATTTCTTACAAGAGCCAAACATACAGTATGTATCAGGGAAGCAGAAGACAAAAATGAAACAAAAGCCAATTCTTCATCTTCATCATCTAGGACAGGGGTGTCAAACTCAATTTCATTAAGGGCCGCATCAGCATTGCGGTTGCCCTCAGGGGGGCGGGTGGGTGTGGCATGGGTGGGCGTGACCTACTGGGTGGGTGTGGCTAGAGTGCGTATGGCCTACTGGGTGGGCATGGCCAGCTCTACATCGTTAGCATCAAGGGTGCCTATGGGGGCCTGGGCAGGAGTGGGACAGATCTGAGGGTCTCTGGCAAAAGGAGGGTCTCTGGGCTAGGGCCAAGGTAGTGGGCGCCGTTCCCTCACTGTTCCCAGGATGGCTTCATGGGCCGCATAAAACCACTTCACGGGCCTGATCTGGCCCCCGGGCCTTGTGTTTGACATGTCTGATCTAGGATTTACAGCCGTAATACCAATTTCAAAAACTGAGCAACACTATCTTATATTTACTGAAAAATGGGGCATAATGTTGACCTAATTGAGTCCTGATAGCAAAATCAAGATTGATTTATTGTACTTACTGTTACGACATAGGTCTCCCTGTAACTGAGGTATCCTATTCATGTGAACATCCTGACTCTGTGGACATTATAGTAGAGCTATGCTAGTCTAGAGTAGGAAAACATTGGAAGTAGTCTTTGTTTGTTAGACAAGACTATAAAGTAGCATGGCTCTCCACTTAGAATCAGAACTGACTTCTTTTGCTTTTCTGACTGTGTGAAAATCACTGTATGCATAGGTTTAATCCATAATACATGAATATCTATGAACACAGCTGATAATATGGCCCTGCTCACTGATAAACATGTAATCCTCCTTCAAAGGATTCAAATGTGAATGAGATAGCTACTGCTAACCCTATGTAGATATCATAGATGACAGCACTTGTCCAGGGAGTCTCTCCTCCATTCATGATCAGATTTAGTTAAATCTTTTTTGAATAAAGATATTTCTTGTTTAGCAACTGTCTCTCATTTAGCAACCATTCTCAGTTACAATGGGGATGGAAAAATAACTTTGTGACTAATCTTTGCATTTATAACTTCCACAGGTCTGCAAAGCAAAGGAAAAATGGACTAAGAACGTAAATACAGTCGCAGTTTCACTTAGCAACCACTTTGCTGAATAACCATGTTGTCAGTACTAATTATTATCACTAACAAGGACTATCTGATACGCTTCATTGTAAAAGCGTAGGGGAGATAGGAGACTCAAGCTCTACTCCAACCTCCGTGTGTTGAGGTGAATGCTCTGAGTAGAGTTGTAACCATCAGTAGGCAGGTCACTTTCTCAATCTGGGTTGCTGATCATGTGAAGAATAGAATAGAATAGAATAGAATAGAATAGAATAGAATAGAATAG
>JAKJMR010000207.1:459829-561738 GCA_024449315.1 Daboia siamensis | reverse complement strand
ATTATTATTATTATTATTATTATTATTATTATTATTATTATTATTATTATGTGCTGTGGGTGTTCAGCAGAGTGATGGTAGGGAGGGTGGGATACTATCCTTATGTCTAGTTGTTTTGCCATACAATGCTCTATACCAGTGCCCTGAGGGAGAAGTTGAAACAGCTTATGTCCAGGATGTGAGGAGTCCTGTAGCTATTTTCTCAGCCCTCTTTCTGGTTTGTGCAGTATACAGATCCTCAAAGGAAGGCAGGGTGGTTGCGACTGTAATCAATAAATAAAACAATATGCAAAAAATAAATTAGGTTTAAAAATTAGGGTTAATAATTAAAGATCAAAGGAGGGGGCAGAGCCCAAGATGGCCACATACTGTACACGGTGCTGCTTCTTTTCTCTGTTTAATATAGCAATAGAACTTAGACTTATTGTATATATCACTTCACAGTGCTTTACAGCACTCTCTAAACGGTTTACTGTATCAGCATATTGCCCCCAACAATCTGGTTCCTCATTTTACTGACTTTGGAAGAATGGAAAGCTGAGTCAGTCACCTTGAGCTGGTCAGTATTGAAATGCTTGCTGTGGGCAGAGTTAGCCTACAATACTGCATTCTAACCACTGTGCCACCACAGCTCCCAGATAGTAAATGTTTATATATGTCCCAAACATAAATGCTTCTTGAAAAAATAAACAAGGTAGTATACAATTAAGTACATCTGTACTGGAACTAATTTATAGTAAATTCAACCAGAAACTTTAGTGTTCTATCTAATTATTTTTATGGTCTTTAAAACCTAAGAAATCAGCAGTTGTATTGAGCATGAGAGGGGAAAAAAATCTAAAATCCATATTAATATCTTTGTTAGGAGAACTGACATTCAGAGAGTCTGATATCTTTAAATTCTCATGTATTCTTACCAGGTTTATATAATACATACCTGTATTGCTATTTATTTTTAGAGCAACCAGTGTTATACAAAGTGCAGACAAAAACAGTAAGAACTAGAGGTAAGAGAGAAAGAAAAAGAAATATCACTGGATCGAGCTTACACCCTTACCATTCTTTATATACTATCATACCTTCAGTACCTTGCAAGCCATTCCTCCATGCAATGTGTCCATTCATTTAGTTTGTTCCTCAGTTCATCTCTCTCTTTCTAGTAGATACCATTAATTCCATCTAGTCACAACTTTTTCTGACTTCCCCTTCTTTTCAGCCCATTCACTCTTCCTTTATACATTTATTTCATAATATAATTTCATTTGTTATTTTATTAAATTTATAATAAACTCACACTGAGTGACTATGGGTGACATACGATTTTAAAAATACACAGTTAAAAGGCTGCACCTTAACCTCTGTCAAAGTGAATTTTAATTCACTTATTTATCAAATTACTTACAATGAGCGTCTCTGCATTTGCGGAGCGGCAGAGGTAGAGGACCTGGCTCACATCCTATTTGACTGTTGTCTGTATAAGAGGGTGAGAGACAGGTATCTTGGTCTATATACCAAACGAATGACCCATTGGGATCCCCATATCAAAATAACTTATCTTATGTCCGGTCAGAACTTGAAAATAACATTCAACGTAGCACAGTATTTAAACAAAATGATCCGGTTAAGATCTGCATATGTGGGACTGATTGGGGTAGATTGTAAGGGCAACTCCGAAATATAATGTTATCATATTTTATCTATATCTTAAATTTGTATTTTATTACTATTTCAACTTAAATTGTATTTTTATTCCATTTTAAATTGTATTTTATCAAATTCCATTTTGGATTGCTTTTATCAAGTTTTGGTGATGGTTTGTTGCTGGAACTTTGTACTTTGATATGGCCCAAGGGCTAATCAATAAAGTTGTTGTTGTTGTTATCAAATTACTTGTTTATTTTTTATTGATCCATCCTGTTTATATTCAGTTCACATTCACTCATCACTCATCCATTCTTCTGATTTAGCCACATATATTTCCTTAGAAATTTATTCCCACTGCATTCAACCATTTAATTTCTCCTGATGCACCAAATTTTCACTTCCATACTTTGATACATAGCCATTTTCTATTCTGCCTGTAATATTTTTATAAATAGCTCAAGAGAGCAAACATATCTAATACTTCTTCCCCATCCTATTTTCCCACAACAACAGTCCTGGGAGGTGAATAGGGTTGAAAGAGAGTGACTGAACCAAAGTCACCCAGCTGGCTTTCATGCCTAAGGCAAGAATAGAACTCACAGTCCCTGTTTCCTAGTCTGGTGCCTTAACCACTGGACTAAACTGGCTCTCATTTGAGCTTCTTTTAACAAATGTTCATAACTCACAATAGAACATATAGTACCTAGTATCTTTCTTATCAGCATTTGCATGTCATAACATTTCTTTATCAATTTTACCATCTTCAGTAAACATTCTACCAAGATAGAAAAGAATAATCTCTTGCTCTAGTTTTTTAACACCTATATTTTAATTTTGGAACTATTCTTTCTATTTTCACTATCAAACACAGGTTCTATAACAATAATAAAAATAAGGTGTTACTTTTTTTTTAGGAAATACATTATAGGAGAGTCAAAGCCTGACATCTAGCCAGCTACATATTTTCAGGAGCAGAATCCAAAAGCATGTATTTTGTGCATGTGTGCTTAGAAAGAAAGACAGAAAAAAAAGTGAATTCAAATTAGAAATCTTTTAGACAAAGAACCCCCTTCATGGATTACTGCCTTGTCGTGGCGAAGGGGCTTGCGTAATTCAATGAAGCTATGAGCTATGCCGTGCAGGGCCACCCAAGACGGAAAGATCATAGCAGAGAGTTCTGACAAAAAGTGATCCACTGGAGAAGGAAATGGCAACCCACTCCAGTATCTTTGCCATGAAAACCCTATGGACAGTACCAAAAGGCAAAACGATATGACACTGGAAGATGAGCCCCTCAGGTCGGAAGGCGTCCAATATGCTACTGGGGAAGAGCAGAGGGCTAGTACTAGTAGCGCCAGAAAGAATGAAGCGACTGGGCCAAAGCCGAAAGGACTCAGCTCAGCTGTGGATGCGTCTGGTGGTGAAAGGAAAGTCCGATGCTGTAAAGATTTTTTCTCCATAGGAACCTGGAATGTAAGATCCATGAATCAAGGCAAGCTGGACGTGGTCAAACAAGAGATGACAAGACTAAACATCGACATCTTAGGTATCAGCGAACTAAAATAGACAGGAATGGGTGAATTTAATTCAGATGACCATCAGGTATACTACTGCGGGCAAGAATCCCTCAGAAAAAATGGAGTAGCCTTCATAGTCAATAAAAGAGTAGGAAAAGCAATACTGGGATACAATCCTCAAAATGACAGAATGATCTCAGTTCGAATCCAAGGCAAACCATTCAATATCACAGTAGTCCAAGTCTATGCCCCAACCACCGGTGCTGAAGAGGATGAAATTGACCGGTTCTATGAAGCCCTGGGATGCAGTGGCTCAGTGGGTTAGGACGCTGAGCTTGTCGATCAGAAGGTCAGCAGTTTAGCGGGTCGAATCCCGAGTGCTGCGTAACAGAGTGAGTGCCTGTTACTCGTCCCAGCTTCTGCCAACCTAGCAGTTGAAAAGCACGTAAAAATGCAAGTAGAAAATTAGGGATCACTACAGTGGGAAGGTAACAGCGTTCCGTGCGCCTTTGGCGTCTAGTCATGCAGGCCACATGACCACGGAGACGTCCTCGGACAAGCACTGGCTCTTCGGCTTTGAAATGGAGATGAGTACCGGCCCCTAGAGTCAGAAACAACTAGCCCTCATGTGCGGGGGAACCTTTACCTTTACTTTTTATGAAGCCCTACAGCACCTTATAGAACTAACACCAAAAAATGATGTTCTTATCATTATGGGGGATTGGAATGCTAAAGTAGAAAGCCAAAAGTTAACCGAATAACAGGCAAGTCTGGCCTTGGAGTACAAAATGAAGCAGGGCACAGGCTGATAGAATTCTGTCAAGAGAATACGATGATCATAGCAAACACTCTTTTCCAACAACCGAAGAGACAGCTCTACACATGGACATCACCAGACGGTCAATACAGAAATCAGATTGACTATGTGCTCTGCAGCCAAAGATGGAGAAGCTCTATACAGTCAGTAAAAACGAGACCAGGAGCTGACTGTGGCTCAGACCATGATCTTCTCGTTGCAAAGTTTAGGCTTAAACTGAAGAAAGTAGGGAAAAGCACTAGGCCACTCAGGTATGAACTAAATCATATCCCTGATGAATATTCAGTAGAGGTGACAAATAGATTTAAGGAATTAGATCTGATAGACAGAGTGCCTGAAGAACTATGGACAGAGATTCGCAACATTGTACAACAGGTAGCAACCAAAACCATCCCAAAGAAAAAGAAATGCAAGAAAGCAAAATAGCTGTCTGAGGAAGCTTTGCAAATAGCTGAGGAAAGGAGGGAAGAAAAAGGCAAGGAAGAAAAAGAAAGATACGGCCAATTGAATGCAGAATTCCAGAGAATAGCTAGAAGAGATAAGAATGCCTTTTAAAATGAACAGTGCAAAGAAATAGAAGAAAACAATAGAATAGGAAGGACCAAAGATCTTTTCAAGAAAATTGGAGAGATGAAAGGAATGTTTCATGCAAAAATGGGCATGATAAAGGACCAAAATGGCAGGGACCTAACAGAGGCAGAAGAGATTAAGAAGAGGTGGCAAAATTACACAGAGGAACTATACAAGAATGAGCTTAATGTCCCTGATAATCACAATGAGGTGGTCACTGACCTCGAGCCAGACATCCTAGAATGTAAAGTGGGTCTTAGAAAAGCTGAGCAACAACAAAGCTAGTGGAGGTGACAGTATTCCAGCTGAGCTATTCAAAATCTTAAAAGACGATGCAGTAAAAGTGCTACACTCAATTTGCCAGCAAATTTGGAAAACTCAACAGTGGCCACAGGATTGGAAAAGATCAGTTTACATTCCAATTCCAAAGAAAGGCAGTGCCAAAGAATGTTCAAACTACCGCACCATTGCACTCATTTTTCATGCTAGTAAAGTTATGATTAAAATCCTACAAGCTAGACTCCAGCAGTATGTGGACCGAGAACTACCAGAAGTACAGGCAGGATTTCGAAGAGGCTGAGGAACTAGAGATCAAATTGCCAACATATGCTGGATCATGGAGAAAGCTAGGAAGTTCCAGAAAAACATCTACTTCTGCTTCATTGACTATGCTAAAGCCTTTGATTGTGTGGATCATAACAAACTGTGGCAAATTCTTAAAGAGATGGGCGTACCAGACCATCTTATTTGTCTCTTGAGAAACCTATATGTGGGCCAAGAAGCAACAGTGAGAACTGGTCACGGAACCACTGATTGGTTCAAAATTGGGAAAGGAGACCGGCAAGGCTGTATACTGTCACCCTGCCTATTTAACTTATATGCAGAGCACATCATGAGAAAGGCAGGGCTAGATGAATCAAAAATTGGAATTAAGATTTCCAGAAGAAATATTAACAACCTAAGATATGCAGGTGATACCACTCTAATGGCAGAAAGTGAAGAAGAACTAAAGAGCCTCTTGTTGTGGGTGAAGAAGGAGAGTGCAAAAGTTGGCTTGAAACTAAACATTAAGAAAACCAAGATCATGGCATCCGGCCCTCTCAATTCCTGGCAAATAGATGGGAAGAAATGGAGATAGTGACAGATTTTATTTTCCTGGGCTCCAAGATCACTGCAGATGGGGACTGTAGCCAAGAAATTAAAAGACACTTGCTCCTGGGGAGGAAAGCCATGGCAAATCTAGACAGCACACTACAAAGCAGAGATATCACTCTGTCAACAAAAGTGCGTATAATTAAGGCTATGGTCTTCCCAGTTGCAATGTATGGCAGTGAAAGCTGGACCATAAGAAAGGCTGAGCGCCAAAGAATTCAGGCCTTTGAACTATGGTGCTGGAGAAGACTCCTGCAAGGCGATCAAACCGGTCAGTCCTAGAGGAGATCAACCCTGACTGCTCTTTAGAAGGCCAGATCCTGAAGCTAAAACTCAAATACTTTGGCCACCTAATGAGAAGGAAGGACTCACTGGAGAAGAACCTAATGCTGGGAAAGATTGAGGGTAATAGAAGAAGGGCACGACAGAGAATGAGGTGGCTGGATGGAGTCACTGAAGCAGTAGGCATGAGGTTAAATGGACTCCAGAAGATGGTAGAGGATAGGAAGGCCTGGAGGAACGTTGTCTATAGGGTCGCGATGGGTCGGACACGACTTCGCAGCTAACAACAACAGACAAAGAACAGAGAGAGTGATAGGCAAATGAAGGACATGCCTTAGCTTTGCCTCTCATCCTAAAGCCCTCATAGTCAGTGAAGAAGTGTCACTGCTAGATTTGATAGATTAATGTGCAAATCCATGCTCTTTGTTGGGTAATACAAACTTATAATTCTTATAAATCCTTTGGGCTTTCAGCTAACAACACGGTAATGTTTGCATGCATGGCAATGTTTGAAGTACTTATGTCTCCAAACTCTAACTCCATCACAAAGCATTTCTTATACATTTATCCATAAAAATCTCACACCTCATTGTCTTACTCTGTGCTCAGTATTAAACCATTTGCTAAATATTCCATTTATTCTCATGCATTCTTACATTGTATACTTTTGCATTGTATACATTTAGCAGCTAACCTTCAACTCCACCAAGGGAACAAATGTTCCATCTTTCAAGCCAATTGATTTATCCTTTTTTTCTAAATCAACCTACGTACAATAATGTTCTTCACATGTTCATATACTATATTTCTTAGTGACCTGCTAAAGAGCAAAGATTACTTTCAGCTTTATCATTTGTCCCAAATTTTTTGCACTCTTCAACAATTACACTTTTTAACATATTATAATTCCTATGAAAATTTCTGAAATGTTCTTTCCAACATTCTGTCGGGTCAGCTTTATTCAAAATTATTTCAACTTTGATACTTTGTTTGCTAGCTTTATATTCTTCCTCTCTTCCAGCAGCTTAAGCAGCTGATAGAACACTCCCTTCTCCAACCTAGGTTGATTGAACTGAGAGAAAGTGAATGGATCAAAGTAAGCTTTTATGGGTAAGAGTACACCTGAACCTATGTCTCCCTAGTCTTAGGCAAATGTCTTAACCTCTATACCACACAGGTTTTCTGTTCATTCTGCTAGAGGTTTCTTGTTTAGCTTTTTTTACCCCCTTCCAAAACCTTTTTTAAAAAATATCATCAAAAGTCCTTTAGCATTTTTCTTTGCTTCTTTTACTCTCTCTAGGTTCTATGGCAACATTTTTCTGAATTGTTTTTCTACCTCTGTACTCATTCTGCAACATTTTCTCCTATCTTCATTTTTGTAGCAATAATTCTCTTATATACATTTTTTATCTCCACATTTTTTCTCACTTTATCATTCCAAATATACTTTTCAACATTTCCCATTGGCATAACTCACACTCTTTTATGGAGTTTGTAATATAATATTTTCACTTTGTTCTAGGGGACTTCTACATTCCTCTTTCCTTGTTGTCACTCAGTTCTATTGGGAAATTAATCTTTTATATAGGATTTGTTTCTGTTCCTACAACTTCCTGGTAGTTGTTCTAGTTTACAACTAGTTTCTTTTACTTTTTTATTTCTCTATCTTTCCTCCAAGATCCATTTCTGATGCTATATAACAAGCGTCTGTCTTATATTCAGAACATCACCTTGATAAAGGAACCTTGCATCCCTCACCAATTCTTTTTTTTTCATCATAAAGAATAAACACAATCATTCCTTTGCCATATGAATGCATAAATAGACTTATACTTAAACCACAGAGTCAAAATAGGTATTTCTTCCTAGGCAAATTCAATTTTTCATCAGGCAAATTAAATGTCAAAGAAAAAATGTGAATGTTATTTAAGCCTACACAAGATTACTCTTCATCTCCTCTAGCACATAGACAGTGGCTAAATGCGTAGCAATAAGTATTTACTTTCTTTTTCTCTGCAAGTTTTGAGGAAGTTCTTTGTGCAGCCTGACACCATCTCTGTATCAAGTAGATTCTAATGTGCACTAGTGATTATTATAGACTTACCTGGAGTGACAGATTAATCTAATGAAGGCACAGCAACCTCATTTTTTACTGCCTCCTACTTTACTGGACTTTTAATCATTGTATCTATGGAAAAGTTCTTGCCCATTATTTTGTAATATTTTAGGGGACTTAATAAAGTCATTATCTTAATGTAGTTTTAAGAAAAATTATTCTGTCAATTTGACCAACATTTCCTCATTTAGATGAAAAACAATTAGTTGGCTTGTTTCACACATCTTGAACTATAATGTGGTTCATTTGGCATAGTCATTTTTGTTTATTCAACAAAACAAACAATGTGCACCATGACTGGATTCACAAAATATTCAACAATATGCCATGGTTAATATATTCCAATGATCATTATCACTCAGTATAATGAATGAAGCCAAAGAAACTGTGTTGTGGCTTAAGATAGTAAGTGAACACATTTATCAAAGAAATGTCCAAAGGAAAACAGAATATATTTCAAAGTTTGAAGATAGACATGATTCACTGTGGGAGAATAAATGATATAAATGAAAAAACATTAAATTATGTGCTTTATGTCCTTTTCAGCAACACCCAATCCCCTGTCATTAACTCACATTTCTTGTTATCCATAGAGAAACTAATAGAAATCTCAGAAACAATTATTAATATTTCTTGGAGACTACTATTGGCTTAGTGAAGTCTCAAAATAAAAAGTATTAAGGTGTAAATCGAAGATACTTCAAAGAATCACCAAACTGATAGTTGCAGAGGATTTGGATACCTAGACTCGTGTGCATCTCAACCTTGACAACTTTAAGACACATGGATTTCAACTCCCAGAATTCCCTAGCCAGCATGTTGGCTGCAAAATCCTGGGAGCTGAAATCTACATGTTGCAGAATTTCCAAGGTTTAGAAAAACTGATTCCTGAACTAATAAAAATCCCCTCATCTCTTTCCTTTTTTAAACCCATTGGTTGAATAAGTATGATGTGCATTGAAGTCTTTCTTGCCAACATATCAGCTGAACATTTTGTTTCTTTTTTGGATTCCATGTAACATGTTCCCATACTCAGTGCTTTTTTTCTAAAAAAAAAAAAAAGTGCCGGAACTCTCATCTTGGCGGGTGCAGGAGGCAGGGGGGCAGTGCTGCTGTGGTCACGGATGCGAGGGGTGTTGGTGGCGGGCTGCCCCCCGGGGCAGGAGCCAGCGTGGCTGGTGCTGTGGGAGCAGTGGGGCCCACTCTATATGGTGGGGCTGCGCGGGGCGGGTGGCGGAGGCAGTGCGGGCCAGGCGATGCAAGGTGGCCACTTAGGTGTGCAGGGCGAGGCGATGGTATCACAGCTCCAGCACCGGGTAGGCCACTAGCCTGGCTGACACGGGTCAGCACAAGGAAGGAGTGCACATGGACTCCATAGAACCCACCTCCCACTCCTTCTCCTCTCTTACTTACTTAGTTGAGATGGTGTAGCTGGGCAGCAGGGGGGGATGCAAAGTTCCTGCCAACTCGCCTTCGCTACAGACAACTTGCCGGTGCAACATTTGCCGGCCAGGTCTTTTGGTGCGCTCAGCAGCAATTCCTATTGGCTTTTCAAAATTCCCAATAGGCTTTTGAAATCCAATAGAGGGAGTAGCATAGCTTGTGCAAAAGCTTTTTGTGTGTGTGTGCAAAAAAAGGTGCCAGAACACCATTCTGAGCATTCTATGAGAAAAAAAAGCCCTGCTTTTATGTTTTAATCTTATGATTCTAAAAATATATTTTTTTCTATTGTAAGTTGCCGCAAACCTCGCCATGTGGATTGCATACAAATATTATATAATCGGTAAATAAAGGTAGAACATATGTTAAATATACATCAAATGATAATATGCTTCCCTACAAAGTCAATTCTTGCTCAATGACAGACCAAGGAATTAACTCAGAAAAGCAAAAGGAAAATCTAGAAGAGGTCTGTGCAACTTGTAGAAGGGAAAGGCCCACACTGATAAATTAAAAATCTTTGTGTTCTGCAAAGGAATGCTGGTGGGCTAATCAATGATTTGGTGATTAGAGGAGCATCTACAGTGTTGGAGCTCGTGGTCATGGTAAGCCATGGAGGCACTAGGCAACATGACTTTCAGGGCAGTGGTGGTGATTTAATTACTTTTTTTTTAAAAAAAAAGTCTGTGCTCTGTCCAAGGGTGCTTGGTAGGCTGCATGTAGAGGCCTGGTCTAGAATTTATTTTGGAGCATTCAACTATCTAGAGCAGGCATGTCAAACTCATTTTGTTTGAGGCAACTTCTTATAAAAGAATTGCCATTAATTTGTTTTAATAAAATAATTTAAATCAATTTTTCACTTGATTTCAAATTAAATGAATTATATTGGTTGACAATGAGATTTTCTTTTTTTAGTACAATTGCCAAATGCAATAAACTGGTTTTAGGTATATGTGTGCACTAACTATTTCAACTCCAATACATTTTAACAACATATTCTATTTTTAAATGAATGCAAATGCAAATTATACATTTTTTGTGCAAAAATAAAACAAAGTAAGAGATTTAAGAGTTGTTATCATTAGTTATCCTTAGATAAAAAATAATTCCATCATCTAAAACTTTGTTATAGTGTATTTAACGAACAGATGGTTTGGGATTAAAAAAAAGACTGACTACATTTGATTTTGTATCACCATGGCATTAAAACAAAATTCAAACAGTTTATGAAAAATAAAGGTTCCCTAAATGTCTGCTGGCTATATCTAGATATTTTCCTTGACAGCAATTTATTGCCTTCTTTTTAGCCTTTTTTTCAACTTCCCAGCTTAAAAAAGGCAAGGCACCGGGAGCTGAAAGTTACAGAGACTGTTTAAGCAGGTTGCTAGGCAACGTGTTCACACGGCCCTTCTTATCCTCCCACTTTTAAATTAGCCTGTACGGATCGCATTTCCTTCAATTTGAGCCATCTGAAGTCCCATCGCTGAGATGAATTCTGCTGCTCTGCAACCTGGCTGCCTGAGAAGAATTTGGCTCTCCAGAACAGTTTCCTTCAGGTTTTTGTGTGTGTGTTTGTGCAAAAAAAAAAAAAGGTGCCGGAACACCATTCTGAGCATGCTATGGGAAAAAAAGCCCTGCCCATACTTCAGAAGAAAGGAGCAAGTGGAAACAGATGAAACTTCAGCAGCAAGGTCCCAGAGGTGCCTTTTCACAAGGCAACTGTACTGTCTTTTTTCTCTGAAGACGTTTTGCTTCTCATCCAAAAAGCTTCTTCAGTTCTGACTGGGGAATGGAAGGATTTATATTCCTTGCAGATAGCTATATACCTTGCATTCTTTTAGGGAGTCATTAAATCCTTCCATTCCCCACCATCCAGTTAGAGCTGAAGAAGCTTCTTGGAAGAGAAGTGAAACATTTTCAAAGAAAAAAAAAAGTTCAGTTGCCTCATGAAAGAGCACCTTTGGGACAAATATGACCTAGATCAGGGGTCCCCAACCCCCGGTCTGTGGACCAGCACCAGGCCACAGCATACCGGTAACCGGGCCGCACAAACAAGCAAAGCCCCATCTATGGGATGCAGGCAGCAACAAAACCATGCCCTCTCTTGTCTGCAGAAAAATCTTTCTCCACTGTCCCTGATGCCCCAAAGGTTGGGGGCCTCACTGAGAATCTCCACCATCATTCAGCAAGGGCTTTGTAGTACATTACCATTACCCAATCAACTGCTATAAAATGCAGAGGAAATGGGAAAGACTGTTTCTCCTTGTTGATTGTAAATTGGAAGTGTTGGCAGGAATTAAGTGATCAGAAGAGTGGGACTGGAGATGGCAATCAGCAAAGGGAGGAAAAGTGGGAAAGTACTGGAAGAATACTCAGGAGAGTGGCACTTGAACAGATTAAAGCAGTTCTTGGGGGTGGGTCTGGAATTAAAAAATGACAAGGATCCCCTCAAACCATATACTGATCTTATATATTATTAGTTTATTTCACTCAGTTGAAAATGTAAAAATAATCTGTGGCATCATGCCAAGGCCCATCTCAGTTCATTGGTTTTGATGGTGGTTCTGCAATGGTTGCAAGCAGAAGATGGAGATACAGTCCTTTCCTGTTGCTGTTCCCACCAAGTGAAGACATAATAGCTACAGATGGAAGTAGCAGAGGCTTTTCAAAACTAAAAGCATATGCTTGACCTAAACAATTCTTTCTCTATTACTGGTTGAATTTCTCAACTTCATTATACAGAGAAAAAAATATGATTTGCTTAAATTTATCTTGAAGAGATTAATTAAATGCTTCTGTGATAGACATATTATGCCTGAATATAAGATGCTTAATTTCAATTTATATCATACTAATCAAAGGAATTTTCTAACTTAACTTTCTGAAGTTAAATCCAGCTTATACTGTAGTTCTAAAATTTTAATTATACTCCTTCATGAAATATGAAATGTACCTATGTCATAGTTTTTTATTCTGTTGTGATTTTGCTCCGAATTATTTTTCAACAAAATCCAGCACTTCCTATATTAGAGGAAATCAAGTGTTAGCTTTTGCTTCTTTAGGAATTTGAGTAGTTTTGGTCAATGAAGCAACATTTCAAGATATCTAAACATTAATAATTTCTCCTCCTACTCAGGAAACTATTTTTGTACCTTCTCAAATCTCTTACTTTGTAGAAACTTTTTTTTTCAAATACAATAAAATTTTAATATCAGATTTAATTAAAATACACTAATGTAGCCAATTTTATACACCCTATGCAGAAATAAAGTCAATATCCCTCAGTTAGTTCGCACCTGTTTTTGGACAGATGATATGCTGCTAAGGAATGTACCAACTATTCTGCTCTGAGTCAAGACCAGGAATAAGCAAACTTGGCTCTTTTTTTTAATTGAAAAGTTTTACAATACATTTTTGAATACAAAACCCCTCCCCTACCCCTCCCCTCTCCCAAAACCTCCCTAACCCTCCCCTCCCCTCCCCCTCCCTGACTTCCCAGAGCTAAATACAGGGTATAAAAATACAAACAAACATAATCTAAAATATGCAAACAACAATAAGATAGTAAAGACCCGCAATTTTTTCAGACAAATAGAGGATCAGTCAATGTGAGGAATGGAATGAAATCACTGTACAAAGTTAATATAATATCTTTTTTATCGTTTAGTAAAAATATTGCAGGTTGATATGGGAATTCAACTTTTATATTTGTTTCTTTCTCACATGAATCATTTTCCAAAATTTCTGAGCTTTATAATATTACAATTGAAGATGAAAGCATAATCTGACTAATTGCTGCATTTACAGCAAATTTTAGAAAATAAATAATTGCTTTTAGCAATAAGGGCTGGGATAATTTAACAACAAAGAAATGTCAAAGTCAACAAAGAATATCATGTACTGATTTTTCTAATATTTGGTAGAAATTTAATATTCTTCCACTGAAATATCCATTATTACACATCTACTTCCACATCTAAATTCTGCATTAATTTAATGATGCAAACTTTGCCTTGTTCTGAGTATTTCACCACTGATTTGTAAGTGAGTCTTAGCAGCTTTTCTAAGTTACATACAGTATTATAAGAGTTTCAAATTCAATCAAATCTCTTTGTTCTCTTTGTTTCCGCAATTATTTAAATACTCTGCTCCTTATACGAAGATACTAATGACCACATGGACTGCACCACATGTGTATGTTGGCAGAGGCAATCCTTTTATATGCACAAAGATGGAAATACTAATTCCCACAATGGAAGAATGGCTGATGAGGGTGAGGCAGTAAGCGCAGTGGCAAAATATGTTGTATATATTGTACTGTTTTAATTTGCCCTGTAAACCGCCCTGAGTCCCTCGGGAAAAGGGCGGTATATAAATCAAAATAAATAAATAAATATTAAATTCTATCGCACGTTAACTCTTAATAAAATAACTACAAGCTAATTATACATCATATAAATCTGCTACTTATTCAAATGCTAAGTGAAACTTTTTAGTCCCATATTTATTCTGAATATAATCTATCCATCTCTTCCACTCCACAGTGTATCTCTGTTGCGATTGATCTTTCAAATACGCTGAAATCTTTGCCATCTCCGCCAAGTTAGAAACTTTTAAAGTCCATTCTTCTATAGTCAGCAGTTCTTCCTTCTTCCAATATTGCGCTACTAAAAGTCTCGGTGCCGTAATTAAATTCAACAGCTATTTAATATCTACAACGGTGGTATCTGTGATAATACCCAATAAAAACAATTGCGGAGAAAACTTTATCCTTTTCTTAAATATTTTTTGCATATTCCACCAAACTTTAATCCAAAAAACTTTAACCTTTTTACAAGTCCACCATATATGAAAATACGTTGCGTCCTCACAACCACACCTCCAACATTTGGCTGGCTCAGGAATTCTGGGAGTTGAAGTCCATGAGTCATAAAAGAGCCAAGGCTGCCTACCCCTGGTTTACACAAAGAGTTTGTCTTTGTTGAAATGTCAATATTTTATATACTGTTTTTTTCTTTGCCTAATGCTTTGCATTGAAACTCAACATTAAGAAAACCAAAATCATGGTGTCCGGCCCTCTCAATTCCTGGCAAATAGATGGGGAAGAAATGGAGGTAGTGACAGAATTTATTTTCCTATGCTTAAAGATCACCACAGATGGGGACTGTAGCCAAGAAATTAAAAGACGCTTGCTCCTCGGGAGGAAAGCTATGACAAATCTAGGCAGCATACTAAAAAGCAGAGACATCACCCTGCCAACAAAAGTGCATATAGTCAAGGCCATGGTTTTCCCAGTTGCAATGTATGGCTGTGAAAGTTGGACCATAAGAAAGGCTGAGCGCCAAAGAATTCAGGCCTTTGAACTAAGGTGCTGGAGAAGATTCCTGCGAGTCCCTTGGACTGCAAGGCGTTTAAACTGGCCAGTCCTAGAAGAGATGAACCCTGACTGCTTTTTAAAAGGCCAGATCCTGAAGTTGAAACTCAAATTCTTTGGCCACCTAATGAGAAGGAAGGACTCAATGGAGCAGAGCCTAATGCTGGGAAAGATTGAGGGCAATAGAAGAAGGGGACGACAGATAATGAAGTGGCTGGATGGAGTCACTGAAGCAGTAGGCATGAGCTTAAATGGACTGCAGAAGATGGTAGAGGACAGGAAGGCCTGGAGGAATGTTGTTCATGGAGTTGTGATGGGTCAGACATGACTTCGCAACTAACAACAACAACAAAAGGTAAAAAAAGAATATATGCAGTGTTATCTTCATTTTAGATGAAGGGTTTTGTGGCTCCCAGTGGTTTTTTTTCTGTGGGAAACGGGTCCAAATGGCTCTTTGAGTGTTTAAGGTTGCCGACCCCTGCTCTAGGACCCCAAAATCAAAGGGTGAATATGGTTCTGTATTTTAAAGATCAGATGGATCAACACTTTCCATACAAGATGACAAAATTAATGAGCTAAAGTATAATGTGAAGAGTTATTTCAATTTGTTGTTGTTGTTTTTAGTTGCGAAGTCATGTCCGACCCATTGTGACCCCATAGACAACATTCCTCCCGGCCTTCCTGTCCTCTACCATCTTCTGTAGTCCATTTACACTCACGCCTACTGCTTCAGTGACTCCATCCAGCCACCTCATTCTCTGTTGTCCCTTTCTTCTCTTGCCCTCAACCTTTCCCGCATTAGGGTCTTCTCCAGTGAGTCCTTCCTTCTCATTAGGTGGCCAAAGTATTTGAGTTTCAACTTCAGGATCTGGCCTTCCAAAGAACAGTCAGGGTTCATCTCCTCTAGGACTGACCAGTTTGAACGCCTTGCAGTCCAAGGGACTTGCAGGAGTCTTCTCCAAAGGCTTCAATTCTTTGGCAGGGTGATGTCTCTGCTTTTTAGTGTGCTGTCTAGATTTGCCATGGCTTTCCTCCCCAAGAGGAACGTCTTTTAATTTCTTGGCTACAGTCCCCATCTGCGATGATCTCGGAGCCCAGGAAAATAAAATCTGTCACTAATTCCATTTCTTCCCCATCTGTCAGGAATTGAGAGGGCCGGATGCCATGATCTTGGTTTTCTTAATGTTAATTTTCAAGCCAACTTTTGCATTCTCCTTCTTCACCCGCAACAAGAGGCTCTTTAGTTCCTCTTCACTTTCTGCCATTAGAGTGGTATCATCTGCATATCTTAGGTTGTTGATATATATATATTTTAATCCCATTTATATCCCGCCCTTCTCTGAAGACTCAGGGCTGCTTACAATCTAAAGCACAAATCAATGTGCTTAGCAATAGTCTTCATTCTATGTATATGCCTGCTTATTAAAGCTTTTGCCCCCCCCCCCCAGCAGCATTATTACAGTCAGCTTATTGGCCCCAACAATCTGGGTCCTCATTTTACCTACCTTGGAAGGCTGGAAGGCTGAGTCAACCTTGAGCCTGGTGGGACTTAAGGAGGCATTAGCCCACTGCTCCACCAAGGCTCTCCTGGCAATCTTAATTCCAACTTTTGATTCATCTAGCCCTGCCTTTCTCATGATGTGCTCTGCATATAAGTTAAACAGGCAGGGCGACAGTATACAGCCTTGCCAGAGTCCTTTCCCAATTTTGAACCAATCAGTGGTTCCGTGTCCAGTTCTCACCGTTGCTTCTTGACCTGCATATAGGTTTCTCAAGAGACAAATAAGATGGTCTGGTATGCCCATTTCTTTAAGAAGTTGCCACAGTTTGTTGTGATCCACACAATCAAAGGCTTTAGCATAGTCAATGAAGCAGAAGGAGATGTTTTTCTGGAACTCCCTAGCTTTCTCCATGATCCAGCATATGTTGACAATTTGATCTCTAGTTCCTCAGCCTCTTTGAAATCCTGCCTGTACTTCTGGTAGTTCTCGATCCACACACTGCTGGAGTCTAGCTTGTAGGATTTTAAACATAACTTTACTAGCATGTGAAATGAGTGCAATAGTGCAATAGTTTGAACATTCTTTGGCACTGCCTTTCTTTGGAATTGGAATATAAACTGATCTTTTCCAATCCTGTGGCCCCTGTTTTCCAAATTTCCTGGCAAATTGAGTGTAGCACTTTTACTGCATTGTCAAAAGACTGCATTGTCAATAGCTCAGCTGGAATACTGTCACCTCCACTAGCTTTGTTGTTGCTCAGCTTTCCTAAGGCCCACTTCACTTCACATTCTAGTACGTCTGGATTGAGGTCAGTGACCACCTCATCATGGTTATCAGGGATGTTAAGCTCGTTCTTATATAGTTCTTATATATAATTACACTCTGTGTAATTTTGCCACCTCTTCTTAATCTCTTCTGCCTCTGTTAGGTCCTTGCCATTTTGGTCCTTTATCATGCCCATTTTTGCATGAAACTTTCCTTTCATCTGTCCAATTTTCTTGAAGAGATCTTTGGTCCTCCCTATTCTATTGTTTTCTTCTTTGCACTGTTCATTTAAAAAGGCATTCTTATCTCTTCTAGCTATTCTCTGGAATTCTGCATTCAATTGGGCGTATCTTTCTTTTTCTCCCTTGCCTTTTTCTTCCCTCCTTTCCTCAGCTATTTGCAAAGCTTCCTCAGACAGCCATTTTGCTTTCTTGCATTTCTTTTTCTTTGGGATGATTTTGGTTGCTACCTGTTGTACAATGTTGCGAACCTCTGTCCATAGTTCTTCAGGCACTCTATCAGATCTAATTCCTTAAATCTATTTGTCACCTCTACTGAATATTCATCAGGGATATAATTTAGTTCATACCTGAGTGGCCTAGTGCTTTTTCCTACTTTCTTCAGTTTAAGCCTAAATTTTGCAACGAGAAGATCATGGTCTGAGCCACAGTCAGCTCCTGGTCTTGTTTTTACTGACTGTATAGAGCTTCTCCATCTTTGGCTGCAGAGCACATAGTCAATCTGATTTCTCTGTTGACTGTCTGGTGATGTCCATGTGTAGAGCTGTCTCTTGGGTTGTTGGAAAAGAGTGTTTGCTATGACCATCGTATTCTCTTGACAAAATTCTATCAGCCTGTGCCCTGCTTCATTTTGTACTCCAAGGCCAAACTTGCCTGTTATTCTAGTTATCTTTTGGCTTCCTACTTTAGCATTCACATTCACATCATTTTTGGTGTTATTTCTATAAGGTGCTGTAGGGCTTCATAGAACCAGTCAATTTCATCTTCTTCAGCACTGGTGGATGGGGTATAGACTTGGACTACTGTGATATTGAATGGTTTGCCTTGGATTCGAACTGAGATCATTCTGTCATTTTGAGGATTGTATCCCAGTATTGCTTTTCCTACTCTTTTATTGACTATGAAGGCTACTCCATTTCTTCTGAGGGATTCTTGCCCGCAGTAGTATACCTGATGGTCATCTGAATTAAATTCACCCATTCCTGTCCATTTTATTTCACTGATTCCTAAGATGTCGATGTTCAGTCTTGTCATCTCTTGTTTGACAATGTCCAGCTTTCCTTGATTCATGGATCTTACATTCCAGGTTCCTATGGAGAAAAAATCTTTACAGCATCGGACTTTCCTTTCACCACCAGATACATATGGAGCTGAGCGTCCTTTCGACTTTGATCCAATCGCTTCATTCTTTCTGGCGCTACTAGTACTAGCTGTCTGCTCTTCCCCAGTAGCACATTGGATGCCTTCCGACCTGAGGGGCTCATCTTCCAGCATCATATCTTTTTTCCTTTTGGTACTGTCCATAGGGTTTTCATGGCAAAGATACTGGAGTGGATTACCATTTCCTTCTCCAGTGGATCATGTTTTGTCAGAACTCTCTGCTATGACCTGTTTGTCTTGGGTGGCCCTGCACAGCATAGCTCATAGCTTCATTGAATTATGCAAGCCCCTTTACCATGACAAGGCAGTAATCCATGAAGGCGAGTTATTTCATACTTTTAGACAATTTCTCTCTCTGGTATATTGATCTGTTGACTACAATGGACAACAACAACCAAAGCTAAAGATATTGTATCACATAGGATGCAATGAGAAGAAAGAGTGTATGGCAGAGGGGCTCAAATGAATCTTTTACAGAATCAATTTTCTTGATTCTAAAGACCTGAAACTGACTCAAGACTTATGTATATTCAATAATCCATTCCAATATGGACAGTTTTGTAGCCAACAAATTATTAGCCAACAAGGAAGCTAGAGTAGATATCCATCATGTCTGGGGATTTGAAAATGAGGATTATGTTTTTTGTTTAGATGAAAAAAGCTATTGTAATGTAGTGATTGCCACCAAAGACATCCAGACTTCTGACAAGCCATTCTTGCTCAGTGTAAACTGCTACACAAGACTGTTATGAGATACTCTCTGTGTTACACAAGACTGTTATAAGATACTCTGTGTGTGTGACAGAGAACTTCATAGGTTATTCTATTCTCCCTGAAGTAAGAGTAAGATAAAATGCAATAAATAGAACTGCGAAGTGGTCCCATACACCAGAGTTCTCCCTTGTGGTGAACAGATATGTATCTTTCCAGGAGCACCAGAAGGAAAACATTGTGGAAAACATTACACCCCATCTTTGCATCCAGCAGAGTACAATGCTTACGGTGCCAAAACAAATTTTATCATGTAACAGTAGAGATGAGTGATACAATTTCTGAATAGCAGTAGTTTTAAAAAGGTCCCTGAACATAAAATACTTGAAGAGAAAGAAAAAGAGCCCTCCCCCTCTTGTGCTACTGTTTTATCTGCAGAAAGCTGAATATTGAGAGGCTGAGAGGTAGGAAGGTCCAGCATTGGTCCAGAACATCCAAATTTTGCTCAATGGATATAGTCTAGATTTGGGACTGGGTACCAAGAGGTCGAACAACGCTGGACTGTACCATTCTAGAATGCAATGGGAATTGTTCTACTCCGGCAATTGCTTTGTTTTGACACAGGACACCAAATGAGATTTTTCCAGAGCAGAATAAAGAACGCAGCGATAGAAAACGTTTGCGGTCGTTCCCTCTTTTGCAGTAACTTTTCTAGATAAAGCCCCACTCAGGCACGATATTTCCCCTTCCCACTCCCGCGTTTGCCACCAAAAGTGGCCCAGCCGAGCCAAACAATTCAGGCTTCTACCGCTTCATTTTGACCCCTCTGTCGGCGCAGCGCGTAATTGAAGGGGGCGGAGTCTCTCCTTCTGCGGGCTTCTGAGTGGCGCCAGGTGTGATAGCCAGCTGTTTCTCCTACCCTCGCTCCCCCCCCCCATCCCGTTCTGCAATTTTGTCAAGTGGCTGAGGGAAAAAAGGATGCTTTTTGCGTGGACACCCTGGGCCGGAGGGAGGAGTTTCGCTCCGGAAGACTGAGAGGGATCAGTAGGACATGCGTAAGGGAAGAGCAGACTGTAACGCGCCTCACTGCTCCCACGTCCTTCTCGTTTTCCATTTATTTCTTCCCGGCCGAGTTCCTCTTTCTCCTTTTCCAGAGCCTTTGCTGCGCGTCCCGCCCCTTCCTCGCTTCGGTCCCGCCTCCGACTCCCCGGAGAGGCCGCCCAGCGCCAGCTTGTTTGCCTAGGCTGCTGCTGCTGCCGCCTGCCAACTCGCTCGCTCCCCAGCCCGCCAGCCCTTCGCGCTTGCTGTCTCTCTGCTGCCTCGTAGGTCGTCGCGCGGACAGGCTGCAGCACGCGACCTTCTCTTGCCCCCCAACCCCCCCGTCCGGCCGAGAAGCAGCCGGAGCAGCCCGCCAACTAGCAAGCCGCGCCGTCAATCGGGACCTGAAACACAGAAGGCACTTCTTGCAAGCCCGGTCGTCGGGGCGGGCGGCCAGGCCATTCGGCAGTGGAGCTCCTAAGGTGAGTATACATACATACATACATACATACATACATACATACATACAGCCTCGAAATCTCTCGGATCGCCCCTCTTGTGCATGTAAACTCGCGCCGGTCAAAAGACTCGTCTGAGCCTGAGCGTGGAAGGGAGAGAAATGGGGATTTGCTGCTGGCGCTGGAAGGAAAACGTTGCCGCTTCTGCCTTTTCCAGTCCTTGGGAGGCCCGGCATTCGCACTTTGGACGTTGGCGTAAGCTGCGACCAAGAAGAGCTTGGCGCTGAGCAAAGGCTCCCAAGCATCCCCCTCGAGCAAGTTGCCAAGGACGAGCATCTTTCTCGATACGGGGGTTTGTTTATATGGGTTGGTAGGTGATTAGGCCTTCCAGGATTTCGGCTCCGTCTTTCTTCTCTCTCTCTCTCCCTCCCTCTCTCTCCCATTCAATGTTGACCTTTTTGTTTGTTTGTTTGTTTTAGTATTTTCGGATTGGAATGCCTTCTGCTAGGTGACAAGCAATGGTTTGATTGATTAGGGAAAACAATCAGATTTCTCATTTTGTTCGGTTCTAGTTATTCTGGAGAAGAAGAAAAGAAATAGATGAATGTCTCTGTTGTTTATTTTTGTATGCATGTTGTTTCCCATAGAGGAATTCAGTCAAAAATACTTCTTAGTGCTATACTGGGAGCCAGACTTAATTGGAATATTCCAGTCATGTAGCTGCTGAGAGTTGTTTGAAGGACTATTTGAAATTTACCTATTGTTTTTGCCTTTCGTTTGTATAAGTTAACCAATAATAATAAAGTTCCCTTTTGGAATTTTTTTTTTTAGAAAAATTCTGATCTTAAAATGCTGCTGTTATCCTCTCCGGTTTAAAAGAAAATGCATTTCTACATGCAATACCTATAAAAAGTCAGCATTTACATTATTGCTGACTGAACTGTAGATATCAGACTTTGCTTCCCCTCACATGATGATATATATGTATGTATCTGTGTATGTGTATATGTAAATGTGTATATGTATATGTGTGTGTATATGTGTGTGTGTATATGTGTGTGTGTGTGTATATATATATATATATATATACATATACATATACACATATACACATTTAATGTGTGTGTATACACACACATGTATGTATGTGTGTATGTATGTATGTACATACTTTGCAGTTTTATACTTCCTCCCAAAGAGGCCAGTGGAGGGCTTCCTGTTTGTTTTCAAGCTGCATTTAGTGTGAGCAGTAGTAACAGGCGTTTCCCTACAGTCTCTCCAATTAGTGCATAAAAGCTTCATTTCTTTAGGAGTGTCAGTAATTTGGGGGTGTTACAGTATTGCAAACTTGGAAGAGCTATTTATTTATTTATTTATTTATTTGCCATTCATTGCTTCAGTTGTATTTTTAGAAATATCAATTGCATTAGAGAGCCATTCTTGCACAAAATTTTCTTTGTGAGATTTATACTGCTATGAATTTTCCTGTTTGTGATTGAAAGCTGCTGTTTGCTGCTTATGTATGTATGCCAGTGAAGAATAATTCTGGAATGGTGGGTTGAATGCTCAGCATTCAAAGGCATGAATTGAAATGGCTAGGGAATTCTGGGAGTTGAAGTCCACACAGTTGTCAAGGTTGGAGAGCTCTGCCCTACAGTTTCAACCTTGCAGTCAGACTGTTCAATTTGTCTGATAGGTGATTTCAAATGCACTGCTGTTCAGTAAAATCAAATTGCATGTGCTATTCATTTGATGCTGAGAAGAGTTTCTATTTGCAAGAGACCACTTAGAATTCAAAAGGAATTAGTTTATCTGGTGTAGCCCCTTCTCAGTTCTTGAAGCTGAAATACAATGACAAATTTTTCCCAACACATGTTGATTTATCTTTTTTAACATCCTCTTCAGAAGGGAAGAGGTTTTTTATAAACTTTCATAGACACTTACCCTAATGCTGAGAAGTTTTAATACTTGACATTTTCTGTAAATGATATTTCCCTGTATTATATAATCATTCATAGTATCCTTTTGGATGGGCAGATTTATTTACACATTAACTTCATTGGTCTCTATTTAAATATTTTGATTAAATCCATACGTACCTCTTAATATTCTGAGTTGGGTAAAAAATGATTCAGATTATTTAGTTGATGCTGTCTTGCCTGATTGTCTAGGCTAGGGAATGTCTTAGTCACATAGACAAGTTGATATGAAATTTGTTTTCAGTCTTCTGAAAATATATAATCATATTCTAATATAAGAAAAACAAGACTAGTTTTATTAACACTGAAACATTGTAAGTAAGTTACTAGATGCCTCAGTGTAACAAGGAACCCCTAATCCTTAATTGAATCATATGAGCATACCAAATAGCATGATGTAGAAAAGGGATTCAAACTAGCAATTTACTGTACTTGCACGTAATTTTTGTCTTCTCATTACTGGCTGTTAGGTCTGAGTGTATAGATGATTCTATTTTGATATCTTAAAAACATTTAATAGTATCACAATTATAATTATAACAGAAAGCTGATATATTTTTTAGGCTCTACATTTTGTCATTGTATACCTCAGGAAGTTTTTTCTAAAATTCTGATTAATTATTTGCAAAATTTAAAGACATGGAAGAACTGTCAGCAATTCTGTCTGTGTGGTAGTGTTGGCAGGGGAGAAGATTTAAGCACTGAGATTGTTCAAAATTCTGGTTTGCAAATATGTTGCTAATACCTGTACAATAGTGTTCAGAATGACAAGACCCAAGAATTATGACATTTTTAATCAATTTGTAAGATATGTTGAAACTCCACATCATGTTCTTTTTTTGTTTTTGATAGCTTATGTTATAGCAGCAGCAGAGCAGAACAGGGTGTGTGTTTTGTTGTGCAATAATGTTTGGCTGCTGAAAGCCATTTTTCACTTTCTATCTTGCATCAGGCTTTGGGACTGGGTGTTAGTAGACAACATCTGTGCACAGTTCCATCTTACAACATTAAATATTCTTCAAGATTAATAGATAAAAGGTGGATGCTTTTGTCCAAAAGAAATGTTTTTTTAAAGTGAACTTCAGTCTTTCACATCACTGCAATTCTAATGTTCATATTTCTGTTTCCTCCCTTATTTTTTTTTTCCTGCTCTCTGATTTCCATATGTGGTCTTACAACTTTTTAGGCATTTATTTCTATCTTATTTGACCAATATAGTTGTGTATGTGGGTTTATGTATACATGCATTTGGAAATGTCAGATTATAGACTGGAACATGATGTGAAAATTGTCGCTTTTTGTCATTTACTCATGATTGGTTTATGGGATAGTTTTCGGGGTGATAAATATTTCATCATTCAGAAAGTGCTTTGTATAATAATACTTGGTGATGGTTTGAAGAGAGTGATAACTGCATATTTAACTCCATAGTTCTAAGATTTGGTGCAAGAGGCCTCTATTGTGATAAAATGCTTGTCATGCAGTGATACTTGCTAGAGTTAGGGCCATAGTACTGATCCTGGAGTTAGTAAGTAACATAGAATTGAAGAAATATCTTGCTATTGAGTTTAGAAAATGGACTTTTTAAGTATGGGTGTGGAGGCTGGGGTAAAAATAACACTGTGGTGGGCCTGTCTGTTGCTATGCCAACAGTGCTCTCTGAGCTGTTACATTGTTCAGTTGCAGGTTGCTTTATTCAGTATAGGTTTGCTAAAAACATAACAACAACAACAACAACCTATGTTTCCTGGCATGGCTGTGCTACATGATACAGTGGCTGGGGGTATAGTTGAGCAAAGTAGATGAGCCATTTAAGGAAGTTTCCCTGTTTCAGTTGTGACTGAGGGACATCCCTATCTGTGGCTAGTGGTTTATGGTTTGCATACTGAATGGCTGTTTTTAGACTGAACTATCCCTGTATATATCCTTAATTCTGTTATATTTATATTGTGAACTTTAGGGGTTATAGTTGCCCTCACAGCAAGCAACATGAATAGATAAAGAGTGACTTCTTACACAATCGCAGACCACACAGGGTCTTGGGTTCACTGCTGTATGTGTGTATCTTCCTAACTGCTTCCTTTGGGGCAATTATGTCTGACATAATGAATTGGTCTATATCTCTTTTTATAGCATATGCATGTGACAGTATTTTGCATGTGTTTGTTTTCTAGCCCTGTGAGCTATGGGCAGAAAATGTGAAAGGATGGAAAGGAGCTCTTGCTTCTTTTTAATTAAACTTTTCTATCTTTGATTCATATAAAAGTATAATTTATATCAAAATGTATATGGCTTTGGTTTTCATTTTTGTATAATTCTACAATGTTTGGATTAGGTGGACACGCAAATAAGTACCTTCTATTGGAGATACTTTTTTCCATTGAAAAGGGGGATCAGACAAAACTATCTGTGACTATATTTTATTGTTCTATACATCTGTTGGACTATATTCTAGAAATAGAAGAAAGTTGCTTATGCTGTTGAAGAATCTTATTTCTTTGACTGGAGGTATGTACTTTTAAAAGAATCAATATGATACAATAATTAAAATGTTGAACTGGGTCTAAGAAGGCCCAATTCAAATCCTACTTTGATGACTTGGCCAAGCATTATTTTTCATTCTAAAAAGAGCTATTTTGACAAGATAGAATGAGGGAAGGTTTCCATTAGTGCTGCCTTTTGTTTCAGAAGAAAGACAGGATATACGTACAGTAATAAGAATAACAAAATAAATACACCTATAAGAGGACTGATGAACAACTTCCATAATTATTGTACCTAGAAAATGGAGATCCAGGGATATATGAGAGATGCGTGAACAAGTTTGAGAAAAATCTAATCTTCCACTTAAGAAAAAATAGTATGACTTGTTCTACTTAACATACTATCAACCTTTTAAAGTCCTCATTAGTTCCTTTCCCATCAGCCTTCTGGAGTGATTATAACAATATTCTGCTCATTCTTTAAATGCAAGTAGATAATATATCATTGAAAGGATGATCTTCATTTTGGAATCTCAAATACAGGTAGTCCTTGACTTACAGCCATTTGTTTAGTGGCAGTTCAAAATTATAAGAGCCCTGAAAAAAGTGACTTATGACTGTTTTTCTCACTTTGTGTTTTTCATGCTATGACCTTTGTAGCATCTTCATGGTCATGTGATCAAAATTTGGGTGCTTGGCAACCGGCATGTATCTGTGACAGTTGCAGCATCCTGGGGTTATGTGGTCACTATTTGTAACCTTCCCAGCTGGCTTCCAACAAGCAAAGTCAATGGGGGAAGCTAGATTTGCTTAACAACTTCATGATTCGCTTAACATCTACAATGATTCACTTACCAACCATAGGAAAAAGTCATAAAATGGGGCACAACTCACTTAACAACTGCCTTGCTTAGCAATGGAAATTTTGGCCTTAATTGTGGTCTTAAGGACTACTTGTAGTATAGAATAATTGACTAAGAAATGTCAATTTGCATTTTAATTTACAGTATGTTATTGTTAAGAAACATCAATTTTTATTTTTTTTATTTATGTTACATATAATCTAATGCAAGCTAATGTAGCTAATCATAATTGAAGCTCTAGAAGCTGGCCTCCAAATGAACAAACAGAACAAACAGAATTCTATGTTGAATCTCTGTATATTTCAGCCAGACATATCGCTGGAACCACTTTTATATTATCAGTCAGAATCATAAAGAGGAGGAAAAAAATTAAAAATAAATGGAATTTATATTCAACACTGGAGCAAAATTTGTTTTCTTTTTCATGCATGTATGTTTCTCATATGCCATATAGGTAGCTATGCAGGTCTCAACAGTGCTTGGATGAGAGGTCACTTAGAATCCCAAGTAAATCCCTTTACAATTAATGACAAATAAAAAAAATACTGCCATGATTTATCTTCTAACCTGAGGTGAACATGGGGTTGGAAAGAGATTCCTAATTCTTAATCATAGTCCAAAGCATTTTTGGAGTAATAAACATAATATATATTTCTTTAAGTTTCTTGAGACTATTGTATTTTCAAAAGCTGATTTCTTTATAGTTAGAAAGATTGCCTCAGGGGCCAACAAATAACCCTTACACAAATTGTTGTAATGGGAGTTAAAACTTAACACATTCATTTATTTCTCAAATATAGTTTAATAAAACTCACTTCGCAGAAAATATCTTCTGAATGATCATCTGAGGATAATGTTTAGTCAGTAGACAAAATAGTTAAGAATTTGGGATTTCATGGTCTCAAAATCTGTTGCATGTAACACTAACGAGTGGAAACAAGTGTAGTGCTGTTCAAGCTAGAGTTAAACTAATGAACAGATTGTGTACGAGACAACATTTTTGTTTCCTATTGCTTTAGATCTACTGTGGTTTATGTATTCAGAAATAGTTACAAATCATTCTATTGGTAAATAAATAAAGGTAGCAACATTGTATACATGCAGTTGAATGTAAGTTTAAAGGTTGCAGTAAAATATATCATTAAGGGTGGCATTTTTTCATGAAACAATAGTGCTCAAAGCTGATCCTTATAATCTTGAGATCCCGCAAAAGCTCATCAGAGTATTTTCAAATCAAAAACAGTATATAGGTAGTTCTCAGCTTATGATCACAATTGGGCCCAAACTTTATGTTATTAAGTGAGACATTTGTTTGAGTGAGTTTTGTCCCATTTGCAACCTTTCTTGCCACAGTTGTTAAGTGAATCATTGCAGTTTAGTAACATAGTTGTTAAGTGAATCTGGCTTCCTCATTAATTTTGCTTGTCAGAAGTCCAAAAACTAATCACATGACCTCAGGACATTGCAACTGTCATAAATCTGAACCAGTCATGAAGCATCCAAATTTTGAACACATGACTATGGGGAGGTTGCAATGGTCTAAGTGTGAAAAACGATCATGTCACTTTTTTCAGTGCTGTTGTAACTTTCAGTGGTCACTAAATGAACTGTTGTAAGTTGAGGAAAAGGAATTTCATTGTTTTTGTGTCGTTTTTGACCTGCAGCTTTAGATGTGTAATGTCTTTATGTAATGCAAACTATATATTAAAATTCAGGGAAAATGAAAATATATTCTAAATTTACAAATAATTTTTGTCCTATTTTGGTGTTATAGATGTCTTGTCTCTGTGGATACTGTACTGTCAATTTCTGCTTTAATGATTACAAGTCTTAGGATTTTTACTGTCAAATGTTTTGGTCTTTGTAAATTTTCAGCCCTTGTTTCTCTCATGAGGTAGAACCTGAACATTTGGGAATAGAAAATTTGCCTGCATATCTTAAATTTAGGACTATCTGCAGTCTTAAGTGGAGCTGAGGCTGAGAAATAAAATAAGAACCACTTCTTAATAAGGCAAAACTTTAGGGGAGGAGCTAAAAAGAGTGGTCTCTAGCTCATTCTTAATAAGTTAATAAGGTGGTTCAACTACAGAGGCAGGTGCATCTATTATGATGTGGTACTGTGTGAAAACCAGACCATTGTGGCTAGTTCAAATAATAGCTTTATGTAGGACCAAAGTAGAAATTATTGTGGCAGTTTCTAAAAATGAAATTTAGTAGAGTTTCAGCTAGTGAAAAGACTTTTTCTCCATAGAACCATTGCTCAGTAGTAGTGAAGATAATAGATAAATGAAGTTTGATGATTGACATTGTCACATTGGCTAGATTAGAAATATAAATTGAGGGAGATCCTGATTCTAATCTATTCTTTGGCACAATCTTTTAACCTTAATTGTAGGTGGCTTTTTTTTGTACTTGCAGGCCACATGTATTATGTTTTGTTTTTCCTTTGCTGCAACGCCTACAGGAACACACTACCTTGTCCTGACACACACTTTGGGGATTATTGCCATTCGCTCATGGTTTATCTGATCCCTGCAGCAATGGTTTAGATTAATAAGCTATTAATGGAACAGTTACAGAACCCTTAAAAAAACACGAGCACAGCAGGCAAATGTGTTCATTAGCCAGATTAATTTCTGATCTAAGGGGGAACTTGGGGGGTGGGGGTGGAATTCATGGCAAATTAGTTGTCTCTGAAGGAGAAGGGATATCACTGCGGTGGAGATTGGAGGTCAAATGGTAACTTCTGGCCAGCAAAGTTTCTCTGGAAAAAGGAGAGATCATGAGATCACCACCTGCACTCTGAAGAATTGCTCCTCATGAGTAGATCACAGGAACTGAAGTTTTTGCATTTGGCTGGTGAGTTGAGTGATTCCAATCAAGAAAAAATGATCAAAGGTGCTAAAGGATATGGCTTATTTGAAATGCCTTCAGTTCTATAAAAGGAACACAGCTGGTAAATGCTGTTGAATATTCATATGCAGTGGATGGATATAAGTTATTCCTTTATGATTTCTCAAACATAAAATCACACATTTTTTTAGGTTAGAAACAATAGCACAAGGGTCTTCAAACATGGCCTTTTATGATTTGTGGCTCCCAGAATTCCTCAGCCAGCTATGGGATTGACAACTTCATTAGTAAGATTAGTCATTGTTTCTGGACTTATTCTAAAAAATAAAAAGATAAATAGCAACATGAAAAGATAATGAGTAATGGGAAGAAAATAAAATGTTTCTTTGTCAATTTCCAAAATATGGCTGATAATTCTGTGCTGTTTTACTTTTGAGTATGCCCACAGATGTGAAATACTTTTGATTATGAATAGTATTGTATTTCTACAATAAAAGATTGCTGATTGATTTAAGAACCAAAATGGTCTTCATATATACTGTTCATTTTTTATGCTCAGACTGTTTGATTTGGTTCAACAATTACATTCCAGCTGTAAAAGGACATACATGACCTTTGTCCATTTTTATGCAGTCCTTATACTTATGTGGTTTATGTTCTTTGTATAAACTCTTGATTTGGATCTGAGAGAGATGGTTGCAAATTCCAACACAGCAGTGGCCTTTTGAGAGTTCTGCATATATCATTCTTCCTTAGTTCAGTAATCTATAAGGAAGGTGTATAATTATTTACATATTATGACTGTTGTAAACATATGCTAAGTATGTAACAGCATTTCTATTGTATAAGAATGAGACATGCTTTAAGTTAAGGTACCGTATTTTCCGGCGTATAAGACGACCCAGCGTATATGACGACCCCCTACTTTTAAGAAGATTTTCAAGGTTTTTCGTCTTATACGCCGGAAAATACTTGAATGAAAATGAATGAAAATACTTACATGCCCTGCCCTCCCTGTCCGTCGCAGAGGAGGCGAAGGCCCGACTGGCCCCACCAGCCCTCCCGCTGCTCCCGCGCTTCTGCCGGCCCCCGAGGCGCAGTGTTACCCGGGCGGCAGGCAGCGCCACGGCCGGTGCCCCTCCTGCTTCCCCCCCCAGGCCGCTTCTCTTCTACTGTCAGCCGAGGCGCGCTCAGCCCGGCCTCCGGTCCCTCTTTGCATGGCCGGCACACGTGCTCCTCAGCGCCGCAGGAGCTGCCGGAGTGGCTTCCCCAGCCACCGTGGGCGGGCAGGCCCCCAGCTGCTTCGCGCGGCTGTCTCGCTGCCGCCGCCAGAGCCGCAGGCGTGGGCAGGCTCCCAGCTGGCCCGCGCGGCCGTTCTGTTGCTGCTGCCGGGGCCGTGGGCGTGGACAAGCCCCCAGGTGACTCGCGCGGCCAGCACGCGCGAGTTGTCGAGCCCGAGGGGCTTGACACCCGCCCTGCCCCGCATGGAGCTGGACTGGGCGTGCAGCCTCTCGGTGTGGCTGCTTTTCCTGGGCAGCCTGGCGGTGCGGCTCCTGCGCTGGGACGTGTTGCTGAGCCGGCGGCTGCTGCTGCGCATGAGGCTGCTGGCCGTCCTGCAGGTGCTGGGCCAGGCCGTCCTGCTGCTGCCCCTCAGCGCCGCGCTCACAGCGGCTGCCTGCTGGCTCGTCTCGGCCAGCACCGCCGTTGGAAGCACATCCCCGCGGGGGAAAGAACGGTGCTGGTGACAGGTGAGTCCGGCGGGCGCGAGGCCCTCCCCTCGGGCCAAGAGCCGACGGGCAGCGCGGCCTTCACGTGGGGAGAGCTGCCCGACGCTCCCGCCCAGCCGTGTCCCGGAGCCGTGCCGGAAATAGCTCGGTTGCGCGGGGTGGCCCGGCTTTGCAAGAACGGGGACACTCGACTGATTTTTTTTTTTCCGGCGTATAAGACGACCCAGCGTATAAGACGACCCCCCAACTTTTAAGAAAATTTTCAGGGGTTAAAAAGTCGTCTTATACGCCGGAAAATACGGTATTAAGTATACAGTGAATAAATTTACCATAATTCCTGTTCATATTAATGAATTTTCTTATTAGCTTACAATTTCTCTATTATTTTGTTTTGCTTTTAATTTCTACTCGCATGTACTTTTACATTGCCCAAAGTATGCTTAATATGTATGCAAATTGTTTAAATTTAAATTGCTTAAACCAGGACACAAAATTGCAGATTGTGTTGTTTTCTTTCTCTCTTTTTCTTTTCTAGTACTAATTGAGTCAAAGTCTGCATGGTAATGAGGTTTCCTCATTTGTGTTAAGCTAATGTTTGAATAGTTCTTAGTGATCTAATAAGTTGATGGAGCTGGCAGAGATGGCTAAATTGATTGTTTTGATTAAAGAAAAGAATATAAGTACCTTCATTTCTACATGGAGATTGCTTCTGGACTTTGTGCTTTAGGTGGAAAAAATGAAACTTTGATTCTGGGTTTACTGATTTGATTGATTTGTTGTTACAGAAATGGCTAGTTTTTACTATTGTGAAAAAGTAAAAAGTTGAGCTCAATGTTAATTCTTTATTCTACTGCAACAGGGGAAGTCTGGAAGTCAATCTCTCTTTTTTTCCCTCCCTTTCCCTTCCTTTCTTCTCCCTTTTTCCTCCCCATTGTGCCCTACTATTTGCTTTGTAGTTTGTATTTTACTTCACAACTTAAAAAGTTATTTAAAAAAATGAAAAAATAAAATAGTTCTTAGTGGTCTAGTTCATATACTGTAGATAATGCTAAGCCATATACCATTTAATACTATATCCCCCAAAGACAGCCTTATCCACAATGAAAGGGTTTTCATGGATGTACCACTTGATTTACATGTTTAACAATGTGCTGATTAAGCAATTGCTGGAATCTTTTTTTCTTATCTCCAAGGAAGTTCTTGCTCATTATTACTCAATGTTTGGGGTTTCCTCAGTTCTTTTGGCAGTAGATATTACTGGTGAAAAGGGGACATGGTGGCTCAGTGGGTTAGTACGCTGAACTTGTTGATCAGAAGGTCGGCAGTTTGGCGGGTCGAATCCCGAGTGCCGCGTAGCAGAGTGAGTGCCTGTTACTCGTCCTAGCTTCTGCCAACCTAGTAGTTTGAAAGCATGTAAAAATGCAAGTAGAAAAATAGGGACCACTACGGTGGGAAGGTAACATGCCGACCACATGACCACGGAGTCGTCCTCAGACAAACGCTGGCTCTTCAGCTTTGAAACGGAGATAAGCACTGGCCCCTAGAGTCGGAAACGACTAGCACGCATGTGCGGGGGAACCTTTACCTTTACCTATTACTGATGATGGGCCAGTAGATATAATAAAATGCAGTAATCATCATGCAAATAATCTATTGTCTGTTTAATATGAGTCTATGTCATAAAATTAATTGCTTCCTTGCCACTTCTTTATCCCAAATTATTGATAGTTGGTTCTCCTCTATCCCAGTGGTCAGACTATTTGATAGCCTGACAGAAGAATAGTTGGTCATTCTTGCTTCCTTGGTCTGTAATGTTTTTCTCACATAAATTTTAATTGAAAAGAATCACTTCAGGTTAGTTTTTCTTTTTGGTTGCTGATGTATCACCCAACCTAGATCTAGTGTTCTTTTTATATAACTTTTTTTTATTTAAATCTCTTTGATTGAGCTGCTTGATTATTAAAAGGAATTGCCTGTATGACTGTGACCATTTAAATGGCATAAGCTAAATCTGTTTTTTTTAGCCTACCATGTGTTCTGTTCTTTGGCATTGCTTCATAGCAAAAAAATACCTTGGAATGTTTGCAGCTTGTTATCATTACACCATATATATCAGTTAGAACCATCTTTTGAATTGCTGGCAAGGCATCAAAGTACAGCGTACGACCTGTCTTGCTAGCACTGTATTAGTGATGAAGAGTAGATAGTTGGATGCACTAGATCTATTATCTAAGCCTTTACAGATTTTATTGTGAAGCACCTATGTGCATACATACTGTACATAGGCCAGCAAAATATCCCTCCCAAAACACCTTACAATGCTACAAGTATTTGATTCAGAACTCATTCCTTGAGATACATGGTAACATCTGTATAGATGTCTGCTTATATAGTTTGTGCATGAGATGTGTGTAATTGTTTTTAGTAAGCTTTTCAATATATCAGACTTCATTGATGAATATATATGTGTATGTGTGTATAAAGCGAAAGACAACTTAACACATTATAGTGAAAAGCTTAGTTACTGTGAAGTCCTAAGCATGAGAATTTTTTAAAAGAAACTTGCAGATTTAATTAACTGTAAAAGTTAATTTAAAAAATCACAGTTCTTGTATTCTCATAGCATGTTATACTCACATAAACCATGTTATAGCTTAAGTGATGATCTGGTCAACACAGGTTGGGTTTCACAAAACATATAGAAACACATTTAAATCTAATCTGCTGCAATTTAGCCAATATACAGTACTAAACTTATTTCAAGGAAGAGGAATGAAATAAAATAGAACTTTATTTTCAAAGAGGAAAATTATATAGAACAAGAATAAGGACATCTAATAAATTCATGTAATAAATTTCTGTTTAGAATTCTTCCCTAGCGATATATATTACTGATTTTTCTGAATAGCAGATACTTGTAATTAAGGAAAGCTAACCGATTCAGGAATAGAATTTTCTGAAGCATTCCACAGTGATACATTCTCTCTCTGGATTCTCTAAGAATGGATTGGCTATTTTCAAAATTAAATGTTCCACATGGGAAGCAGCTTGTGGTTCCTGGTTAGGGCAGTTTATCACTGAAATGTCCCAGAAAGGCATAGTTCATAGGAAAAGTGAACCAAACTGGATTTTTCTATGACATTCTTTTCCCCAAAGAGTAATTTTATACATTCCTTCTGAAACTTGAATTTCAGAACATATCCAGAATTCTTCTGAAAGAAGACAGTATGTGAAACACAGTTTGTGTATTTTTGATAAGAAAGAATTCCACAAAATAGAATTAGGTGTTAATTGTAGGAATCAAAAATCAATAAAAAAATTTCTTGTTTTTCCAGTGATACTCCCAAATTCTGATTAAAAGTAACCTAAATAGCAAATTGGTGAATTTCTTAGTGGCTAGCCCCCTTCTTAAAGATGCTAAATTTATCTATAAGAAAAACCAGACTATTTCAAATAGATGTTATTAGGATAAATTTAGAGAGAAAGATGATGGTGCATATAAGATTTTTCAGTGTAGTTCTGAACAACACAATGTTCCAAGAACTATGTTAAACTGTATCCAAATGTATCAAACATCAGATTATGTTTTATTACAGTTATCAAGGTAATTAACTTGATAATAAACCAAGACTGCATTAAAGTCCAACATTTTCCTTATGTCTATAATATCATTTTGAAGACATATTGTTCAAATATTACTGTAGCTACATAAATGTCTCTCCTGTTTTGCTAACTAAGCCTGCATGTTCTTGTTTTATACTACGAACTTAAAGGAGAATTTTGCATAGAAACAAAGTTTGTAATTAAAATTTCATCAAAATTTCAAAACAATAAATTATAATTGGAGATAATGTTCATATTAGTGAGATTATTCAATTTTTGATTTGAGAGATTATCTACAGCAATGGCTAACCTCTAAAATATGTTTAAAAGAACCCTTAGCAGCTGGATATAGATAATTTCACTAATTCCTGGAATAGCTAATTTAGCGCTATTCATACCTATAAGAGGAAATGTAACTCTGTATATGGAGTTATCTCTGTGAGATAGGGATATGAATGAACCTGCTTCAGGGCAAATAAGTACTTTTAAAATACTTCTAAATGCACATCAATTATTTGAAAGATATTAAGAAAAAGGTGATCACAATGTAGATGAAACAGATCAGCATAGTCTGATATTGTCAATAATACACAAATAATCAAAGCAGTTTTTTGAGTGCTAGTTTTTAAAAAACCAAAATGGTACAGTGTCAATAGAGTAGCATAGTATCTTGCTGAAGACTAAGTGGCAGATTGCAAAAGGACCGGTGAGGACTCCTTGCAGAGATGACTAAATTAATTTGTTTGATTAGAGAAAAGACAATATCTACAATTTATGGCTTACTGGAAAATCTTTAGAGACTTTCTGCATGAAACAGAAAAAAATGCACTTATGCATTATGAGCTTTTTTGTAATTACCGAGTAAGATAACTTTGTAATCATACTTTTGCATTTGTTGCAAAGGAAATCAGTAGCTTCTCTCCCTCCCTCCCTCTTTTTTATTCTGTATTAGTTTCTGTTAGTTATTATGTTATCTTTAATTTTTTAAAAAATAATTTTTTTATGGTAGAAGAACCTGTGAGTATGCTAAGAGGGACTTCAGGATAGTGACTGATAGTTGGAAGAAAGAAATTCAAATCAAGTGGCAAGAGGAATGAAATGAAGCAGGGGCCATAATCATAAATGAATGGACTCTTAAAATATTAAGAATATATTATGTTTCTTACAGTGATGAAAGATGGAGACTTCCTCATTAAGAGAATGGCTCCTGTCACAACATGGCTGTTAGCATCATGGCAAATGGGGATCTCCTAGCAATAAATTTGCTTGTAGACCATTTTAAAACCCATCCAATTGTATTGGGAAAATAAGTCATGATTTATCATAATAAGTTAACCCAGTTTATAGATGATTGTTTTGGTTAGGTAAGATGTATTTCAATGGTTGAAATAACATTTTGATCAGAAGATTTTTAACTTCTTGTTAATCATATTTAAGACATATTTTGTGTATAATCAAAAAAATTCAGTAATTTTTGACTGATGCTTTGTATTTTTCTGGACTTTTTGGTAATTTTGCTGTATTTTGTTTGTTTCAAGAGAAGGTTTTGTAGGTACTATCATATACAACATCTGTTGATTGCTTTTCTGGCTTCAGACAATGAAAACTAGTGTAAAAAAAGATGAAATTTTAAGTGTACATATAAATACATTAAGCTTTAGTTCATATGTTAGGCTATTTTTCTTTTTGCAAGGAAGGGGAAAAAACAGCTGCTTTATTTTAATTCAGGATTAACTTTCCATTCTTAGTTCTCTTTGGAAATAATAGAGTATAATTCTTACAAATTACGAGTTTCTATAAATCACAAAATTTATCTGAAAATTTATTCTTCTGCGTGAACAAATACAAGCTCCCACATTCAGCACAATCTCTAAATTCTACAGTTATATGCCTTAATGGTTAGGTTGCACAAAGAGCAATTCCTTTTCTATTACTTGAGGCTATATTTTGTTAAATTTTCCTGGAATCATTTTTGTATATAAAAATGACTCCTTTTCAGATCTCTGTAGGGTGAGCTGTCATTTTGATGATTGTAAAGAACATTTTGACCCTGTTGCAGCTATGCTATCAAACACTAATAGCAATATTGTATCCTCCTAATCCTGCTTGTTGAAAGTTCTTATTTTTATACATTCCTTTTGATATCGGCCAATTCTTCTCCACAATAGCCCTATAAGATCATTTGTGTTGAGAGACAGTGCCTGGTCCAAAATCATGTGCTTGTAGCTAGAACTGAATCTGATTTTGCTCAGTTCACTATAGTAATGTTTAATGTAATTTGTTAACTTTACTACAATTACATTCAATTTTGGAGCCATTTTCTTAATTTATTCTTCTGGTTCTGAAAGTATGGTAATATATTCCCGGGTACAACCTGCCGCCGCTATGTCCTGTACTTCCCTTAATGACGGGCCCAATTGTTGGGACCCTGAGAGGTGGTTGGGCTTAGACAGGGGCCTCTGGTGGAAATGTATTAAGAGGCCCCTGGTATGTTTTTTAGCTGGTTATTTTAAAGGGTTGGGGAGGGGGGGAAGGATAGGGTTGGGAAGGAATTGGGGTGTATATTAACCGGCTGTCAGTCTGGGCCTGTGATGGTCTCTGGTGGGATGGAGTCGGGATTTGGGGCTTCTGGTTCCTCGAGTATAGGGGTGGGGTTGCAAATCCCCATGATGATTTGGAATGGCAGCAGATGTCTACTCAGAGGGCCATATCAACATCTGGGATTGCGCCCCCGCTGTCTTCGAGCAGTGGCATGCTCCGACCCTCCGGTTGGTACCCTTTTGTCCGGGGGTGAGGAGGATCAGGCCCCTGAGCTCAGGCTGGTGTATTTTAATGCCAGATCCATTGTAAACAAGGCCCGCCTCATACGAGACTTTATCGAGGAGGAACATCTGGCATGCATTACAGAAACCTGATTGGGCTCGGTGGGAGGGGTCCCTCTGACTGAGTTATGCCCTCCGGGTTTCTGTGTGCTACACCAGCCACAGGCAGGGGCGGTGGGACGGCGGTTATATGGGAGACCTTATGCCCGCGGGAGACCACCGTTGTGCAGATAGGCGGGAGTGAGTCCCTCCTCCTGAGATGTGGCCCTCGGGTTCAGTTGGGCCTGTTGCTAACATACCTGGCGCCCAGCTGTGTGGCAGCAGCCCTGCCCAGGCTGCTGGACATCCTCTCAGGGTTGGCGGTGGAGTTTCCCAGGCTTAACCTGCCTTCCCTGGGAGGGTCGTCAGAGTTAGCTCGGGAGTTCATGGCTTCCATGACGGCCATGGACCTGACCCAGGTAATTCAGGGCCCGACTCATGGGGGGGTCACACTCTTGACCTTGTTTTCTTATCTGGACAATGCCTGGATAATCTGGGAGCGGGCTTGCCAACTATTGTCCCCCTGTCATGGTCCGATCATTATCTCCTGTGGCTGGTCTTCCGTTATGCCATCCCCCGCTGCTCGACTGCAGAGCCGACCAGGTGGTTCTGCCCCAGGTGCCTAATGGACCCAGAACAGTTCCATATGGCGCTTGGGTCTTTACCTATCTCCCTCACTCACAGCCCGGCCGATACCTTGGTGGATGCCTGGGAAAGGGCGGCCACTGAGGCACTCGACTGTTTTGTACCCTTGCAACCCCTGACCTGGCGCAGATAACGTTGGGCACCATGGTTTTCTGTGGAGCTCTGGGAGGAAGCATCAGAGACGGGGTCTAGAGAGCGGTTGGAGGTCCACCCAGTCTGAATCTGACCGATTACGACTAAGAACCTTCACAAGGTCTTATCTCGCAGCGATGATGACGGCAAAGTCTTAACTACTTCGCTGCCCTCATCGCGTCCACAGATAATCACCCAACCGCCCTTTTTAGGGTGACTCACTCTCCTTAATCAGGATATGAGGGAGGAGCCCTTGCAGGGGCGGGCCGAGGAGTTTAGTCATCATCTGGCAGACAAAATCGCTCAGATCCAGACCGGTTTGGACTCTGACTGGACAGAGTCTGACATGGAGGAATCGAGCGGTCTTGAGCATGTTATCTGGACTGAGTTTGATCCTGTGTCCCCCGATGACGTGGACAGGATCATGAGGAGACTGAGCTCCACCACTTCTTTATTGGACCCATGCCCCTCCTAGCTGGTTTGTGCGGCTCGGGAGGAGACACGAGGCTGGTTCCAGGCAGTAATAACTGCTTCCTTGAAGGAGGGTGTCTTCCCTGCCGCCTTGAAGGAGGCGGTGGTGAGACCCCTCCTCAAGAAGCCTGCCCTGGACCCGGCTGTTTTAAATAACTATGGTCTGGTCTCCAACCTTCGCTTTCTGGCGAAGGTTGTTGAGAATGTGGTGGCGCATCAGCTTCCTCTGTTCCTGGAGGAAACCGATTATCTTGACCCGTACCAATTGGGCTTCAGGCCCGGGTACAGCACGGAGATGGCAGTGGTCGTGCTGGTGAATGATCTCTGGTGGGCTCGGGACAGGGGATGTTCCTCTGTCCTAGTCCTATTAGACCTCTCAGCAGCTTTTGATACTATCGACCATGGTATCCTAATGCGACATCTCAGGGGGTTAGGAGTGGGAGGCACTGTTTTACAGTGGTTCTCCTCCTATCTCCTGGGCCGCTCGCAGTCCGTGTTGACGGGAGGGCAGAAGTCCGCCCCGAGGTCTCTCGTTTGTGGAGTTCCTCAGGGGTCGGTTCTCTCTCACCTCCTGTTCAACATCTATATGAAGCCGCTGGGCGAGCTCATTCGTGGTTTCAGGGTGGGGTATCATCAGTACGCTGATGATAACCCAACTTTTTCTTTCCACCCCGAACCAACCCAGTGATACCCTCAACGTGATGTCCCATTGCCTGGAGGCGGTCTGGGTTTGGATGGGGAGAAACAGGCTTCATCTCAATCCTGCCAAGACTGAGTGGCTGTGTGTACCGGCATCTTGGGCTAACCAGTTTGTTCCGTCATTAATGATGGGGGTGAGGTGTTACCCCCCCCCCCCCATTGATAGGACTCGCAACTTGGGCGTCCTCCTGGATTCCCGGCTCAGTTTTGAAGACCATATAGGAGCCGTGACCAGGGGGGCTTTTGCCCAGGTTCGCCTGGTGCACCAGTTGCGGCCCCATCTGGACCGAGATGCCCTACGCACAGTCACCCATGCGCTCATGACTTCCCATCTAGACTACTGCAACGCTCTCTACATGGGGTTGCTCTTGAGGACCACTCGGAGACTTCAACTGGTGCAGAATGCAGCCACACGAGTTGTGATGGGAGTTTCCCGATACTCCATGTAACACCTCTACTCCGCGAGCTGCATTGGCTTATGGTTGCCCTCCGGGTGAGATTCAAGGTGCTGGTGATGACCTATAAAGCTCTAAATGGCTTGGGTACGGATTATCTGAGGGAACACCTGCTGCCGGCATCAATTTCCCATTGTCCTGTGCGCTCCCACAGGGAGGGCCTTCTTAGGGTACTGCCGGTGGGCCTTCTCTGTGGGTGCGCCTGCCCTCTGGAACCAGCTTCCAATGGAACTTAGGACTGCCTCTGACCTCCGCTCATTCCTCCGGGACCTGAGAACTTGGCTCTTTGAGCTGTCGGGCCTAGACTGAGGGGTTTTTAACTGGTTTTTCATTGGTTTTTAATGTTTTTTAACTTTTAAATTCTGGGCTTTAAATTTAATTAATTGTTTTAACTTTCTAATTTTTGTATGTTATGATGTTATGATTTTAACTGCCCTGTAAACCGCCCTGAGTCCTATGGGAATAGGGCGGTATATAAGTCAAAGAAAGAAAGAAAGAAAGAAAGAAAGAAAGAAAGGAAATGAGGTGTTTTTTAAAAATATTCCATATATCCTCTGCCCATTTTACAGTGTTCTTCAGGCATTTTGAAGTTTAAGTTAGGTATTAATGAAAATAGTGCTTACTAGGAAAGTAATGGCTTCTATTCCCTTTTTAAGAATTCAGGTGACAATATTGTTTGCAGTTATGTGCTTAGCTTCATTTCATTTGTTGCCATTTGAATTAGTAGGGAAACAGAAAATGTAATTTAGTCATTAGGATCAAAGTTAACAACTCTATAGAACTTTAGTTTTTATATTTATTATATTTATTAATTGGCTATAAACCTTTTATGTATGTTTATTAACTTGGTTCTAGCCAGATGCTGTGTATCTTTCAAGGGGGATGCTAGCATGCAGAGGACCAAATTCCTGAGTAATTTTTATTTTGAAGAATTTCCCTGTTTGGTTGCCAGTTTTCACTAATTTTTCCCCATGAAATTTATGTTTAAACATTCATTCTGCCAACAATATATTTGTTTTAATTTTGGCACCACAATGAAAATAATTAATTATTGAATTCTTTAGAAATTTATTTATGTCGGAATCTCTAATGATTCTGTTTCTTCTGATGTTTCAACCCATAAAATACAGTATGTTGATTTGCACTGTATGTAACATAATGAATGTTACTGCTCATAATTTGTGTGTTTCCACACAATGTATCTTTCATGCAACTGTCAAGAATGCCTTTGTGCTAATTTACATTCATTCAAATCTCTTTAATTAGAAAATTTTGTGTTCATTATATGATAAAAATTTCTAAGTTACTGAAAATCCATTTCATTGTACATGAAGATTTTTAATGTTCTTGCATTTTTAAAATAGTCTGTAGACTATGCAAGGATAAGATGTGAAGACCCTTGATATTAATTTATTAATTCTAGCAGCATGACCTTTATAATACAGTTTTTTAAAAAATTAAGGCTGTAATGATCAGGTTAACCTTTCAGATATATCACAGGAGCCTCATAACTAGAAGAAATAAAGCATTTACATTTTTTTTACTATTAACTTTGTGAAAAATCTAAACTGAATTCTCTAATAGTTTTAGAGGATATTGTCAGTCCCTTGGTTATGTATCAAAATATTTGCAGAGTTTTGTATTACAGTTAAGCAGCTCCACTGGTTATTATAGTCTCAATTTTAATGTTTCCTGTCCAAACAATAATAAAGTACATTCCATGTTATTATGATTTAATTTTGCATCTCATTCATTATTGAATATTTTTTTAGGTTTGTACAATACACTTACCTATGGTTAATTGAGCCATGGTTTAATGAATTATTCTAATTGCCTGGATCCATAGAAAATAGAAGTATAAATTAGTCATAATTACTGGATTCAGGCAATGCAAAACATTGTCGTATGAAAGGAGACTCACACAAATCTTGAGCAGCTGTATTCTTTATTGGTTAACATTCACTCATATATGTATGTCTTAAACAATAGCTTTAGTGGTTAAACATTAACAGTTTACATGCCATCCCAAAATTGGTTGTTTTTCCTTATCTATTGCTTATCTGTGCCGGGTCAGAGGTCGCAAGGGTACGACACAGTTGAGTGCCTCGGTGGCCGCCTGTTCCCAGGCATCCACCAAGGCATCAACTGGGCTGTGAGTGAGGGTGATAGTTATAGACCCAAGCGCCATCTGGAACCGTTCAGGGTCCATTAGGCACCTGGGGAGGAACCATTTAGTTGGTTCCGCTGCCCAGCGGCAGGGGGTGGCATAATGGAAGACCAGCCGCAGGAGATGATGGTTGGACCATGACAGGGGAATAACGTCCCGTAAACCCCCTCCTAAATCATCCAACCACTGTCCATATAGGAACACCAAGTCGAGAGTGTGACCCCCCCCACATGAGTCGGGCCTTGAATTACCTGGGTCAGGTCCATGGCCGTCATGGAAGCCATGAACCCCCGGGCTAACTCTGATGACCCTCCCAGGGAAGGCAGGTTGAAGTCACCCAGCACTATAAGCCTGGGGAACTCCACCGCCAACCCTGAGAGGGTGTCGAGCAGCTCGGGCAGAGCTGTTGCCACACAGCTGGGCACCAGGTATGTAAGCAACAAGCTCATCTGAACCTGAGAACCACATCTCAGGAGGAGGGACTCACTCCCGCCAATCTGGACAATGGTGGTCTCCCGCGGACATAAAGTCTCCCTGATAACCACCGCCACCCCACCGCCCCTACCCTGAGCCCGTGGCTGGTGTAGCACACGGAAACCTGGGGGGCATAACTCAGTCAGAGGGACCCCTCCCTCTGAGCCCAACCAGGTTTCCGTAATACATGCCAGATCCACGCGTTCCTCCTCGATCAAGTCATGAACGAGGGGAGCCTTATTAACAATGGATCTGGCATTAAAATACACCAGCCTAAGCTCACGGGCCTGATCACCCTCACCCCCGGGCAAAAGGGTGCTAACCGGAGGGTCGGAATGCGTCACCGCTCGCAAGCAGCGGGGGCGCGATCCCGGATGTCGATACGGCCCTCCGTGCACACACCTGCTGCCATTCCCTATCATCATGGGGATTTGAAGCCCCACCCCAACACATCCAGAACCAGCCGCCACTGACCCAAACCTCGTTCTGCCTGGACCCCAAACCGGCCCGGACTGAGTGCCTGAGTGACTGAGTTTCTTTCCCTCTTCCATGCAACTACCCTATCTCCTGTAAAACATCACTGTCCTTTGTATTTCATCTTTTTTGGTGCTTCTGCTTGAAGAAGAAAGGCATATTTTGTGTTTGTGTCTGCAATGATGGTTTGTATGTATGTGAAAGGATACATACAATGAGTGATATATACTATGCATTGAATGCCTTATTTTACAATTAATTTTAATTAATATGTTAATACAAACATTTGGGCTCTTCCTTAGAAAATCCTTATGGCAAATATAAATGTTTATATGGTGTGCAGTTGGCACACATGGACACATCTCTATCATACATACGTTTGTTCAAAGGGAAAATTTCCAAGATTGGTTTTAACTGAAGTTGGCAATCCTGGGTTGACAAGGTAGAGAAGTGGGACAGGACATTTAGTGTAGGCTGTCTGTATGGTTCTATATATATATCTGTTTTTATGGATTTTTTGTTAATTTGTACATCACTTAGAGTCCATTGGAATTGAAAGCTTCCAAGGAAGGAAGGAAGGAAGGAATAAACACACACACATGCATATACATATACATATGCATACATTAAAATAAATATACTTCAATATGTACAGCACCAGCAATCCTGATGAGCATTGGTCCATTACTTTCCCATCTCCCAAGGTTTTCCTATGTTATACTTGTTTCATGTTAGCTGTTTATAATCATCTCCTAATTATAGCTGCTCATTTGGCTAGCACATTCTATATATTAGGTTTTCAAGTTCTTTGAAAAATATACTTTGGAACAAAGTAGCTGTGTGTTCATACACATGTGGAGACAGATGGAAGAACCTTCTAAAGTATCCATGTGAACTGGGGAGCCTCTATGGCTGCTTTAGTGAGTAAAAAAAGGGGTGCTAACATGCATTCCCATGTGGTTCAAAGTACTTATCTTAAAGGAGTTGTCCAATTGTACTCTATAATATAATCAAACCCTATGTAATGAATTCGGGGAGAACAAAATCTCTGCCTGGACATACTCCTTACCTAATGGATAATTCTATTGCATCTGAAGTAGTTTGGACAAGGTATATAAATTTATGTTGCATTATGATATATTTGTCACATTCATCTGTCGTGATGCTGCTTGTATTTTATAGAATTGACATTTACTTCTAGACAGAGAATAGACACACAGTATTCTGCATCTCAAGTAGATTTTGGCAAGAACACAATAAATAGATGTCATCAAATCCTTCCTTTTCTCTTATTTAGGAAAAGTATTTGTCTTCTTAAGCATGCTGGAAACTAGCATTTAGCATTTCTCCCCAGCCTCAGATTGAAATTGGGATTTAGTAAAAGCACGATTTTCCAGGTAATAAACCAACATAGGGTAATATCTATTGTAAGAGTCATCAGTTTTCTAAAGAAATAAGAAAAGGTTAACTTAGGACTATGCTAAATTAATTTTTTCCCCTGTGTTATTTAAGCAAACTGGCATTATCTTGTGATCTATCAAAACAAGATACCACATTTTCATGTATAAGTAGTCTTCCACTTGCGATCATAATGCAACCTGACCATTATGATCTTAGTCATGATGGTCGTAAAGCAAGTTATCAGGTGACTGACTCAGTTTTACAACCTCTTTTTTTCCCCCAGTGATTGTTAAGCAAATCACCATAGTTAAAGAAATAAAGGTAGGATAAAAATAAAACAAATAAATACATCCAGGATCATTAAGCAAACCCATTGTAGGCTATGGGGTGTTTTTTAGTAGAAACTGGAAGTAAATGCCAGATTTGGGCAAAATCACGATCATGTGACTATGGGACACTGCACCTCAGCGTATAGTCATGCTGGCTACATAACCATAGAAATGTCTTCAGACAATGTTGTCTCCCTCACCTAGGAAATGGAGATGAGCCCCCTACAGTAGAGTCAGAAACAACTGGACAGCGGAAACTGTCATCTTTATAGTACCATTAGGATGAGGGTGGTAGCAATAATTAACAAACACCTAGATAAAGGCAAGAAGGCAGGGCAGGATGTGTAGATCCAGAGGTTTTCTAAGAAAAGAAATTGAAAGCTATGTGTTGAGTCTTGTTGCTACAGCATCAATTGACAGCATTCACACAATGACAAATGACATCATCACAATAATAACAACAATAACAGTAACAACCACAATTTTATTGTCACTTTGAATGTACATCAATCGCCATACATCAAAATGAAATTTCGTTGCATACAGCTCCCAAAAGGCCATCACCTCTGATATACAGTCCTTGTTTGTGGCCAGCTCAAGTTTCAGAACGTCCATGATAATGTACTTTCAGAGTTAATGGACATTAGGGAGTAACACAATTCCTCCCCCCAAATGATCTGCTATACTGAGGTTTCACTGTACTGATTTGCGTTAGACTTGTAATAATCAGGGATAGCAAGAACAGAGTTGAATCATACATGATTCTAGCCACATGATATTTGAGTAAATATGTTAGTTTTGTGTAGCTGGGAAAGATGTAGCCCCACATAAGTGTAGCTGGAATAGATATATTTAACCATTACTTGTTCTCCTGATGCTGATTTTCAGATTGTAATTTTGGAAGACACTTTTTTTCCCTTCTCTGTGTTGTGCTGTGATAGAACTGTAATCTCAGAATACCTGTGAACTTGGTATATTATACTTTGTACAAGGATCTGTATTTCAGTTGGAATAGACTTGGAAAAAAAAAACTTTTTAATGGTTAGGCTGTTGAATTTACTTATTCCACTCATAGTCACAGATTGACTTTCTCAGATAATCTGCCTTACAGGATTTTTGTGAGGAGGAGAAACTTGGTATGACATTCTGAAATTGTTGGAAGATATTTTTCTAAAATACAGTTCCATCTTTTAAAATGATGTTTTTCTAGTCTTTGTTTCCAAAGAGAAGTGAGAGAAAGTGTGTGGGCAATGAATTATGTCTGAAAATCCAGCAGGATGGTTAAAATAAGAATTCTAGTGATCTGTTCTCAAGATTCTCACAGAAGTAGCATAAATTATGCAAAATAAAAGAATAGAAGTGGCAACAGAACTCAGAAGATTGTGTACCATTTATTTTGCATAGATTTAAATGACAAGTACCTGCTTTTTGCTGGAGGAATATAACTAAATAACTAAAAATAAAATTTAAACTGTGTATTAAAAATTAAAGCCACAATTTTTATTTTTATTATAAATCAAGTGTGCCTTAAATAAAGGAAGCATTTTTAAATTTATTCTTTTATTGCTTTTAAAATAATGACAGAGTGATAGAAAAAAAACACAAAGGATAAAAATACATGCATTGTCAAAGAAAAGGAAAAAGGAAAAAAAGACATAGTAAGTGTAACAAAGGAAGAAAAAACTGGTATAATATATCATTTTAGTTATATATAGTTATAATTCTTTATATGGTTTCTATATTTCTAATGTATTTATATAATCATATTTTAACCTACTGAGTTTTGTATAAATGAGTCCTGTATTTCGTATTTATTCATGCAAAAACTGCATCTATAGGCAATCCGCTCATAGGTCTTTAATCTATTGGGTGAAAAGGGACATACAATTATCTTATTTATTTATTTATTTTTGGGACTTATATGCCGCCCTATCTCCCAAAGGACTCAGGGCAGCTAACAACAATAAAAATACAATAATACAAAAGTTAAAAAAAGAATTAAACTAGCAGCCCCCAAAATAAGTTAAAAACATTTTAAAAATCCCTGTCAGTCCAGGTCAGCCTGATGGAAAAGGAATGTTTTAAGGCCGCGGTGAAAGGACCAGAGATCCAGGGCCATCTGGAGCTCAAGGGGGAGTTGGTTCCACAGGGCTGGCGCTCCCACAGAGAAGGCCCTCCCCCTGGGGGTCCCCAGCCGACATTGTCTAGCTGACGGCACCCTGAGGAGGCCCTCCCTGTGTGAGCGCACTGGGCGATGGGAAGTCGTTCCTGGCAGTAGACGGTCCTGCAAATATCCCAGGCCTAGGCCATGTAGGGCTTTAAAAGTAAGTACCAACACCTTAAATCTTTCCCGTGTGACAATCTTTTGGTCATGGTAAAGGCATTTATATTGTCCAGTTGTCAGATTCCAAGTACTAGGAATGTAGTTCAAAAGAATATTATTGCCTGTAAATTTTAGCTTTTGTCATAAAATTATATTTATAGAATCCAATATTTTTTCCAAAAACCTGTGTAAGACATTGTAAAAACATGTTTTGCAGAAGCATTATCCTTGTTATATCTCCCAACAAAACCCTGTTTTGTGGTGTCCTTTTCTATATAAATGTAACAGAATCCAATATAATCTAAGTATTATTTGTTGCATACATTGTAATTTGTAATTTGAGGTCCATTGACACTGTTGCTATAAAAGTTAAAACACTCTCCCATTGTTGAGGCTATATAGGAACCCATCATTGTTTATTTCATTCGTTTCTTAACATCTCCATATCAGATTGATTTACTGATCAAAAATCTCTATAGAAACTAATGGTAGGTTTTTCAGTTTTAAAGGGTTTAAAAAGTTGTTCTGTATCTCAGATACAAATGAAAGGAGTATTCTGACAGATATATCATTCATACTAATGATTTTTCTAATGTTACAGTTGTGGATTCCTACACTTAGTCTCCCAACATATGAGAGTTGCTCTAAATTGTGTTTTCTATTCATATACCTTGCAATACACTTTTGTTTCTAGGTATTCCTAAAATGAATTTAAGACAGCCTTTCATGCTGCAAAGAATGGTGTCATTGCTTTCTTTTTATTGATGTGGTAGAAGCCATATGCTGTGTGCTGTTTAAAGCCAAGTTCAAATTCAGAGGGAATTGAATAGATAATGTATTAGCCTTTTTATTGTATCTAAAGTGTATTTTCTAGTATCCTAATAGAAATGGAAGTGTGATTTTTTGCTTGGCTGTGAACATTTTTGGGATAGGTTGGAACTATAAACTCTAGGATTTCTAACTAGCAAAATATAAAATGATTTTTTAATCTTTTGCTTTGTTGTTGTTGTTAGCTGCGAAGTCATGTCTGACCCATCGCAACCCTATGGACAACGTTCCTCCAGGCCTTCCTGTCCTCTACCATCTTCTGGAGTCCATTTAAGCTCACGCCTACTGCTTCAGTGACTCCATCCAGCCACCTCATTCTCTGTCATCCCTTTCTTCTGTTGCCCTCAATCTTTCCCAGCATTAGACTCTTCTCCAGTGAGTCCTTCCTTCTCATTAGGTGGCCAAAGTATTTGAGTGTTAGCTTCAGGATCTGGCCTTCTAAAGAGCAGTCAGGGTTGATCTCCTCTAGGACTGACCGGTTTGAATCTTTTGCTACATACATCTAATTTAAAATCCCACAAACTCTTTGGATGTTTTAAGCATATTATTTTTTTAAATTTTTTGTACTAACATAATTTATCTCTCCACATTTTTATGTATGTCCCACCATCACCACTGTGTTGGAAATGAGTTATTCAGTAATATAAACAAAGACAGGTTCAGTTGTGAGAAAACAATAGAAGAAAGAATTTGGTGTCATTTCAGAGACATGATAGGTTTTAGCAGTTAAGATTGAGATAATGAACACAATTTTTTGAATACGTTTTGAGTTTTGCAGTAGAACTTACACAATTATAGACATTTTGCATCATTCTGTTTTAGGAGCAAATATTTGTATTAGATGAATGGCTTCCAAATGATCTGATAATAATGTCCAATAACAAAACAAAGACAAGTATTTGACTACATCTTGTTTTAGTGAGAGATTTGCTGTGTTGTCACTTTTTACAGATTAACAGTCTATAACACTATTGTCAGAATCCATGTATATGTATTAGAATGGGCACCCCCTTCCCCGCACAAGGAAGTAATTGCAAATTTTCCTGGGGTTTGCAAACTTCTACCGTCAATTCATCCCTTCGTTTGCCCAAATAGCCCTGCCCCTCACAAACTTGTTGAAAATGAAGGGGGGGGGGGGTCCCCAGTAAAACCCAGGCAGCCCCTGAAGTGGACAGTGGAATGTCAAGCAGCATTTGAGAGGCTAAAGGGACTTTTTTCTGCTGAACCTGTCCTGAGACACCCAGATTTCAATAAACCTTTTGTAATACAGGCAGACGGTAGCGATGTGGTGGTGGGAGCTGTATTATTACAGGAAAATGATGAGGGGGCATTGCAGCCATGTGCATATACATCCAGGAAACTCACAGAGACAGAACAACATTGGGCCATGTGGGAAAAGGAGGCATAAGCTGTGAGGTGGTCATTACTTACATGGCACCAGTTCCTTGAAGGAAATAAAATCCCCTTCCAGGTCTGGACAGACCACAAAAATTTGGAAACACTAAAAACACCCAGGAAACTCACTCCTAAGCAAGCCCGCTGGTCCCAACATTTTCACCAATTCTGTTTCACACTCAAACATTTAGTGGGGGGGGGGATTTCTTGGCGGATGTATTATCTTGCATGCCCCAATATAACAGCACACGGGTCACTGACTATAAACCACTTATGCCTGAGCAACAACTGGCAGCACCAGTCACCACCAGGACCCAAGCTAAAATGGAGCTGCGAGTGGATAGCCAAACTGGAATAGAATTCCGAAAGTCTTTGGAAACTGATGAATGGTTCAGAAAAATAGACGTGTGCATGATTAAAGATGGACTACCCTAGGTGGGTGAGAAGTTATACATACCTGCCACCCAGATCAATTTCATGCAGCTGTGCCATGATACAAAATCAGCAGGATTTTTCGGTTTTGTAAAAACCCTACACTTAACTAAAAGGCAATTTTGGTGGCCATCCATGAAAAAGGACATAGAAAGCTACATGGCCAGCTGCCAATCTTGTGTGACGGCTAAAAGGCTGCAAGGGAAGTCGCCAGGACTGTTACAATTACCAGAAAGCAACGGGTACACTAATCTGGATGGTCACAGACTTGTTTTCCAAACAGGTGCACTTCTTCCCTTGCCAAAAGATCCCCACTGCAAAAGCCTTAGTGAAACTTTTTGTGCAGCATATTTACAGATTGCATGGGGCACCCCAACACATCATATCTGATAGGGGGGGTGCAATTTACGACAGCATTTTGGAAAGAATTTTTATCCCTTTTAGGAACCACCCAAGGACTGACATCTAGTCATCATCCTTAAGGGAATGGTCAATGTGAAAAATCGAACTCAGTACTTGAGCAATATTTAAGAATATTTCCAGCAAACAAATTGGACAGACCTACTACCTTTCGCAGAAGTGGCACATAATAATGCAGTCCACTCCAGCACAGATTACACTCCTTTTCAAATAGCTACCGGTCAAAGTTTCAACCCCATGCCAGAACTAACCCCAAACAAACCGGTAATCCCAGCACTGAAGGAATGGATCGCACAATTACATCTGGCCAATCATTAGGAAAGCTTTAGATGAAGCTAGACAAGCAGACAAAACACAAGCAGACAAAAAAAAGAGTCGATCCCAAACCATTCAGGGTGGGAGAGATGGTATATTTATCCACAAAATACCTTAAATCACTACAACCCTGTAAAAAACTTGGACCAAAATATGTTGGGTCTTTTCCAATTAGAAGAATCATAAACCCAGTAACAGTAGAATTAGAATTACCCAAAAATCTTAGGCAGATACACCCAATTTTTCACTGCAATTTACTAAAAAGAGAACAACAGTCACCCCTACGAACAACTCCCCCCAACCACCTATCCTGGTAGAAGGAGAACAACACTTTGAGGTGAGAGAAATCCTGGATTCTAGGAAATACCATGGTGCAATTCAATATCTAGTAGCTTGGCAACATCTCCCCTCCTCAGAAAATGAATGGGTCAATAAACATCACATTAGAGCACCTAAATTGCTTAAGAAGTTTCATACAGAATATCCTAACAAACTGGGCTAATTTTGTTCCTCTACAGGTGGACATCTCTTTTTTTAAGAGGAGGACAGATTTTCAGAATCCATTTATATTTCATTTCTAACTCCCTATCTGTGTAAACCTAAATCTCACCCCCTTACTGGATTCTGCCATTGCCAAGGAGGGAAAGAGAAGGCAGGGTTATTAAGAGCCATCTCTATCCCTTAGACGCAAGGTTTGTTTATTCAGCCTGCCTGGAGGCCATCACAAAAGACCAGGGAAGAAACCCTTTGAACTAAGAACAAAGAAAGAAGGGGGGGGGATTCTGATTTGTATCTCCGACTGGAATTTGAAGGGGAGGAAGTAATAATGTTGCAAATGTAGTGGGGCTTCTCCTTTCCCATGAGGGGTTTTGACATATGAAACTTGACTGATCCAGGACTGACTGAATGGACTGAGGAGAGGGGTTTTTACTCGGGGACACTTTAAAAGAATCAATCTGTGAGACAGTTTCCAGATCCTGTCTAGATTATCCACTGTCAACCATGTTTTAGTAAAAGTTCCTGTTTGGACAATCCTGTCTCCAAGAATTCTTCTTTCCGAAGATGTGGGTTCTGACAACTATTCTATCTTTCAGTTTTATTTCTCTCTCTCTCCCCCCCCCCCCCATAGCGTTTTACAGTACTTAGAGATTAGCAATGGAAGTGCTGGCAGAGACAATTCTCCAGTTTCCTTTCACATCTAATTTGGACCATTTGTACTTATGACATCCTTGCAAATTGCAGAGCCTAAAGGTGATGCCTTTTTTCTGCTTGCATATTTATTTTTAGAGTATTCATATTCAGCTACTCAAACTGACATTATTAGTCACTTCTATATCCTTACCTAAATTAAACCTTCTTTATCCGAATATACCAATTTAGAATTTATTGTCTCTTTAATGTATACAGCGACCCCTCTTTTTTTCTGATGTGCTGATGTGTGATAAAGTTTCTCAATTTTTGGATATTCCAATAATTTATGGTGCTGTTCTTTTATATGTGTTTCTTGAAGACAACTTATATCTATGTTCAATTTCTGTAATTTCCTGCAAACTTTATTTCTTTTTGATAGCGAGTTTAGTCCATTTATATTCACTGAAGAAATTCCATTTTCTTTCTCCATTTCTGTTTCCATTATTTATATTTAGGTCTAGTCGATCTAGTAATCCTCTGTTCTCTGGCAGGTCCTTCACCTTCACCTCTTGATTGTCTTTCTCTTTCTGTTCTCCTGCTTGTGCAGTTGCTCCTTGAGTCATCTCTTCCGGTTGCTTCTGCTCCTTACTCTCCCCTTGTCTTTGTTTCACTCCTTCATCTAGAATTGCTCTATTCCTTACTTCAAAATCTTCTGCTTTCCAGACTGAATCCAATTGATATCTTGTATTATTCCAATTTATTAAAATGCCGTCCAGCATCAGCCATCTGAAGTTTATGCCTTTGGCAATCAGCTTTGTAGTCAGGAAATGATAATGTCTTCGAGTATCTCTTACTCTGTTGGGTATCTGCTTTAAAACCACAGTTTCTTTATTTTTATATTGTATTGGCTCATCTCTGACTTTCTCAGTACTTCATCTCTTGTTGTTTTCTTTAGGAACCTTACATGTACTTCTCTTGGCAGTTTGTTTCTTCTTGCATAGCTTGAGTTCATGCAAAATATTTCATTGACCTCCATTTGAATTTCTGCTCTATCTGCCTTTAGAGCCTCTGCCAGGATGTCAATAATCACCACTGCTATGTTTTCTTCTCTGTCCTCAGGGATATTTTGAAATCTCTAATAATGTTCTGCTTTTTCCATTTCTAGGATCTTAATTGCTCCCTCTAGGTCTTGATTTGCTTGTTCTAATTTTTCATTTTCTTGTAATAACATTTCCATCTTTTTATCAATGTCCTCTGATTTGGCTTCCACTTTCTGAATTCTTTGTTCATTTTTAATTATCATTTGATTTTGAGCTTCAAATTTTGCCTTTATATCCAGGATTTCTTGACTTACTTTCTCAAGTTCTCTTCATGGTTTTTTTTTCTGTTTCTTCATGATTTCTTTGCATCATCTCTTGATTTCTTTGCATCATCTCTTGAATCAATTTTAATGAGGTCTGTGTTTTGCTTTGGGCAGTGCTTATTTCTCACGTTGCAACATTGCTTCAATAGATCCCTGTGTTGTTGGACTAGATTGTCCTATAGAGATTGCAGAAGAGATTTTCTTCCTAGGTCTAGTAATGTTTGATGAACTCATTTTACAGCTCACAGTCTAAAACCAAAATAGTATCTGTTTGGGTTTAGCCAAAGTCAACAGAAGTAACTATAAAAAATGTTTTCCCTTGCAATCGCACAACAAGGCACTTTTGTTATTTGCATGTGTCTCTTCAACGTCATTGTTATGAAAACATTTTTTTCCATTTCCTTCTTTTTTCCCTCTTGCTATTTATTAATGCTGTCATTTCTTCTTTCAGCACTAGATGTCCTCCTAGGCTTATTTATCAATGTCTGATATTCTTAAAAAACACTTTCCCCTTTTGTAATTGCCCACCACTTTTAAATTAATCCTTCTGGGGGTCTACTTTTCAGCTCTTTTCCATCAGGGGCTCAATGTTTTATAATCCACAAGGAGAAGGAAATAAAATTCTGGCTCACCCAGCCTCAGCATGCAGTTGACAGTCAGCTGTTTTACAGTGCTTCCCTTCCAGCTGGAGACAACTTGGGCTGCCTCGGCTCACCCATCAGCCTTTCTTTCACCTTTTCAGAAGGGTTCTTTGGTCCACTCCAATCAGCCACCGCCTGATCTGAGCTCCTGGAATGTCCCTCCTTCTTCATTGCCCCTCCAGGGCAACTTTCCGACCCTTTAAGGGTTGCTGGGCGAAGCGAAACTGGACTGAAAAGCCAGAGCACTGGCTTCTTCCAGCCGTCCCATTGGCGACCAAACTGGAAGTCTAGTGCATACAAGATTATGTATGATAATGCCTTCTTGGGTCAATCTTATGCCCACTGAATCCATCTAGTACAATGCTCTTTCTCAATAGCCATCCGCCAAATGAAATACCTCTGGGAATTTATAAATCAGGTATAAAGAAGATAATCTGCCCTTGTTTGGATACACAGATGTTTACTGCTTCTGAAAAGAGATTGTAATCAGTTGTTGTGGACTTTAATCATTCATTTACTGACTTTTGAAATGAGAAGGCACATCTGGATGAATGAAATGGGATAATCTGAGGCTTCTCAAGGCCAGTGGCTGAACTTAGTGTTTTGATGAAAATGTATTTTGTTCTGCTAGAACAGGAGTGTCAAACTCGCAACGTCACATGACATGTTGCAATGTGTTGCGACTTTTTTCCATTGCCGGCAATGGGGTAGGTGCAGTTTTGGCATGATGCATCCGACCCGCTGGCTGGCACTTTGACACCCCTGTGCTAAAATATAAGTAAAAAGCTAATTACACCTTCCTTATAGGAAAGGCAGCTATAAAACTGGGAGAATGGAAAGAAGGAAAAACAAAGAAAGGCATTAACAAATATACTGTATACTGCCTTCCAAAAAAAAAGACATTTGTTGCCTTTGGGTTAGCTGAAGAGATATTATGTAATGAAAGAAGTTTTGCAAGTGTATCTCTTCAAGAGAAACAGTTTGCATCATCTACAGTGGTGCTTAAAAGTTTCCACAAAACTTCTAAAACTAGATAAAAAGAACCCAATTAAACAAATGAGTCAAAAACATTGTTCATTGATGTATTGGTAACAGTTATTCAAAGCTATGCCTGTGCAGCAAAAATATGTAAATCTTTGTTTTAAATAACTTGGACAGCAATAACTGCAGGTAAACATCTCTGACAACTGTTGATCAATCTTGCATATTGGCTTGGAAAAAATTGAACCCACTCCTTGCAGAACAGGAGGATGTTGGTGGGCTTCATCTCGTGAATAGCCCACTTTAGATCCTTCCACTATATTTCTCTGAGATTAAGGTCAGAACTTTAACTTGGTCATTCCAAAACACTTTACATTCAACCCCCAAGTTCCATTTTAGTTTCATCCATTCACAGAATATTCCTTCAATAACCTTCTGGCGTATTTTGTAAACTGTAGATAGACAGCAGTGTTTCTTTTGGTGAGTAATGGCTTTTTTCTTAAACCCTGCCATGCATATCATTCTTGTTCAATATTCTCCTAATGGTGATCTCATAAACACTGACATTTGCCAATGAAGGAAAGACCCTTAGTTCTTTATACCAGGGCTTTTCAACCCATGGTGTGCATACTACCAGTGGTACATGAGCACCTGGTGGGTGGTACATGTAGCAGGACAGAGAGGAATGAGTTGAAGTGGCGGCAGCACCGCAGAAGCCCAAGGAAGAGACAGCTGGAGCTGCAGGGCTGTCAGGGCTCTGCAGAGGCACCAGGATCAGTGCTGGGCTCCAGCTGATCATCGGTTCTGGGAGAGGATAGGACAGCAGGGCACTCCATGCAAAGGGTGGGGTGAGGCCTGTACATGGGGTGAAGAAGCAACGCGGTGGCGCTAGCATGGTGGTAGACCAGTTGCTTCCCTCCCCCTGCCAGACACCTGCAAAGCCACACAGAGTAGGTTGCTGCCCCGACCCCCCACCCAGATGCCCCTGCCTCCCCCAAGCATTTTTTTACTAACCTGCTTTCAGCTGCAGTCCGTTTCTCCATTCACTTCTCAGTTTTCGCCACCTGTTTGTGGGACAAAAAAAAAAGTTCCATGAGACTTTCTAACTTTTCGCGAGATCTCAAAAAGTTAGTTTGATGGAACTTTTTTTTTTACCGATAGGCCCACGAACACACGACGAAGGCTTAGAAGTGAAAGGAGAAAGGGAATGCAGCTAAAAGCCAGGTTAGTAAAAAAAAACGCTTGGAGGAGGCGAGGGCATCTGAGTGGGGGCGGGGCTGGCAACCTTACCCTGCATGGTGGCGGGAGGGTGGGGTGTGTGCCCTTCCCATGCCAGGCCAGCCCCTGCAGCCCCGGGGTGGCTGTGCTGGGCGGCAGTGGGCAGGTCGTTGAGGTGGGAGCTGGTAGGCCAACCAAAGCAGCAGGTGGAGTTCAGAGGCTCCGGGAGGGAGGGCGCTGAAGTGGGCGGTCAAGCCATTGGCAAAAGAGCAACATGTCTGAGCAGAAAGCAGCCTTGGAACAAGTGGGGCAGGTAAGGAATGAAATCCTTGCTTCCCCCAGAAACTGCCTTTTTTCCCAGCCTCATGCCGCTTCTCCTTCGCGATCCACCCCCACCTCATGCAAGGAAACAAAGGAAGTTTTTTTAGGGAAAAAAATCAATCAATCAATTCCAACTTCTCATAAAAGATCGCAAAGTTGGAATTGATTGATTGACCTTTTTCCCTCCCCCCCAAAAAAACTTCGTTTCCTTGCACACGGCAGGGGCGGATCGTGAAGGAAAAGCGGCATGGGACTGGGAAAGAAAGGCAGTTTCTGGGGGGAGCAAGGATTTCTTTCCTTACCTGCCCCACTTGTTCGAAGGCTTTCTGCTCAGACACATTGCTATTTTGTCAATGGCCTGACCACCTACTTCAGCGCCCTCCCTCCTTGAGCCTCCAAGCTCCACCTGTTGCTTTGTTGGCTCTGTAGGCAGAGCTGCAAAGTTCTCTCCTTTGACAGAGAAGCTCTGCCTACAAAGCCACCAAAGCAGCAGGTGCCAGGTCTGGGCTGGGGAGGGCCCAAATTTGGCCCCCTGGGGCTGTCCCAGAAATGGCAATGGACTGGCCTCCACTCTCCCAGCCCTGCCCCACCCCACCCCGGCTAGGCACCCTCCGGGTGCACGGACAGGAAAGGTTGAGCACTTGGGTGCTGGGTGGTTTGCAGCAGGAGCTGCAGCTCATTTGCCTCATCCTGCCCCGCCCCACCTCTCCCAGCCTTGCCCATCACACCTGTCCTTTCCCCGCTTTTCCGGGCCTCTCCTTGTCCGGTTTGCTGCACTACATCTTTCCTCCCTTGGGCCTTGGCATTCTTTAAGCCTCACGCCCCAGGGCACACCTGGCCTGTGGAATGAAAGGCGCAGAGATGAGAGCATGCAGTGGCACAAGCCAAGCATCAGCTGGCTCCCATTTGCCCTCTCCGCCATTTGCCCTTTACGTTGGAACTGCTGGCGGCTGGCAACGTGTGGTGGCTGGAGAGAGAGGGTGAGAAGAAGAAAGCAGGAAGGGTTTCTCTGTGTCTGTGTGTCTGTGTGAAAGAGAGAGAGAGAGAGAGAGAGAGAGAGAGAGAGAGAGCCAGGAGGACGAGGAGGAAGCCGAGGTGTTACAAAAAAAGGGGAGCCCCCCTTTTCTTCCCCCTTTCTCTTTTTTTTAGCCTCCTCCCACTCTGTTCAGGTGCAGCTGGAGGAAAATGGCAAGGTGGTGTGTAGGCAGGTGAGAGAGCAAAGTCACAGATTGGCTTTGTGGTCTATTCTTGCCATTTCCCATCCCTAAAATCATAGAACTCTTTGGAGCCTTGGTGGAGCAGTGGGCTAATGCCTCCTTAAGTAACACCAGCTGCCTGCAATTAGTGCAGGTTCGCATCCCACCAGGCTCAAGGTTGACTCAGCCTTCCATCCTTCCGAGGTAGGTAAAATGAGGACCCAGATTGTTGGGGGCAATAAGCTGACTTTGTAATAATGCCGCTTGGGGTGTGTGTGTGTGAAAGCCCTAATAAGCAGGCATATACATAGAATGAAGGCTATTGCTAAGCACATTGATTTGTGCTTTAAATTGTAAGCCGCCCTGAGTCTTCGGAGAAGGGCGGGATATAAATGGGATTTTAAAAAAAATTGAATGGGAAGTTAGGAGTCATTTCCCCTCCCCCCCAATTATTTTGTCAGAGGCGTGGAAAGTGTTTCTTGCTTCTACTTCCACTCATCTGCTCTTATAATTTAATCCAGACCCCACCCCATAGTCTGCCTGGCCAGTGTGGGACGACCAATCCCCAGGTGTTAGGTCCATCGTGGGAAAAGGGGAGATAACATCAGTCTGTCTCTGGTTCATGCAGTGATGTTCGGCAGCTCTTCACACCTTCTTCTGAGAGCGTAGAAATAAACCAGGCATGGAGGTCGCATTCATTATTCCCTCCCTTGTTCTAGCTGACAGTTTAAGGAGAGAAAGTTCAGAGAGAGATAGCGGGAAAGCAAAATTACATTGTAGCAGATAGAGGAAGCAGAGGCAATAAACGAAGCAAAAGGTTACATTGTAGCAGATAGAGGAAGCAGAGGCAATAAACCCGTGGCACATTCCCCCTGTCCCTTGGGAGTATGGCAGAACCCAGGAAAAGGTGAGATTTGATTTTGGGTCAGAGGGGATAGATAGAAATGAAATGGAATGGGTTCTGACAGATGGTAAACATAGATGATTAGGGGGCTGGAGGCTAAAACATGACAAACTTTTGTGGGAATTGGGTGTGTCTAGCTTAGTGAAAAGGACTAGGGATGGTGACACGATAGTAATTTACATCCGAATGTAAATCACATGACTTTGGGCATGCTGCAACAGTCATAAGTGTGAAAATGGTCATGTCACTTTTTTCAGTGCCGTCGTAACTTCGAATAGTCACTAAGCGAATTGTTATAAGTTGAGGACTACCTGTACTTTATCCTTTTTTGTTTCTTTTTGGTCACGTTTTTGACACCTTGCTGGGCGACTGGTGGCACTCGGATATTGCCTTATCCTAAAAGTGGTACAATGGGTGAAAAGGTTGAAAAGCCCTGCTTTATATATTACCTTGGGTTGCTTTGAGACCTCCCAGGGTAGTACATACTTTGCTATTGGGATGATCTTGGTTAATCAACCACTTCTGGGAAGGGTAACAATGATGTTGAATTGACTCCATTTATACATAATCTGCTTGATAGCAAACTGGTGGAATTAAAATTTCTTGGAAAGAATTTTGTAATCTTTTTCAACCTGGTGAGCACCAACAACTGTTTTTTAAAGAATCACCAGAAATCTCCTTTATTCAAACCATGACACTTTTCCACCTACCTATGTTGTGAAAATCATACTTTGATAGTGAATAGCCAGGATTTTGCTCTTTAAATAAAGCAGCACCGCCCCCACTCATATCTGATTAACATCTTTTTGAAACAAAATTATTTATTCAGAAATTTTGAAAATTCCGAAGAGTTCATACACTTTAAGTAGCACTTTATTCATATAATTGTATTGATAAAGATTTTTCATCTATGCACAGGTTAAAAAAGGCAAAAATATCCAGAGTTCAAATCTAAATATGTGTATTGTATGATTATTAGTTTACAGTGGTAGCTGCAAGATCTTAACTTGTATTATCTAAACACTAAATAAGATTGAAACAAATTATCTTACATCTGTCTCTGGTTTCAGCTCAGATTATTACTGGTCACTTATTGTGGATTGAAAAGTGGAGTCTCCTTCTATGGTTATTCTTGGCCAGCTGGATCATTTTGTCCCTATGCTAATATATATTTGAGGAGGGGCAATTGAAAGATATGCAGATGTTCCTCCTGTTTCTCTCTCAACAGTAGAGAGAGATGTGAAGGGCTGAAGTACATTCAATGCACATTGCTAGCAAAAGAGAGAAAATGAGTCAAACTAGAAGCTGCTCTTATTCAGTCCAGATGATTGTCACTTGTTTGCATACCTGGTTTTCTTAGGAGAAGAAGAAAAATATTATTTTTTCTCTTCTGTCAAGTTCACTATCTGAAGAACATACATAGATTGTAAGCCTGTGGATTAATGCAGAACTGGTTGATTCTTCAGATTATTTACAGAAGCTATATTGCTGGAGTTTAATAGAAATGGCTAGCAAAAGTGTGGGTAACAAAGAGTTCCTGATTCAGTTATTTTCTCCTCTGTGTGGCAATATGAGTTTCCTTAGTGAAATTTTAAATTAGATTAAAGTGTTTTTGTATAATAAGAGGAGAAGAAGCAAAAATTATTGTATGATTTACTCAGAGTATATAAACTGGCTAGTGGGATATGGATTTTGTGTGTAAAATCAATGCTAATGGCAATAGTTACTTAAGTACTTATCAGGTTGCTTAAAATGGATTTATATGTAGTTTGACCACTTCTCCCCCCTTCCATACATAAAATGTCAAAGGTGAATCTTTTGGGGAGAAAGAAGGTTCATCAGTCTGACACATTTTCACTCCTCGTGATTGTACTTCCTGAATGAAATTAGTCCATCATTTGGTAAATACAATTAATAGAAAGTTGGGTTCCTTTTTTCACATTTTAAAAAACTTTTACAAGGTTAAAATGAAGGAGAGAAAATGAGCAGCTGTGTCAATAGAAGAAGAGCTCCAGACAGGGTGGAGAAGCTTAAAGTAGAGACAATTGTAATTTGAAGTGTTCATTTATCATTTTTGGATAGTTAGGCTATTTTCATGTATTGATGAAATGTTGCTTCCTACAAGCTGGAACTTGTTTTATCATGAATTATTGAGGAATGTTTTATAAAAACAAACAGAAGTTTTATTAGAAAACTGTTTACATAGCATGTTGTATTTCACTATTGCAGAATCTTCCATGTGTAATGAATGTACTGGCATTCATTAAGAAAAATCATGGAGTTGAATGAGTTTTGTCTAAAAATATCCATGAACTTTGATGGGGAAGATATTGTGGATACATGTAATGAAGCTTATACAAAGATGCACCTATCTTTCCTTCCATATATAGTAAGACCATAAGATGAGGCAGGGAGCAGGGTTGGATAGGCAAGTTTATCTACATATTAGCATTTCATGAATATCAATTGATAGGGAAAGAGAAGAGAATAGCAACCCATTTTTGGGCAATGGGATATGTGCACCCATATACTCTCACTTCTAAAACCAGTGCCAGGATTTGGAAATTACAGTGGTCTTGCATAAAATATTAAAAAGCCTGCTTGCAGGTTTAGGCCTGAATAATTGATATAATATTTAGTGACTTTGCTTTGTTCTAGCACCTATTGACAAAATATCAAATAATGTCTTGTGAAAACTAGCCCTGATTTCAATTAACATTAGTTTAGTGAATTCAATTGCACTAGAAGTGTAGGTAACAAATTATTAAGCCCTGATTTCAATAAACATTAGTTTAGTGAATTCAATTACACTAGGAGTGCAGGTAACAAATTATTTGTTTGCCCAGATTATATTTACCTGCCAGCAACTAAATAATACAAAGTTGTTCCCCAGGGCATACTGTTATTATTTATTTAATATTTATTTTACTTTTCTGCCAGACATCATCATCTGTCAAGCCCCAATCAACGTCACATAGGATATTGTTGGTAGAGTCATGATCCAGATTGCAGTCTGATATATTTGGAGGTAATCAGATTGGGGAAGGATAAATTAGGGAGTATTACTATAGTCGTGCCATTATTTTACTGAGCCCTTGAAGTTAAAAGATAACATAAATACTGTAAATGTCATAGCACTGGGACATGTTTCTATGTTCACTGAACCTATCTCTGACTTTTCCCATGACTTGAAGAAATGTGGTAGGATGGAAATGGTTGAAAAGGATATGTTGTTCAATTCAAGCCAAATGATTCCTTGAACCACTACACTAGATTTGAAGGAATTGCTTCAGTGGCAGATTCCCATTAAGAGCTCTAGGTTTTATCTAGCAAAACGAGTTCAGGTTCTGCAAATGTGTAATAGCAGCTGGAAAGTAGGTGTTAATTCAGTGAAGTCCAGATTTGAAAAACTTCCAAGCAAGATCTGTTGATCCAATAATTAGTTCTTTACCATAGGAAGTTTTAAAAGCAGTTCTTTGTCAGTAGTGTCAAAAATGTGTCACATAAAGTGGTGGTTTTTAAACTGTTTTGAAGCCTGCCTTTGAAACCTATTGTTGTTGTTGTAAAACACAGTTAATACATAAAATTATTTTGGTACAGTGGTATCTGTGATGTTGACTAAAGTGATTAGTGATTATTAACACTGTTTAAATAACTTAGAACAGAACTTTTTTGAAAATGCCAATAAACCGGGGAGATGGTTAGCACATATTGGAAAAAAAAAAAGAGAAAAAACTGATAAATAAGCTGCAAGATTCAAAAGGTGAATTACAGTTTCAAAATGATACAATTAAAAAAATTATCAAAGACTATTACAAGATACTTTACAATGCAGAAGAAATTTCAAAAGAAAAAATACATTAGTATTTTAAAAAAGCAGACTTAACAAAAATTTCAGAAAATATTCAAAATATATTAAATGCAAAAATATCAATAATGGAGATTGTGGAGGCTATAAAAAGGCAAAAAAATGATAAGACTCCGGGTCCAGATGGATTACTTGCAGAGCTTTATAAATCATTACAAGATATACTAAATCCTATATTGAAAGAACTTTGTAATGAAATACTTTTGAAAGCTAAAATACCAAATACATGGACTGAAGCCAATATTACCTTAATACCCAAAGAAGATTCTGATCTAATGCAAATAAAAAACTATAGACCAATATCATTATTAAATGTAGATTATAAAATTTTTGCCTCAATAATAGCAGAAAGACTAAAGAAATTTTTGACTGAATTTATACATAAAGACGAAAATGGTTTTCTACCTAAAAACAGATAAAAAATAATGTAAGAATGATTCTTGACGTGTTGGAGTACTATGAAATTTATCCAGGGAAACAGGTGGCTTTAATATTTCTTGATGCACAGAAAGCGTTTGACAATATAAACTGGCAATTTATGTTTCAGCAACTAGCGGAAATGGATTTTGGAAAAAATTTTATAAATGTAATTAAAACAATTTATTGTAAACAAACAGCCAAAATAATTATAAACGGAGATTTTACAGAAAACGTTAACATTAAAAAAGGCACAAGACAGGGATGCCCACTATTTCCATTATTATTTATACTAACACTGGAAGTATTGAATAGAAACAACAGACAAGATATAGAAATTAAAGGACTAGAGATAAAAGATGAAAAATATAAACTACAAGCATTTGATGATGAATTGGTTTTTATATTGAAAGATCCGCTTGAAACAAACACTAAACTTATGGAGAAAATAGAAAAATTTGGAGAACTGGCAGGGTTGAAAATAAACAGAGAAAAGACTAAAGTTCTAACAAAAAATCTAATAGAAAAACAAAAAAACCAACTAGCAAAAAAACCAAACTTCAAATAGTTAAAAAAGTTAAATACTTGGGAATTTATCTAACAGCAAGATATGTAACAATAAAAGAAGATAACTACATAAGACTTCTAAAACAAATAAAATTGGATCTGGAAAAATGGGAAAACTTACAACTTTCAATGCTGGGGAGAATAACAATAGTGAAAATGAATATTTTACCAAAAATACTCTTTCTATTTCAAACGATGCCTGTAAGACTTTTTTGATGAACTGAATACAACAATACTGAAATTTATCTGGCAAGGAAAAAAAGCTAGAATTAGACTGAAAATGCTACAAGAAGCGAAAGAAAGTGGAGGATTTGGACTGCTGGATTGGATGCTGTACTACCAAACATCTATTTTAACATGGTTTAAATGGATAATGCTTAGTGACAAAAGACTATTATACCTGAAGGGGCATGACATACAAATTGGTTGGCATGTAAAAAATACATAGATACCTTCAAAACCACTTTATAAGAAATGCACTTCTTTTAGAATGGGAAAAAATAAAAGCGAAAATTTATGTCAAGATACCTGGATGGCTTTCAACAATGGAAGCTTTTGCTTACCCAAATTTAATTAATTATGACAAACTTGTGGCCTATTAAGATATCTTGGACAATGAAGGAAAATTGAAAGACAAGATTTACAAGAACAAGGTATTGATCTATCATGGTGGCCATATTTGCAAATTCAAATGAGATATGAAAAAGATGTTAAAACAATAGGGTTTTATAAACAACAAACAGAATTTGACCAGATACTGTTAAAAACAGATGAAAAGTTGATTAAGAAACTCTATAAATATCTGTTAAGTTTAAAGATGGAGGAAGAACAAGTAAAAGAAACAATGATAATATGAGCAAAGAATTTTGGATATAATATAGAATTAGAAAACTGGCAAAAGTTTGGGAAAGAAATGCTAAATTAACGAAAGCAGTACCATATAAAGAAAACTTATATAAAATGTTTTGCAGATGGCATATGACACCAGTGAGATTAGCAAAAATGTTTAAAAATACTCCAAACAAGTGTTGGAAATGCAAACAAAGACCAGGTAGTTATTATTATATCTGGTGGACGTGCCCTAAAGCAAAAAGCTTTTGGTTAAAAATACAGTTATAGTTGGAAAAAATGACTAAAAAACAAATAGACTTTAAGCCAGAATTATTTTTGTTAGGAATAATAGGAGCAAAATATGAGAAAGATTGTATATACAGTCATGGCCGAAATTGTTGGCACCCCAGAAATTTTTCCAGAAAATCAAGTATTTCTCACAGAAAAGTATTGCAGGAACACATGTTTTGCTATACACAGGTTTATTCCCTTTGTGTGTATTGGAACACAACAAAAAAAGGGAGGAAAAAAAGCAAATTGGACATAATGTCAAACAAAACTCCAAAAATGGGCTGGACAAAATTATTGGCACCCTTAACTTAATATTTGGTTGCACACCCTTTGGAAGAAATAACTGAAATCAGTCGCTTCCTATAACCATCAATAAGCTTCTTACACCTCTCACCCGGAATTTTGGACCACTCGTCCTTTGCAAACTGCTCCAGGTCTCTCTTATTGGAAGGGCACCTTTTCCCAACAGCAATTTTAAGATCTCTCCACAGGTGTTCAATGGGATCTGGACTCATTGCTGGCCACTTCAGAACTCTCCAGCGCTTTCTTGCCATCCATTTCTGGGTGCTTTTTGATGTATGTTTGGGGTCATTGTCCTGCTGGAAGACGCAAGATCTCGGACGCAAACCCAGCTTTCTGACACTGCGCTCTACAGTGCGACCCAAAATCCTTTGGTAATCCTCAGATTTCATGATGCCTTGCACACATTCAAGGCACCCAGTGCCAGAGGCAGCAAAACAACCCCAAAACATCATTGAACCTCTACCATATTTCACTGTAGGTACTGTGTTCTTTTCTTTGTAGGCCTCATTTTGTTTTCGGTAAACAGTAGAATGATGTGCTTTACCAAAAAGCTCTATCTTGGTCTCATCTGTCCACAAGATGTTTTCCCAGAAGGATTTTGGCTTATTCAAGTACATTTTGGCAAACTGTAATCTTGCTTTTTTATGTCTCTGTGTCAGCAGTGGGGTCCTCCTGGGTCTCCTGCCATAGCGTTTCATTTCATTTAAATGTCGACGGATAGTTTGCGCTGACACTGATGCTCCCTGAGCATGCAGGACAGCTTGCATTCCTTTGGAACTTGTTTGGGCTGCTTATCCACCATCTGGACTATCCTGCATTGCAACTTTTCATCAATTTTTATCTTCTGTCCACGACCAGGGAGATTCGCTAAAGTGCCACGGTTGCAAACTTCTTGATAATGTTGCGCACAAAGGCAAATCTAGATCTCTGGAGATGGACTTGTAACATTGAGATTGTTGATATTTGTCCACAATTTTGGTTCTCAAGTCCTCAGACAGTTCTCTTCTCCTCTTTCTGTTGTCTTTCTGCTTAGTGTGGCATACACAGACACACAATGCAAAGACTAAGTGAACTTCTCTCCTTTTTATCTGCTTTCAGGTGTGATTTTTATATTGCCCACACCTGTTACTTGCCCCAGGTGAGTTTAAAGGAGCATCACATGCTTGGAACAATCTTGTTTACCCACAGTTTTGAAAGGGTGCCAGTAATTTGGTCCGGCCCATTTTTGGAGTTTTGTTTGACATTATGTCCAATTTGCTTTTTTTCCTCCCTTTTTTTTGTTGTGTTCCAATACACACAAAGGGAATAAACCTGTATAGCAAAACATGTGTTCCTGCAATACTTTTCTGTGAGAAATACTTGATTTTCTGGAAAAATTTCTGGGGTGCCAACAATTTTGGCCATGACTGTATTTAATTCTACACATACTAACTACAGCAAGAATTGTATTTGTCCAACATTGGAAAAATGAAAATTTACCAACTGAAGAATAATTAATTAAGAAAATTTTAGAATGTGCAGAAATGAATAGATTGACTTTAAAAATAAAAGAGAAAGAAGACTCAGTGCATTTTAGAACATGGGATAATTTTTATCAATGGCTAGAAAAACGAGTTAGAGAGAAAGGAATGTGATATGTAACTTTGAATATATATATATATTAGCAAGAAGAAGACCATTGAGCGATTAATTAACGTATTGTTTATGATAATTAAGTACTACTCATTGTTTTTTTTAAATACATGAACCCAGACATTATGCTGTTTGCTAAATATTGAGAATGTTATTTTTTAAAAAAAACCCCTAACCCCAATACTAACCCTAACCCAAATCCCAATCCCGACCCACCTTATTCCTAGTCCTATAAAGACTAATAATATATATATATATGTAAAAAAATAACTTAGATCACTAAAGATTAAAAAGAGAAGTATTATATCAGTATTAACTATGATTTAAAATGTCAGTATGCATAAAATTAGCTTTTTTGATTCAAAATTGAATACATCATTAAAAAACTGCTGCACATTACATCAAAATATTTGTTGTACAGTAAGGGTCTCTATCTTAAGCTCATTATTTAAATAATATATTCTCTGCTGTATTGTTATTTATTATTTGTGCATATTGAAAAAACATAAGAAAATTTGGTTATTTTAGTGCAGAAGACACTAATGATTTCAGTGTTTCTGGAAGCCATGGATCGTATTTTCAGTTCAAGTAAGATAAATGGGAAGGAAAGGAGACACAATTTCTGTTATTCTGCAATTATGCTTTGCAAATATAGGCAAGACAGATACAAGACAGATATCTAGAATTCCTCTTGAAAAGTAACAGCGAAAACAATTCTGAACTCAAGAAGTTTGAAAACCCCATTATAAAATATACTACCTACATCCTCTCATAGGTTGTTGGAATGGGTGTTATTGTCATCCTTAATTTATTTCTTGTATGAGAATTTAAAATAAAAAAGTGAATGTTTATGCATACACCAACACAATTTATAATTGTGTATGTAGTTTTGAGCCATCTTTGGTATTTGTTGGTATGATTACTCTTTATGCGGAACACCAGAAACACCTCCTGTTAAGGTAAAGTTATTTAAATAGGGCAACCCTCCTCCCCCAAATAATCACATTAAGTGACTATGCATCAGCAAGATAGGATAACCTGGAGGCATATAGGTTTTATTCAACATTTCTTTTACTTTTTTCCCTATTGAGAATTCAATGGGGCACATTGAATGGGAGAAAGTTAGAACTAGGCACTGAGTAAAAATGAAGCAGAGGTAGCACAGCATTGGCTGCCTGATCACTGGTGCTGTTCATTGACATTTTAATTCAGAATAAGACGAATAATGTTGACTTACTCATAGAATTCACAGCCAGATAGCAGCACCCACCCCAGTTTAGTGGTAGCATTTTGCTGATCTTGACTGATCTCATCAAGTTAATCAGGATCAGTCTAATTAGGAATTGGAAGGATTGGTTGTTTTAAATCAAGTCAGTCATTTTAATAATGGACATATATGACTGTAAATTTATACCTGTTGGTTTAAATCAAGGGTGTCAAACTCACAATGTCACATGATGTGTTACGATGTATCGTGACTTTTTTTCTATTGCCGGCAGTGGAGTGGTGTGATTTCAGCATGATGCATCCGGTCCGCAGGCTGGCAGTTTGACACCCCTGGATTAAGTAGACATTTTGAAATTAAACTACTTTGGAGATATTTGAGTATGAAATAGTGTGTCAATATCCATGTATTTTATATAAAGTGTAAAAACTACAAATAGTCCTGAGAAGGTGTGCTGTGTAAATTATAGATTGCGGCCTTCTTAAAGTTCCATTGGATTATCTATATTTGATATAGTAAATTAACTTCACAATCTCTTCTAGAGTTCCCATTTTACTGCTAGCTTGGATATATGGTGATAGTCCCTGCTCTCTGCTACCTTTACTGTAGGTGTTTCACCATTGGTTTTCTACAGGTTTTCTACTTGTTTTTTCTACAAGTAGTCATCATTTAGCAACTGCCTTGTACAACAACTGTTCATAGTTATGATGGTGATGAAAAAGTAACTTTATGAAAAACAAGAAAAACAAGAAAATCTGAAGGAAGATAATAAGCACAATTGTGGTTTTACATTAGTAACTGTTTAATATCAAGTTGCCCTTTGCAGTTGTTGCTAAATGAGGACTACCTCTACATGGATTAAAGCAGATTTTTTACAAAGATAAACAGTAAATCAAAATACATAATGTCAGGACCTACTTCACCCACATCTTAAGAAAGCAGAACTCTTGGAGACAGTTTTTTGCAAGCAGGAACTTTTAGTAAGAAATAGGAGATAGCAGGCATATTAGACAGGATCTGAGGAATCCCCCAATGCCCCCAAGCAAACCCCACCCCACTGTTCATTCGGCCAGTTCTAGATCAGCCAATCTCCATGTGGCAAGTCCATCGTGGGAAAAGAAAGATAAGATCACTCTGGATCCGTTAGCAGCTTTATCATTTCCACCAGTCTTCACACCTCTTCTGAGAAACAAACCAGATCCCGGAGGGCTGCACTTCTTCCCCTCAACCCCTTTTCTAGTTGCCCCATAAGTTCAGAGAGAATGCCTAGTATAGAAAGCAGTTGGTTACATTGTAATGGAAAGCAGACAGGCGAATGAACAAAAGGTTACATTTAATGGAGGAAGTGAAAGCAATAAAGCCCCATGCCTGTTCCCTCTCCCCTTTGGGAATATGGCAGAATCCAGGGGAAGGTGAGATTTGGTTTTAGTTCAGAGGAGATAGGAGATAGTATTTGGTTTTAGCTCATAGGAAATGAAATAGAAATGGATTCTGACATCCTGCCCCTCCCCTTAAAAATAGGAGAGATCCACCTGTAGGGGAAACAAAAATATAGATGTTAGCTTGATTTGTTGGGATATTCTATATGAAACTTCTTTAGCAGTTTCAGTGCTCTGAAATGACGTTTATGGACCCACTCATTTTCTGAGGAGGGAAGGTGTTTCCATACTACTAGGTATTGTGTTGCTCTGTGATAATTTCTAGAATCTAGGATTTCTTTTACTTTGAAATGTTGTTCTCCTTCAACCATGATTGCAGTTGGTGGTGCCCTGTCTCACCGTTTTGATTCTCTCATGGGCCTTGCGATCAGCCAGGGGGTCCTCGAATCACCATCTCAAAGAGGACATGAAATGGTTGAAGTCGTTGAGCTCTGGGGCGTTGGAGTCATGCAGGTTCACCACCCAGTCTGTAGCCAGTCCGTCCAGGGTGGATTGCACAATATGGATACAGGCTTTGTCATTTGGGATGTCCCGTCCATATTTTTTCATGTAACTGAGGACTTGAGTTAGGAAAAACCCCAAGCATGGAGGCTTCCCCCTGAATTTTGCTTCCAGCGGCATTAGTCTTTGAATGGATCGGTGCCTTCACCACTGGTGGTATTGCCTCCCATCCTGATCCCCATCTGCGGGTCAGCGGGGAGTGGGAGCTGCTGAGGTGGTAGCTATGGGTTCAGCAGACGTCCCTGGGACTATAGGTTCTGGATCCCCCCCCCCCATGTCTCTCCAGCTGCAGCTCCAGGCGCCGGTGCAGTTGCAGGGCTCAGGTTTTTCCTCCGTTAGCGAGGTGAGGTTTTTTTTCATCAGGTCAATAGCTTTCTCTAGGATCCAGTCTGAGTGTGGTGCATAACTCCCATCCTCTTTGGTAATGTGCAGGGATTTCTCCATCTCTTGCTTCCATTCGGGTTGATGGCTGCCCCATCTCAGGGTCACTTTTCTTGATACCTTTTCCCACTCGCTTTTCCTTCCAACACCCATCAACCACCGAGGTTTGTGGTCACACGCCTCCACCACCTCTTCCCCGATAGCTGGTGGGATCTTGGTCGGGAGGAAGGTTCCCTTTCCATAGGGCTTTCTTCCTTCCCTGCCTCGTCGTTTGACATTGTATTTTTGGCAAAATCCCCTGGTAAAGTTCTTCCTTCCAGGTTGACTCTTAATGAAGATCCTGTCTAATGTCAGAACCCACTTCAGCCCACATCTTAAGAAAGAAGGACTCTTGGAGACAAGATTTTCCAATCAGGAACTTTTACTAAAAATAGGAGATAGCAGGCATACTAGACAGGATCTGAGGAATCCCCTCACAGATAGATATTTTTAAAATGCCCCCAAGCAAATCCCACCCCACAGTTCATTCAGCCAGTTCCAGATCAGCCAATCTCCAGGTGGCAAATCCATCATGGGAAAAGAAAGATAACATCAGTCCAGTTCCGTTTGCAGCATTATCATTTCCACCCTTCTTCACACCTCTTTGGAGAAACAAACCAGATCCTGGAGGGCTGCACTTCTTTCCCTCAACCCCTTTTTCTAGTTGCCCTGTAAGTTCAGAGAGAATGCCTAGTATAGAAAGCAGTTGGTTACATTGTAATGGAAAGCAGACAGGCTAATGAACAAAAGGTTACATTTAATGGAGGAAGTAAAAGCAATAAAGCCCCATGCCTGTTCCCTCTCCCCTGGCAGAATCCAGGGGAAGGTGAGATTTGGTTTTAGCTCAGAGGAGATTGTTAGAAATTAAATATAAATGGATTTTGACACATAAGGAAAGATCATACCATAGGTCTCCTGAGATCCTTCTTTTCAATTGTGACATCAACATATGTATCCATTAGCACCTGATCATCCTACAATTTAAAAAAATGTTGTTTCGTATTATTTCTTTAATTCCTAACTCTTCTCTTTTTCACCCTTTAAACGAATAAATGGTATTTAGGACTGTTTGTAATCATTGCAAGCTAAATGTCCTAGGATTGTCGAGCATCTGTGGCAAAATGCCATCATTTTTATGAAAGAATATGACCCCAATTTTATCTAATTTACTCAACGATACAGGCAGGTAATCATGTCTTTCAGGCAGGAGCAGCACTATTCACTAAGCATGATTTATACATAGATTCTCACAGAGACTCCTCAGACTCCTCATACCTACTCAAGTGTGGTGTCCTGTATCACCCTTCATTGCCTCTCTTGGCTCTGCTTTCCTAGACTGACATTGAAGGCCACAGCTGAAATACAAGTATCAGTGACACCCTGGATAAGGATCAAAAGTTGTGCACAACAGCGTGCAGAAGGGGAACTACAGGAACTTACTTTTTTCTCTACAGCAACCAGTTGCCCCTTTCTACCTCCATTCCCAACCTCTACGTCTGAGAACTTTTAAAGTGCATGAACTTCATCCTGTACCTAAAGGCTCCCATTGTTGCTGACACTGCTTCCTTAAAATATTTTCTTTTCTGCCAGTTTCTAGAGTTCTTTTGAAGATTAGTAGGAATTGTCTCAATTACATCATCATTACACAATTGGAGTCTTAGCTTTGAATTATTCCTCTAATATGTCTTCCTCTCAGAGAATATCTTCCAAACACTCCAGACTTGCCTTTCATTGGTCATGGAGAGGTGGTTCCACTCAGACCTAGATTCCTGTATTGCCTGAAGGTTTTAGTGCTGCTGCCTCTAAGCAGAGACAGTTGACTTAGCTTCCCAGAAACCATCCACTAGGGCAGGGCTTTTCAACTGGTGGTATGCATACCAACTGTGGTACTTTGCCACATAGCAGGTGGTATGCGACTGCTAACCAAGTGTAGCAGGGGAGGGGAATGATTTGAAGTGAGCCATGTTTGGGGGAGAAGAGCTGCAGCTGCAGGACAGTTTGGGCTCAGTAGAAGCCCCAGGAGCCGGCAGGGCTCCAGCTGATTGGCTCCAGCTGATTGGTGCTTCTGGAAGCTACACAGAGCTGGAGGTGAACTGAAGAAAAAAGGGGGAGCAGAGGAGAGGCTATAAAAGGAGGTAGTTTGGGCAGGAAAGGGGAAAAGAAAGACAACAGGGAAAGAGAAGGAGAGGTCAGTCAGCCGGGAGGAAACAAGAACCGAGAATCAACAGCTGTTGCTGGAAGAAAAGGTTCATTTTCTCCAGCCAGGAGAATGCAAACAGCGCCGATGAAATGAAAAGCCAACATGGGGGAAAGGAGGTGGGTTTGTTTAATTCTGGATCAACTGGCAGCTTGATTGGGTTACCATAGGGATTTTTGTACAGTTTTTACATCATTTTGTAATTCAGAGGCTCCTTTGTGTGATTTAGTTATTGGAATATTTTAGTCTGTATTTTAGTCTAGCAATTTATTTATTTATTTATTTATTATTTAAATTTATATACTGCCCTATTCCCGTAGGACTCAGGGCGGTTTACAGGGAAGAATTAAAATACATAACATACAAAGTTAAAATCGATTAAAACTAAGATTAAATTAAGTCCCTGAATTTAAACTAAAACCCCATTAATTAAATAATTAAAACCCCTCAGTCTGGGCCAGACAGCTCAAAAAACCAGGTTTTCAAGTCCCTGCGAAATGAGCGAAGGTCGGGGGCAGTTCTAAGCTCCGTGGAACGCCCTTCCCCTGGGAATAACCCGCTGGCATTCCTTAACCGGCAGTACCCTAAGAAGGCCCTCCCTTAGCACACAGGAGGATGGGAAGTTGATGCCGGCAGCAGGTGTTCCCTTAGATAATCCAGACCCAAGCCATTTAGAGCTTTATAGGTCATTACCAGCACCTTGAATCTCACCCGGAGGGCAACCGGAAGCCAATGCAGCTCACGGAGGAGAGGTGTTACACGAGAGTATCGGGAGACTCCCATAACAACTCGCGCAGCTGCATTCTGCACCAGTTGAAGGCTCCGGGTGGTCCTCAAAGGCAGCCCCATGTACAGAGCGTTGCAGTAGTCTAGCCGGGAGGTCACGAGTGCATGGGTGACTGTGCGTAGGGCATCTCGGTCCAGATAGGGCTGCAACTGGCACACCAGACGAAGCTGGCCAAAAGCCCCCCTGGTCACGGCTCCTATATGGTCTTCAAAATTGAGCCATGAATCCAAGAGGATGCCCAGGTTGCGAGCCCTATCTACGGGGGGTAACACCTCAACCCCCATCATTAGTGGTGGAACAACCTGGTTTATCCGAGATGCCAGTGTGCACAGCCACTCAGTCTTGGCAAGATTGAGATGAAGCCTGTTTCTCCCCATCCAAACCCGGACTGCTTCCACGCAACGGGACATCACGTTGAGTGCATCACTGGGTTGGTTCTGGGTGGAGAGAAAAAGTTGGGTATCATCAGCGTACTGATGATACCCCACCTCAAAACCATGAATGAGCTCGCCCAGCGGTTTCATGTAGATGTTGAACAGGACGGGAGAGAGAACCGACCCCTGAGGGACTCCACAAATGAGAGACCTCGGGGCGGATCTCTGCCCTCTTGTCAACACCGACTGCGAGCGGCCCAGGAGGTAGGAGGAGAACCACCGTAAAACAGTGCCTCCCACTCCTAACCCCCTGAGACGCCGCAGTAGGATACCATGGTCGATGGTATCGAAAGCCACTGAGAGATCTAAAAGGACTAGGGCAGAGGAACATCCCCTGTTCCGAGCCCGCCAGAGATCATTCACCAGTGCGACCAATGCCGTCTCCGTGCTGTACCTGGGCCTGAAACCCGATTGATACGGGTCAAGATAATTAGTTTCCTCCAGGAACAGAGGAAGATGATGCGCCACCACACTCAACAACCTTCGCCAAAAAGCAAAGGTTGGAGACCAGACAATAGTTATTTAAAACAGCGGGTCCAGGGCAGGCTTCTTGAGGAGGGGTCTCACCACCGCCTCCTTCAAGGCAGTGGGAAAGATACCCTCCTTCAAGGAAGCAGATATTACTGCCTGGAACCAGCCTCGTGTCTCCTCTCGAGCCGCATAGACCAGCCAGGAGGGGCACGGGTCCAGTAAACAGGTGGTGGAGCTCAGTCTCCTCATGATCCTCTCCACGTCATCAGGGAAAACAGGGTCGAACTCAGTCCAGATAACATGATGAAGATCGCTTGATTCCTCCATGCCAGACTGCCCAGTCAGAGTCCAAACTGGTCTGGATCTGAGCGATTTTGTCCACTAGATGATGACTAAACTCCTCAGGCTGTCCCTGTAAGGGTTCCTCCCTCGTCTCCCGATTAAGAAGAGAGTGAGTCACCCTAAACAGAGCGGCTGGGCGATTATCTGCGGACGCGATGAGGGCAGCGAAGTAATTAGACTTCGCCGTCCTCATCGCAGCGAGGTAAGACCTTGTGAAGGCTCTTAGTTGCAATCGGTCAGATTCAGACCGGATGGACCTCCAACCGCTCTCTAGACCCCGTCTCCGACGCTTCATCTCCCGGAGCTTGACAGAAAACCATGGGGCCCAACGGGATCTGTGCCGAGTCTGGGGTCACAAGGGTACAACACAGTTGAGTGCCTCGGTGGCCACCCTTTCCCAGGCATCCACCAAGGCATTGACCGGGTTGTGATTGAGGGAGATAGGTAAGGACCCAAGCGCCATCTGGAACCGTTCTGGGTCCATTAGGTGCCTGGGACGGAACCACCTGGTCAGTTCCACAGCCCGGCAGCAGGGGGTGGCACAATGGAAGACCAGCCACTGGAGATAATGATCGGACCATGACAGGGGGACAACAGTTGGCGAGACCCCTCCCAAATCATCCAACCATTGTCCAGATAGAAAAATCAGGTCAAGGGTGTGACCCGCCCCATGAGTCAGGCCCTGAATTACTGTCATGGAAGCCATGAACTCCCGAGCTAACTCTGACGACTCTCCCAGGGAAGGCAGGTTGAAGTCACCCAGAACTATAAGTCTGGGAAACTCCACCGCCAACCCTGAGAGGGTGTCCAGCAGCCCGGGCAGGGCCGTTGCCACACAGCTGGGCACCAGGTATGTTAGCAACAGGCCCAACTGAACCCGAGGGCCACATGTCATGAGAAGGGACTCACTCCCGCCTATCTGGACAATGGTGGTCTCCTGCGGACATAAGGTCTCCAGTATAACCACCACCACCCCACCGCCCCTGCCCTGAGCCTGAGGCTGGGGTAGCACACAGAAACCCGGAGGGCAAAGTTCAACCAGAGGGACACCGCCCTCTGGGCCCAACCAGGTTTCTGTAATGCATGCCAGATCCGCGTGTTCTTCCTTGATCAATTCCCGGATGAAGGGAACCTTGTTCACAATGGATCTGGCATTAAAATACACCAGTCTGAGGTCAGGGTCCTGATCCCCCTCACCCCCGGATACAAGGGTACTAACCAGAGGGTCGGAACACGCCACCACTCACAGACAGTGGGGGCGCGGTCCCGAATATTGATACGGCCCTCCGTGTAACCGCCTGCTGCCATTCCCAATCATCGTGGGGATTTTCAACCCCACCCCCATACCAACGGAACCGAAAGCCCACGCCCCCAACCCCATCTCACCGGGAACTATTGTAGGCCCAGACTGACAGCCAGTTGATGAAACCCACCCCAATTCCCTCCCCACCCTCCCATTCCCACCCCTCCCTAACCCTTTAAAACAACCGGCTAAAAAACATACAAGGGGCCTCTTAATGCATTTCCACCAGAGTCCCCTGTTTAAGCCCAGCCACCTCTCGGGGTCCCAACAATTGGGCCCGTCCTTAAGGAAAGTAAGGGACATGGCGACAGGTCATATCCAGGAGGGAGGAACACCCCTGAGAGCATACAAGTCCGTGCCAGAATATTGTATAGGAACCATAACATAATAACAGCTGCATAGGGCAATAAATCAATGAGCAGATAGATAACTAAAGTGATGTTATAAGCCAGGATATGCATCTAAGTCCCCCAACCCAGTTCAACTCGGCTCTCACCCGAGTCAATCAGGTGGAGCAACCGCAGCCGCTCTCACCGCCGCTGAGGAAAGCCCACCAAGGTGGACTGAGTCCCGGGTACCAGGGAAACCCATCCCACTGATCTCTCACATCAGTGGGTGGTTGATGAACAATCCAGCCGCCCTCTCACCACGGCATGATCCGGTACCATATCAACTGGCAATAGGAAGTCTTAGGAGTAGGGACAATGTTCATATTCCACCCTGCTCCCACCAACCGGGCATTAAGAAGGCAATCCTTTGTGCCCAGGACAGTATACGTCAGCTAATCCAAGAAACTCAAACCAGGGCCTCCCCAACCGAGCAGAACACCAGGGCCATGTCACGGAAGGTCCACACGCCATCAAGCCACCATCAAGCCACCATCTTCAACAGAAAACGCCCGACAGCAGGCCAGAAAACAAGGGCACATCCAAGCTGGCATTTGGCCCAGCAGGCCATCCGAAGCGGAGAAGGGGGGCTTCACGCCACCAAAAAGAGCGCCCACCCCCTGATCATATCTCCATAGAGCCAAAGCATCCAGCAACTGTCCCAGCCGCAAAGTCATTCTCCGGCCGATCTTCGGGCCGGGAGGGCTCCCAAAAAGGAGTCCCAATGCAGCCAAGTACAGCGCAGCATCTGCCATCAATGGAAGCGGCAGCAGTCCGAATGACATGGCCACGTGTCTTCGGGCCGAAAAGCCCTCCAAAAGGAGAAGGGAGCCCACCTGCTGTACACAGAAAATGGCAACGCTCCCAGCAGCACGACCACACCTCGGCCGATCCTCGGGTCGATCTTCTGGCCGGAAGGCCTTCCAAAGAAAGAAGGAAGCCCCCCTGATGAATCTGGAGACGACAGCGCTCCAAACGGGGCGGCTACACCTTGCCCGATCTTCGGGCTGGGAAGCCTTCTGGAAAAAAAAAAAAGGGAGCCTACCAGCTGATTCATAGAAGCAGCGACACCACAGCTGGCACTCCACGCCTCGGCCGATCTTCGGGCCAGCGGGATCACGAAAGGACAGGAAAAGCCTCCACGTCGCTCAAAAGCGTCCTCCCGACTGCTGGCAACCTCTCCATCGGGTCACCGCCACGGTTGTGCCTCCCCCAAAGCTCATTTGAAGCCCATCGCAGGGAGCACGGCACTCAAGCAGCAACCGTCGCCATCTTGGGCAAAAAGAAAAAAAAATGTACCTCATAAGGAATGAGTCCAAAGTGTTGACTTCGGTACGTTTAATCTCTCTAAACAAATGTAATTAGTTTTACCCCCTTATCTTGAGTCTATCTATGGCTTTTAGAAAGTTTTCTTTGAAGGTAAACAGGTTTAATTTTAAAGCTAAAGCTTTTTGCAATTGCCGGAGCCTTTCAGTCGTGTATTGCAACATTGTGACATGTGACATGCCTGAGGCAATTTAAAGAAAAACCTCCCCCAGAATTTATGTGTTTATTTTGTGAGCCTTTGTTGCTCTGCACTTGATTCCTGTGTCTTTAAGGGGGGTGCATTCTTATTACACTGTGGAAGGAGAGCTAAGAAGGGCCAACCAGCTAGCTCAGGGGTCTACAAACTTAACAACTTTAAGACCTGTGGACTTCAACTCCCAGAATTCCTCATCCAGCCATGATGGCTGAGGAATTCTGGGAGTTGAAGTTCACAAGTCTTAAAAGTGCCAAGTTTGAAGACCCCTGAGCTAGCTGGTAGTGGTGCATATTAATAAACATGGATAAATTCATCATAGAATTGTCAGTGCAAAGGGAAAGTGATTCAGCAAAGGAACAGCCCCCAAAGAAATTAAAACTGGTACTTTTTTCCTTTTGTCCTACAGTTTGTAATATTTTATTATAGAATAAAATACAAAAATACAAAAGTAAATAGTAGGACACAGTGGGGAGGAAAAAGGGGAAAAAGTGAGGGGGAGAAAGGAAAAAGAACAGAGTTCCTCTTTTGCAGTAGAAGGAAGCATTAACATTGAACCTCAACTTTTTACTTTTCCATAATATTATAAACTAGCCATTTCTATAACAACAAATGAATTTAATCAGTAAAACCCAAAATCCCCCACCCTTTTTTTTAGTCATCAAGTTTTTGATACCTTGCTAAGCATTGTTATGTTGTTAGCTGCGAAGTCGTGTCCGACCCATCGTGACCCTATGGACAACGTTCCTCCAGGCCCTCCTGTCCTCTATCTTGCTAAGCATTGGTGGTACTCAAATATTGTCATGTCCTAAAAGTGGTACAATATGTGATAAGGTTGAAAAGCCCTACACTAGGGTGTCTTACACCATGGCTTTTCAACCGGTGGTATGTGTACCACTTGTGGTACACGAGCACCTGACTGGTGGTACGCGGCATCGCCTTCCTTCCCCCGTGCCTCTTCCGCCTCCTTCCCACCTCCACCCCACGCTCCGCTCCTTCCCAGCTCAGTTGCTGCTGCTTGCAAAAAGTGGGGCGGGTCGGAGGCAGCTGCTCACGGCACCAGCCAAAAGCAAGCAAGGCCAGGCCGCTATCAAGCCCCAGGCACGACAATCAACCGGGTCTGGGGAGGGAATCCATGCAGGTTTAAAACTTCACTCTACTTTCTATGTGTGACTGTTTTTATTTGACAATGCATGCATTTTTATCCTTGTGTTTTTTCATTTCTCTGTCATTATTTTAAAAGCAATAAAAATTAATTTAAAAAGACTTCACTCTATTTATATGCTAAATTGGTAAATTGGGTATCAGATGACACATCAGTTGAGAAATAAAGCAGTGATTTGGAAAGGAGAGTTGATTATTGCAACAATGACCTAGTTAGCAAATACGTTGCTTCTGTTTCTGCACTATTAAAAAATATGTGCCACTACTCTCCAGAATGCCTGCCTTGCATAGTGTGTTTCTGCTACTACACAACAGCCACCATCAAGGCTTTCTTTCTTCCAGGTCTTCCAAGCACTATTGTCCTTCCCCTGCCACCAGATGTTCTGCAGTACTTATTAATTAGAGGACGTAATTTCCATATGCATGTTTTCCAGAGAAATCTTGCACACATGCCATAGAGACCTTGCAATAGATTTGATAATGGCCTGCTGTATATACACTGAGTACCAGCATCAAGTCACACATTATATTAATTGTGTAATTCTGAGCTAATTCAGTCTTTTTTTTCTTGGACACTTGGTTTTGAATGGATACAACCGAAATATTTTTTTAACTCTCTCCTAACTGACTTGAAGCAGCTTGAAGAGATGATGGATTAAACCACTCAACACAATATCTGGTGTTTCTGATCTGAATATGGGACTCTCCACATTGAAATCCTGCAGATTGAAGAATTTTGTGGCAAATCACTAGATGAGACATCAGAGAAAGATCTAGTGCTCTTAAGGAGTGACTGGAATGCAAAAATTGTAGATCTGGAGGCACAGTTTATAGAATCAGAAAGATTCAGATTGGGTAAATGTAATAATGTGACAGATAGGCTAATAGACTTTTGCAGAGAGATTTCTTTTATACTGCCAGCATTTGTTCAAGCAATATAAACAGACTCTAGAGATCACCATATGGACAATATTGTAATTAAATAGACTAAATGATGAGAAACAGAAGCTAGTGAAATCTAATCTAGTCAGACAGGACAGGCTAGGTACAGATTGTGGAACAAAGCATAAATTATTAGTGTCAGATATACAGATTAAATTTAGAACATTAAGTGACTATGTGTGCCAGCAAGGTTTCACTTGAAGGTCAGTCAGAATATAAAATCAGTGTAAGGAACAGATTCAGTATAATAACTCATGCAATAGCAAATTAGGAGCTTTAAGAAGAGATAAGAGAGATCATGACAGTTGAAGTGGAAAAAGTATTCTCGGAGTTTCAAACAAGAAATGATCCAAGTGTTCTCCAGCATGACGAATGGAGAATCCACAGATGGGTTGATCTTGCCTTTCTGCCCTAGAGACTAAGTCAATCAACCTTTGCCATGCCTCTCCTCTGGCTAGGAATCCCTAGTCACGACTTAGTCTTAGCTCAAGAGAGACGTGGTGAAGATTGGCTCTAGCAGAAAGGCAACACTATTGGATATTTTTCCAGGTTGTATTTTTCCTTCCCTTCCCTTTCTCTGTGCTGATATTAGCACTGCAATTTAAACGGCTGTGAGTCTGAGCGGTTTTTACAGGCTTCAGCTGAAGCCTCAATATATTTTTAGCTTCTAGGCAAGCCACACGTGTAGCGGTCGCCATTTTGGGCGCTGCTTTTGTTGTTCCCGGGTGGGATCATCCCTTCCAGTGAGGGCAATTTAGCCACAAAATAGACTTAATTTGGCACATTCAGCTAGCAGTCTTCTTGCCCCAGCCATTAAATCCACTGCCACAATTGTTTAATTGTGTCTAGCGTCGGAGCAGGAGGTCGTTTTACTGGTGGCTGCCATTTTGAAAACAGCATGATCAATCCCAGACCATTCAGAAGGCCAGAATCACAAGGCATTTTCTTCAAGTGTGCTTATTCAATTTCAGGCTCCTTGGCAGCTCTTATTATAATCAGTAACAGCAACAACAGCCTCCAGCCTCACAGCGATTACAGAGGTTTTCAGTTGCTCCAGGCATTTCCAAAGGCTTCAGGGCATGGCTGGGTGCCTGCCTTAACTGCCACCATTTTCTTCACAGTTTTTTTACTGCTTCTAGTGTGCTGGCTACCCCATTAACTTGGTTTTGCTGCCACCAACAGGATTTGAAGTGTGCTGGCCGTACCATTAAGTTGGTCTTGCCGCCAACAACAGGATCATACGTGTGCTGGCCGTACCATTAAGTTGGTCTTGCCGCCACCAACAGGATCATACATGTGCTGGTCATTCCATTAAGTTGGTCTTGTCGCCACCAACAGGATCATACATGTGCTGGCCATACCATTAAGTTGGTCTTGCCACCACTACCAGGATTGTGAGTGTGCTGGCTATCCCATTTAGTTGGTTGTGCTGCCACCACTTCTAGCCACAACTTGGATCTGCTACTGGGATCTCTCTCTGTTGCAAACACATTGAGATTGCCATTGCTGTGATATCTCTGATTTTGCAATGGAAGATAAAACTACAGAAGCTCAGATCTCTCAAGGTGCCTCCAGCAGTTCTTCCAGGCACATCAAATCCAAGTCAGCCAAGCAGCAGGCTGATGGGAAACTCAAATCCAAAGCTATCTCTGGCAAAAGGTCTAAAGCTGCTGAGAAAGAAGCAAGCAGGAGGCACCAGACATTGGAAAAACAATTCTCCAAAGCTGCAAAGCAAAAGAAAGATGCAAAGGTTGGTCAGATTACTTCTGTTCCCATGGAGGCATCAGTTTTTGGCCCTCAACAAGCTCTTTCAACTTCTGCTGCTCCAAGTGCCTGGTCTCCAGAAGGAGAAACAGGTCACTTCATTTTTCCCATGGCAGAACAGGTGGAGATGGTTCCCCTGTCCAGTGAAGGGCTTGGCCTTCAGATCCCTGCTCCTCCCAATACAGCTACACCCCTGGGCCAGAGGCCACATTCACTCCTACAGTGGCTTCGCCCTCCAGATGCTCAGGAGACAGAACTATCAGAATGAATGCAGTTTCTGATTTCTCAGGCTATTGCCCAAGGCGAAGCTTCTACCCTACACCAGAGAGCTCGACCTGAGTCGATAGCATCAGGGATTCCATCTCACAGCAAGGTATCATATCTCTCCCAGGTGGAAGCAGCCGCAAAGCAAGAGTCAGTTTTTCCCTTCCATTCCTCCGGGAGGAGAATGTCATTCATAGAGAACGAGGAGCAGAAAGAGCAGGGATGTTAGAAGATGAGGACTTATCTCCTGATCCCCCTCCTTTCATAGGCCTGTTTAATCTGGCCCTCTTTAAATCCTTACTTCACAAGGCCAGTAGCACTATTCAACTTGGTCCTGAAAGCGTCCCTCAGGCTGAACCTTCCACCAGCCAGGGACTTACTAGTAAGGTCTTTTCAGAACCAATGTTTACCCAACAAGACATTCCCTGTCTGCCTCTTTTCCTCAATGTAGTCCAAAGACAATGGGGAACACCAGATACCTTTCCATCCCCGGGGGGGAGGGCTGATAAAAAAAGTTATTTGACATAGTAAATATGTATTAGCGCTTTTGAACCCAAACTGTACACTGGTTGAAAAACTAACATATCTATGTAAGGAAAAAAGAACTAATAAAAGCTTTTTTTAAAAAAAGTTATTTGATATGGCTCCAGCACTGTCAGGGGTGCTAGCAGTCCCCACAGTAGATGAGCCCTTGGCACCATGGATTTCCTTTGTCACTGTGTCTGGGAATATAGCGGAGGTTCTGGAGTCAGAGGATAGGAAAACGGGAGCTTAATTTCCGCAGGACTCATCAAACCTCAGCATGGGTGGTAAAGGCAGCTACATCAACTTCCTTTTTCACCAGAATTTCACTCCTCGGGCTTCGCCAATTCCAGGCTAGGGTCCCACCAGAAGAGGTACGGAGGCACCAAGATTTAAGCAAAATTACTGGCTGCATCAGAATACATGGTTGACTCATCATTGCACGCGGCCAGATTTTCCTCCTGGGCATTAGCATCTAATGTTACCTCCCGCAGACTTCTGTGGCTCAGCAAGTGGCGGTGGGCCTCAGCCCCTTACAAGGGAGGCCAGTTATTGGGAGAGGCACTAAAGCCTTATCTGATTGAGAATAAGGATAAGCATAAGGTCATGTCGCATCTTCTCAGGAGAGTAGACAGGGGAGCTACCCCTTATGCCCAGAAGCAGTCCTTTCGCTCAACTGACACAGGATCGGAATTCACTCATTACTCCAGTCCTTATCCTCCCAGACCAGAACGTCAATTCAACAGATCTAGTAACAGGGACAGATTCAGGCAGCAATTTCAGGCCAAATGCCCCTTTCGAGGCGCAGGAGGCCATCCTTTCAGAAGGTCCAAAGTGACAGCAAAGGTGCCTCTCCCATAGGGGGCAGGTTGACTCGCTTTGCACACAAATGGAAGAACACCACTACAGATTTCTGGGTGCTCAACACCATCAGATTCAACCTGATTCTAGAGTTCAATCCACCACCACCACCACCCCAAGACATTTCGTCTCTTGCCCATCATCCAAAAATCTGGTCAAAAGAAGCCTCATGAAAGAGGCCATTCGACATCTCCTGGAGATCCAGGTAATAGAACCGGTACCGGCAGGGCAGAAGGGATGGGGGTGCTCTACCATTTGGCCTGTCATCGGCCCCCAGAGCATTCACAAAGGTCCTGGCGGAACTGGCTACACATCTGAGGACCATTCCGGTGCGTGTCCAGTGTTATCTGGACGACATCCTCATTCTATCCTCCTCAGTTCAATTGGCTCAGTCAGAGCTGGCATTGCCCATCAAGACCCTCCAAGACCACAGGTTTTTAGTAAATTTTCAGAAAAGCCAGACAGTTCCCTCCATCTGCCTCCTTCATCTGGGCATGGCGATAGATACAAGGAAGTGCGAGGTTTACCTGTCTCAAGAACATTGGGACAGTATCTGATCCCTAGTCACCCAGATTCAAAGGGACGAGTAGTCACCCTAGCAATCCTTTCTCAACTGCTAGGAAAGATGGTTTCCTGCATAGCAGTTGTTCATTGGGCTCGACTCCATTCCAGGACCCTCCAATGGTTCTTGCTCCCATTCCAAAGACTAGGCACCAGTTCCTCCAACCACAGGGTAAGGGTCACAGACCCTAAAATCCCTCCAGTGGTGGGTCTCCCCAGTGATGGCCAGGGGAACCTTATTCAAGGAGCCCAACCAATTCGTCCTAATATCGGATGCCAGTTTGTTCGGCTGGGGAGCACACCTGCAATTCCAGATGACCCACAGTCAGTAGTCCCAGTCAGATCTGAAGCACAACATAAACTGCTTGGAGCTCAGAGCTATACATCTGGCTCTATGCCACTTTCACCACACAGTGGCAAGGCAACACATTCTAGTCCTCACGGACGTCGTGGCAAAAGTCCAAAAGTCCCAGGAAAGGGGGTACCCACTCCAGGACCCTCATGGCCGAGGCTCAATTATTAGGAACCTGGGCAGAGACCAACCTCTCGTCCCTCAAGGCGGAGCACATCTCAGGGGAGATGAACGGGCAAGCTAATTTCTTGAGTAGGGCAACAGTGGTCCACTACGAGTGGCGTCTGCACCTGGATTTCCTCAGGGAGATATCAGAGAGGTTCGGTCATCCAGAGCTGGACTTGTTCGCTACCCCTGCAAATTCCCAGCTCCTGGGATTCGTCTCCCGGTTGCTGTCTCCAGGGGTGGAAAGCATAGATGCCCTCCACAGCCCATGGCCCAGAGAGCTCCTGTATGCGTTCCCTCCTCTCCCTCTGATCCAAGCAGTTATCCGGGAGATACTGCAGGAATGGGCTGAGGTGATACTCATTGCTCCCCACTGGCCAAGACGGCCATGGTATGGCGACCTTGTAGGTCTATCGATCTCTCCTCTTTGGAGGGTACCCCAAGATCGAATCTCCCTCAGCCAACATCCAGAGCCTCAGTGGCTCCAGTTAACCACTGCCAGTTGAAAGGAGACTCCTAACAAAGGAGACCTAGTCATCAGACCTGATTACCATGATTCAGGCTTTAAGACAGCCTGCAACTAATAGAATTTATGATTCCACATGGAAAAATTTCTGTAACTGGTGTGGGAGACAACAATTAGATCCAGCTACAATTCCTGTTCCAGTAATTTTGGATTATTTACTGTGCCCAACACAAGTCTCAGACAAGTTGCTGCCCTGTCCACGGTGCTCACATATGGCAACTCAGAACCCTTGGCTCAACACCCCATGGTACATTTCTTTATCAGGGGAGCAATCAACTGCAAACTGCCCATGGTTCACAGATATCCCTCTTGTAACCTGTCCAAGGTCTTACAGGCTTTCAATTCACCTCCAAGGTCGCCTTCTTAGTAGCCGTCACATTGGCTAGGCACATCTCAGAATTGGCAGCACTCTCAATTAGAAATGACTTATGTATTTTTCATGACAGGATGGTCTTACACTTTAGACCCCTCCTTTGTCCCCAGAATCAACTCATTGTTTCAACAGGGTGCAGGAGTTTGTGCTGCCGGATTTTTGTCCTGAGCAATCCCATGATTTGGAACGTAAATGGCACACCTTGGCCGTTTGTAGAGCCTTGCGTTGCTATATTAAGCGAACTGCCTCTTTTCGCAAACCTGTAACTCATATTTGTTTCATTCCAGCCCTCTTCAATGGGTTAGAAAGTGACTGCCTCTTCCATCGACAGATGGATTAGGGCTTGCATAGCAGGGGCATAACAGATGCACTCCTTGCCAGTTCCAAGGCGAATTACCGCAACTTCAGTGGCGTGGGTGACACAGGCATCAATAGAAGAGATATGCAAGGTGGTGACATGGTCGTCCTCTTCCCCATTTGTGAGGCATTATAAGTTACATAAGTTCGCCTCAACAGATGCTTCATTTGGCAGTGACAGATAGTGGCACACAGGCCCAGACTTCTTCCTGCCCATAGGAACAGTGAGGCTTTGGTATGTCCCATCTGTGGATTCTCCACTCATGCTGGAGAAGGGGCGTTGTCATACCTGAACACCTTTTCTCAGCATGACAATGGAGAATCCACTCCCCCCCCCCCCAGAGTCCATCTGCTCCTGTGTCTGGGGAAATTGAGCCACCTGCTGTGCCTTCGTCATGACTGGGGATTCCTAGCTGGAGGAAGAGAGGCACGGCAAAGGTTGATTGACTTAGTCTCTAGGGCAGAAAGGCAAGATCAATCTATCTGTGGTTTCTCCATCGTCACGCTGAGAAAAGGCGTTCAGGTAAGATAACGCCCCTTTTCAGAAGAAGCTATCATCAGAGCCAGGAGAAGAGAGAATAAAAATCTATGGCAACAAAACCATACAATGACTGAACAGACTTTCAGTATGAAGTGTGAAAGGACAAGAAAAGATGTAGCAGTCAAAAATATCAAGAGATAAAGGAAATGAACAAGAAAATGAACATTACTAAAAAATATGCATTCAAAAATCAAAAGAATTGCAATAAAATTTAGGCCTAAGATGAATACCTAAAATATTACGGAAGAGATTTGATGTGGTTAAAGGAAGATTAAAAAATCATGCTGACAACTTTTACAAATAGAATTATAAAGTGGAGCATTTGCAGAGCAAAAATGCATTTTAGAATTAGTTCTTGGGGAAAATGCGGAATAGAGGCAGTAGACCAGCAGTCAGATAGGACATTACCAGCCACAAATCTCCCTAAACTATGTAAAACTTGGAATAGAAGAGGCAGTTAAAATACTAATAGTTTATTAGTGGGTGGCTGGGCTATTGTTTTTAATTTCTATTTTTGTTCTGTGTTATGTTTTTATTGTCTGTAAGCCATCTTTTTATTGTCTGTAAGCCATCTAGAGATGATGCGAGTAGGCGGCTATATACATTTTCTAAATACATAAATAAACAGTAGCATGCTAACATATGGAACGAGGGATTGAGATAAATTGGTATATATGTACTGAAGAAGAAGGAATCAAGAGAAGATATCAATTACACAATGTTTCTTCACATAAGCAGAATTTTGCTTAAGATCATGCTTGCAGAAACAAATCCTGCTATGAAAGAAGATTTTTGACAAGGCAGAGACACATGAGGTCAAATAACCAACAGGTTGAATATGAGGAAAGCAAAAACATTTAAATAGGTTGATCTTTGCTTCCTTGATTACAGCTAGATTTAACTTTGCTTGGGTCAGTACTCCAAGATTAATGGGATACATGATTATAGATCTGCAATAAACTACAAATGACAATAAAAATTATTATTATTATTATTACATTTATATCCCGCCCTTCTCCGAAGACTCAGGGCGGCTTACAAGCTTAGCAGTAGCCTTCATTCTATGTATATGCCTGCTTGTTAGTGCTTTCACACACACCCCAAGCGGCATTATTACAAAGTCAGCTTAATTGCCCCCAACAATCTGAATTTGCAGTGATTCAGTATGGAAAGTAAACTGAGACAAAGATGCATATTATCCCCATATCTCTTTTCCTTAGTGAATATATTATAAGAGTGGCAGTACTGGTGGCCTTACTTCGCTAAATGAAGGCAAAAAAGGATGCAAAAAACTCACTGAAATCACAATTAATGGCAACCAAAATGCCATGGGACTGGGATGTCTTGAGGACCATCTCTCCCCAGTTAAATCAGCCTGCTCTGCTCTGTTAGATCTGGTAGATAAGACATGCTGAAAGGTATCTTCAACTAGGGACCTGCATCTGTTGAGTCCCAAGAGACATACCTTTGCTGCTAATTTCCCCCTGAAATTGGATTAGCTCCATCCAACTTTCGCTTCCACTGAATATAACAGGGAATTGTCTGCATAATTCTGTCCTTGGAGGTATAGATGCATCCTGGCATTTGAATATCTTTTCCAGGGTCTATCAGTTCCACCAAGTGCTAGTCGACAGCATGTTTTCTGATCCTAAATGGCAAAAGCTATCCACCACTTCGGTATTTTCATTGTCAGTTCTAAGGTTGGTTGCTGTGCCTGCTGTTATTAGTTTGGTCTTCTTTATATTTGATATTAGTTCCATTTTACTTACTGTACATAATAAGCCAATAAATACAATTAGTACACCATGATTTCATCTATGTGTTATACATTATAACTTAATGTAATATTTAGTCACAGCAAACTATGGGATTGGTGTCACCCATCTAACCCAAGCATAACTGTAAGGAGATTAGAAACTATAATTTTTCATCAAATCCAGACAGCTTGGTTAATTTTAAATGTTTCTATAATGAACCAGTGTCAGATCTTGCTTTATAAGGCTTCTTGTTTTTACAAGAGTACCATGTTTCAAGGATGTTTAAGTAAAAGTGAACACTTGAATTTTTTTGTGCTGTTCTAGAGAAGGGAAGCTTGCTCTTTAATGATATATAACATTGTTTATTGTATTGCAACATAACCAATATTGATTATAATGGCAAACAATTTTATAAAAATAAACCTAGCTTTTCCCTTCAGACTTTTATAGGCTCTATAAAAACAGATATAGGAAGAGCAGACCAAGTAAACACTGAAGAATTTATTATATAAGTGCAAGAATTACAAAAAGTAGGATTCGTTAAGTAGCTAAATCCCTCAAGTGTAAAATAGGAGACCTGAAAAATCTAGTTTATGGATTAATAATAGTACTGTGTGCTATTTTACATTATGCATAGGTATTTTCTAGAAGGAGCATATCTCACAAATTTGAATCTAAGGCAGGGGTGTCAAACTCAATTTCATTGAGGGCTACATCAGCATTGCGGTTGCCCTCAGGGGCCCGGGTGGGTGTGACCAGGGTGGGCGTGGCCTACTGGGTGGGCGTGGCTGGAGTGCATGTGGCCTACTAAGTGGGCATGGCCAGCTCTACATCATTCGCGTCAAGGGTACCTATGGAGGCCTGGGCAGGAGTGGGACAGATCTGAGGGTCTCTGGCAGAAGGAGATGGGACCGGGGCAAGTGTCAAGGTATGGTCCACTGGAGGAGCCTCACTGTTCCTCTCAGGCCCCATGTTCCTCATGGGGGGGCCTGGACAGTGGCGCAGAGGTCAAATGCCCAGCCCAGCCCTCAAGCACCCAAGGCACTAAGCCCAGCCCCACTTCCCCAAGGGGACGCCCAGCTGCACTTACCTCCTCAAGGCTGCTGCTGCTGTGCTTGTTCTCCTTAGCTAGGTTGCTCATGATGGGTACGAGGGCAAAGTCAAGAGGGAGGCCCACTCCCTCTCCATGTGAGGAGAACTGGCTTTGTATCCAAAGCTTCCTTAGCAATAGGATGGGAGAACACCCCCCCCCCCAGGATAGGCCAGGAGGAGGGGGCAAGGGGATGGTGAAAGGGCAGCAGGGAAGGACTAAGGCAGGACTTCCCTCAGACCCTCCCTCTCCTTCCTTCCTTCCTTCCTTCCTTCCTTCCTTCCTTCCTTCAAGTGGTGGGAAAATATTTGAGGTGAGGGAGGGAGAAAAACAGGCAAGAAATGCAGCTGGGGAAGTGTCATCCTTTGTGTGGAATGAAGAAATGCACCATCGCCTGGAAGTGGCCAGCACGTGGCCCTCGCCTACTTCATATATCTGGCTTGGTGGGCTCTGGGGGAGGGGATGCCATGAGCAGCATGAGAGTCGATGTTACCCACGCAATGCTGTCCACCCTGGAACCTGCCCAGTTTTGGCAAGCAGCGCGGTGCTCTCCTCACAGTGCTGAGCCAGGTGGCATGAATCTGAAGAGAAGCACAATGAAGAGAAGCCCCTAGCCTGCCCAAAGTAGGCAGGGCCATGTGCTGGCCACTTCCAGGCAATGGTGCATTTCTTCTTTCCTCACAAAGGGTGATACCTCCCCAGCGTGCACCCAGTAGGCGGGGCCAATGCAGCAGGAGCTGGTCCCTCACTGTTTCCAGATGGCCTTGTGGAGCTAACGCTGAATGTGTTTCAGCATAGATGGCCACCACGAAATTGTACATTGGCTCCTGGACGGCCTGGGACAGGGACAAGGCAGTGGGGGCTGTTCCCTCACTGTTTCCAGGATGGGTTTGCGGGCCTCATGAAACCACTTCACGGGCCGCATCCGGCCCCCGGGCCTTGTGTTTGACATGTCTGATCTAAGGGATTCTTTAGAAAGCCCATGCAACTTAAAATAATATCCATATACTGGTTATGATTAGCTGAAGTTCAGACCATTATGTGGATTTATTCAGCAAGATGGTGATAGAGTAGAAATTTGATGCTAAGGTCTAATTTATTGGGGTGTATGGAATTGATCTTATTCAGTTATTCATAACCTTCTGAACAACTATTTACTCAACAATCTTTATCAATAATTCATCCATTTCCAAAAGTTGACATACATGATAACTGTGTGTTAGAAATAGAAATACTTTGTCACCAAATCATCATTTGCATGAAAATTCTGCAGATTTATCTCCTTGAAACACACATGGCTTATACATAGTGAAGGAATTGTTTAAGTGAAATAATTTCTTTATTTTGTGTGTTGTGATGAAGTTTGCTGATGAAAAGGAAGTTTTAGACATTAAAGCAAAAGTATTTTTTATATAATTTTATAGAGGTTAAATCATATAAATTATTTTTTCTAGAGATAAGAATGTATATAATAAGGAAAAGGACCACTAAGGAACATCCTTCTTTTTAAATATTGTAGTGTGGAACACAGTAGTAATAGCCATGTAGCTCATATACCTGTTGATGTTTTTTTTCCTTATTCCTCTTTTTTTGTATCACAGATTTTTAAAAGTGTCTTGACTACAAAGCTGGAAGGTGGATTATTTTCCCAAAAAACGCAAGGACCATGTGTGCATACCTGTAGAAATGGTTTGCGGCTTAGTCAAGCTGGAGTTGACTAAATGAAACTATGGGCTGTGCATCAGCCAAGCATGTTTCTGCTGTACAAAATGAAGAGGAAGCTCAGAAAGGGAAAAGCTACCAGAATGGAGATGTATTTGGTGGTGAGTTTTATTTATTGTGGATCTATATTTTTCTTCACCCTTCTTACTTTCCTGCCTAAAATCTATTTGTTCATTGTTTCTCAACATTTAATTTCAGAGGATTTATTTTTGGAATGCAACTGGTAGTACTTTTGAAACAAGTAATCTCCCTGAAAATCTGTGCTACTTTCTAGCTCCAGCTTCTCATTACAATGTTTATAAATATGTGTTCAAACTATATGAATAGTCTTTGCGGATACCTGTTATTGCAACTCTTTTCTCTTTTGAGATATTTCTAGTTATTTAGGTTGGGGCTTTTACTGCAGCTTTTGTTCCCATAAGGCCTTTTATCTTCTTCAGGAGTAGAATAATAATACAAAAATAAGAATATGCATAAGTTTTCATATATTTCTCTAGACAGTACTTTTTTCCCTTTTAAAATGTATGTTATTTTGGCCCAAAATTGTGTGTTTGTGTGTATGTATGTGTGTGTGTGTTGTTTGTGCACAGTGTAGAACATAAATATTCCTGATGAGTTGTTCCTTAGGATCTTGTTAAATTGCAAACATTTAGAATAGAATAGAATAGAATAGAATAGAATAGAATAGAATAGAATAGAATAGAATAACTTTATTGTCACTTTGAATGCACACTAATCAGCATACATTAAAATGAAATTTCATTGCATTCAACTCTCAAAGGGTGACTACCTCTGATGTACACTACATAAATATGACAAAAATAAAATAAAAAATATAGAATTATGTATATACCCACATATATTATATGACACAGAATAAGGTAAATAATAAGATATATTTTCAATGAATTGTTGAAATTGATAGTATTTCTCAAAATTAAATGAAAAAGGGATAAACATTCCAAATAGGGATTAATGATTAATTCTGTATTAAATAAATGTACATGTTTTCAAAGTCTCAGTATATATACTTGTTTAGACTAGTATTCCAGATAAATAGGATACCTGTCACCTATTGAAGGAAAGATGATGATTGATACATTAGTATATGAACTGATACATTACTATAAATGTTACTAAAAGTAACCATTACTAAGAATAACTTCAAGTACATAGCATATAAGGGATATTAAACATTGTCGTTCATTGAAATTGGTCACTAATAGTAGTATAAAAAGCCTGGGAAATATGAAGCAATTGGGATCCAGGAACATACGTATGTAATACTTCCTTTTTAAAATCCTTTATTTACAAATAAATAAAGGGAAACTTGTGCTGATGTCCATCACATTCCTGCTGGCCATAAAGTTATTAAGAGTTAGAGCTGCAATTCAGCTCTCCAGATAAAAGGGACGCGGTGGCTCTTCAGATGGTGCAGAAATATTAGGTACTCAATAATGGAGAATATAACCAGGAAAAATTACTTTTTCAATATTCTCTGCCCAGTGTATTGTAGAGCTTGTTCTTAACCTGCTTTAATGTCTTCCTCTCTGTGGTATTGGAGGAAAGCAAAATGTGTCCTGGAGAAACCTAAGATAGTAGGCTACATATTCTTCCAATGTCCTTTCTACAACAAACTGAGTCTTAACCTTATAACCTAGCTTTCTAACATAAGTTCAGCCTGTTTGAAAATAATCTCATTTGTTTTGGTTTTTTATTTTCATAATGGGATCTTACTATCTCTAGGATAGATAAAAAATTTCTTTCAGCTGTCATTGCTTTATGCAGAAAATTGGCATCCTATTTTAAACCTCATATATATAAACATAAACACATTCTATGCCGTTTTACTTTTTCTGCTGTGTCTTATTTGTTACAAATGATCACAAAAAGATGCACATTCTCTTAACAGTTTAGTCCTTGATGTGTTAGTATTTCAATACTTTAATCATAAAATAGTTTTTAAATTTAGTTTTAAATATTTAGATTTTTGGTATTTTATTTTTGTCTATAGCATTTAGAAGATTAAACCACTGTATTTATTTCTGTTGATCTAGAAAATTTTTATCTTCTTACACATATTATATAAATACTTGTTAGTCACTCTAATAAAGTACTATCACACTCCTGTTGCTTTAAGACATAATAAACAGTAGGAACAAATTTGTTAGCCACTGAATCAAAAGTAAACAAAGAAGCAACACCGTGTACAATAAATATTCTAACTTTCATCTTATAAAAATGCCAGTGTTCTTGTAAGAAAGATTTTTTTTGCAGCAGGATAGGAAAATGGGAAAAGTACAAATGTTTTTGTTTTCTGCATGGTCTTCCCATCTCTATTTAAAATTGACTTAATTTATCAATTACCAATGTTTTCCTGTACAGATAGTCTCAATGTACGACTGCAATGAGACTGGAATTTTGGTTCTAAGTCATGATGATCCTAAATTGAAGCACCTGTATTACCAGGTCCAATTTTATTATCATTTCATGGAGATTGCTAAGTGAATCATATCATAAATGCAAACCCATTTTCTTAAATGGAATTTTTTTGCCAGAAACCAGCAAACTGACAGAAAATGATAAAAAAACATTACAAACTGGGATCATTTTGCTGCAGGATGCTGCAGCCAGTCATAAATGTGAGCTGGTTGCCAAGTGCCTGAAATATGGTCATGTGATCCCAGGGCGGATATGGCAGCAGATATTTTGCAATGGCCAGAAGTGCTTTATGGGGCATACAGCACCCTTTCTGCTGCTGTTGTAACTGGGAACAGTTATTAAATTACTGGTCATAAATTAAGGACTTCCTGTATAGATATCACTTTATAAACCAGGACTTAGAAAGTTCACACTTACAGGATTTTAATAACCAAAAATATTATGAGATCATCAAAAATTACAAAATGTTAATAATTTCTACTCACCTGTTCAGTATTCTATATTTGGACAAAGGTGGAAAAAATAAGTCAAATGTCAAATAAGTCTGCTGAATCTGTCATCTATTGATTTAGGACAGCACTCTTTTAACTTTCCCTGAACTTTGATAATGAGATTATTTCCCCCGTTGTGATGGGGGCCATGAAGATATGAGAGGAAAATATACTCAACTTTGTTTGTTCCTAGCTTTCATTGACATTGAACAATAATGCAATAAGTGGCTTTCTCCTCCAGGGGATTAGTATATTGCCAAATAAGCAGTAAGTCTTATTCCCTCCATAAACCAGGAGCATCTTACTGAGTGTGTATATATAATTCAATTCTTAATATTTCAGTGTGTTCACTTATTGACTGGATCAGATTCACTGGCAGAGGAATTCTAGTAGTAAAGTTGTAAGATCCAAAGTTCAAGGGTCTTTTATTGTCAGAATCCATTTATATCACATTTCATAAATGTATAGGTAGAACATTGTGCTTATTCTGGGGATTCTGCCATCTCTTGGGGGGGGGGGAGAGGACAGTTACTTAGTTTGAAATAGGCCATCTTCAAACTCCAGGGAAATGGTTGACCTGGGGAAAGGAGGGGGAGAGGGAGATCTGGATCGCATCTTCATTTACAACTGAAAAGGAAGAAGCAATAACAATAAAAACAAGGAGAGTACCCTTTCCCACGGAAGGGCCTGACACCTAAGTAAATGATGGGAGCCTGACCAAATGGATGAGGGGAGGGGGTTGAAATGGGAATGCTTTATATAGGATTGAAATGTAACTTTGTTAGATTCGGTCTTGTATTGCCACAATCGATTCCATCCTAGTAAACATTTTCCTTTTGGACTAAACTTGCATCCAAGAGTTCTTATTTCCTAAGATGTGGATTGAGGTGGGTCCTGACACTTATTCAAACCCGTGCTGGGTTAATGCTGGTAGGAAAGATAGAAGGGTGGATTTCTATGAAGATTCTCAGTCATTCAGATCATGGTTGTCCCAAAGGTGCTTTTTCAAAAGACAACACGACTTTGTTTTTCCTTGAAGACATTTTGCTTCTCAATTCAATTTATTTGTTTGTGGTCACAGATCAAACTACAAATACAACAAAAGAAAAACATGAAAAAAGTAAAATCATAGACAATTGGACATCAGGGGAATTACGACTTCTCCTCTAATAGTTACAGCTCTTAAAAAAAATTTAGAGACCTGAGAAGTAATATATGAGGAGCCATCCCCTAAACAATATAAGACCAAATTGGGACCAGAAGGGTCTATTTTAAGGAGAGACAGTAATTTAGTTCTGCCTGCGTTATACATAGGGCAATATAAAAAGACATGCTCCACAGTTTCAACCTCAGCCTATCACAGGGGCATAATCGCTCGCTAATCGGGAGCCACATTTTGCTTCTCACCCTAGAAGCTTCTTCAATTCTATCAAAACTGAAGAAGCTTCTTGGATGAGAAGCAAAACATCTTCAAGGAAAAACAAAAAATGCCCAGTTGCCTTTTGAAAAAGCATCTTTGGGACATAGAAGGGTGATGCGTTTTTCTCTTTCTTTTAAAATATATTGTCTTTGGTGGCATTAAAGTAATTTTTATCTATTAATGCAAATGGAGAAAATAATCTTTTTCCATCTGTAAGGTTAATACATAATTCTTCATCCTCTGACTCCAAGACTCTGAAGCAACATATGCTTCCAGACCATTTCCTTTTGATGATCTCTGTTGGAACTATAATGCTGGAAAAGTATGGAACGCAGAACTTTCCATTATATCATGGAATGAACTTGAAAAGAAAGATCTGAAATATCCTATCACACTTAGAGTACCTTTCCAAGGACCAAAGAACAGAGTACTTGCAGTTAAAAATATAAGGGAAGTGTTAGTTATATGTAGATTTGGGTAGCTTTCTGTTCTTAAAATTAAATATTTTGGAAGGTGGAGCCTGCTTTAAGTTTTGTTTTTAGTTTTAAAATATACAAAGTATTCTAAATAACTCTATAAAGTTTCCTATGAAAAATAAATAAATTAGAAAACATACTGTGATTACTTCTGGTGGTAATTGGGATGGGGTGGTTTTATTTTTATGCAAGAAAATGGCTAAGGTTCAGCTTTTCTCTAGTAGAATTTTAAAATACTAAGTATTTCATCTATTTAAAGCCATTTCTTAATCATAACAGTAAAGGTGGAAGTGACCTTGGAGGTCATCTAGTCCAACCCCCTCTCAGGCAGGAAACCCTATATCATTTCAGACAAATGGCTGTCCAGCCTCTTCTTAAAAACTTCCAGTGTTGGAGCGTTTACAGCTTCTGGAGGCAGGTTGTTCCACTGGTTAATTGTTCTAACTGTCAGGAAGTTTCTCCTTACTTCTAGGTTGCTTCTCTCCTTGATTAGTTTCCATCCATTGCTTCTTGTCCTGCCTTCAGGTGCTTTGGAGAATAGCTTGCCTCCCTCTTCTTTGTGGCAGCCCCTGAGATATTGGAACACTGCTATCATGTCACCCCTCACTCTTCTCTTCATTAAACTACATATACCCAATTCCAGCAGCCGTTCCTTATATGTTTTAGCCTCCAGACCTCTAATCATCTTTGTTGCTCTTCTCTGTACTCTTTCCAGAGTCTCAACATCTTTTTTACATCGTGGTGACCAAAACTGGATGCAGTATTCCAAATGTGGCCTTACCATACCTCCAGCATTGTAAAGTGGTATTAATACTTCACATGATCTTGATTCTATCCCTCTGTTAATGCAGCCTAGCACTGTGTTGGCTTTTTTGGCAGCTGCAGCACTCTTGGCTCATATTGAAGTGATTGTCCACTAGGGCACTGAGATCCCTCTCACAGTTATTACTATTGAGCAAGGTACCCCCTATACTATACCTGTACATTTGGTTTTTCTTGCCTAAATGTACAGGTGAAACTGGAAAAAATAGAATATTGTACAAAAGTTCATTTATTTCAGTAATGCAACTTAAAAGGGGAAACTATGAGATAGACTCATTACATGCAAAGCAGGATAGTTCAAGCCGTGATTTGTCATAATTGTGATGATTATGGCTTACAGCTCATGAAAACCCCAAATCCACAATCTCAGTAAATTAGAATATTGTGAAAAGGTGCAATATTCTAGGCTCAAAGTGTCCCACTCTAATCAGCTAATTAAGCCATAACACCTGCAAAGGGTTCCTGAGCCTTTAAATGGTCTCTCAGTGTGGTTCAGGAGGAATCACAATCATGGGGAAGACTGCTGACCTGACAGTTGTGCAGAAAATCATCATTGACACCCTCCATAAGGAGGGAAAGCCTCAAAAGGTAATTACAAAAGAAGTTGGATGTTCCCCAAGTGCTGTATCAAAGCACATTAATAGAAAGTTATGTGGAAGGGAAAAGTGTGGAAGAAAAAGGTGCACAAGTAGCAGGGATGACCGCAGCCTGGAGAGGATTGTCAAGAAAAGGCCATTCAAAAGTGTTGGGGACTTTCACAAGGAGTGGACTGAGGTTGGAGTCAGTGCATCAAGAGCTACCACACACAGACGGATCCTGGACATGGGCTTCAAATGTCGTATTCCTCTTGTCAAGCCGCTCCTGAACAACAAACAACGTCAGAAGCGTCTTACCTGAGCTAAAGAAAAACAGACCTGGTCTGTTGCTCAGTGGTCCAAAGTCCTCTTTTCTGTTGAGAGCAACTTTTGCATCTCATTTGGAAACCAAGGACCCAGAGTCTGGAGGAAGAATGGAGAGGCACACACTGCAAGATGCTTGAAGTCCAGTGTGAAGTTTCCACAGTCTGTGTTGATTTGGGGAGCCATGTCATCTGCTGGTGTTGGTCCACTGTGCTTCATTAAGTCCAGGGTCAACGCAGCCGTCTACCAGGAGATTTTGGAGCACTTCATGCTTTCTTCCGCAGATGAGCTTTATGGGGATGCTGACTTCATTTTCCAGCACCTGCCCACACTGCCAAAAGCAGCAAAACCTGGTTCAATGACCGTGGGATTACTGTGCTTGATTGGCCATCAAACTCGCCTGACCTGAACCCCATAGAGAATCTATGGGGCATTGCCAAGAGAAAGATGAGAGACAAGCCCGAACAATGCAGAAGAGCTGAAGGCCACTATTAAAGCATCCTGGTCTTCCATAACACCTCAGCAGTTCCACAGGCTGATAGCTTCTATGCCACGCCGCATTGAGGCAGTAATTGCTGCGAAAGGGGCCCAAACCAAGTACTGAGTACATATGCATGCTTATACTTTTCAGAGGTCTGCTATTGCTCTATATACACTCCTTGTTTTATTGATTGCATGTAATATTCTAATTTTCTGAGATTGTGGATTTGGGGTTTTCATGATCTGTAAGCCATAATCATCACAATTATGACAAATCACGGCTTGAACTATCCTGCTTTGCATGTAATGAGTCTATCTCATATATTAGTTTCCCCTTTTAAGTTGCATTACTGAAATAAATGAACTTTTGCACAATATTCTAATTTTTTGAGTTTCACCTATAGAACCTTACTTTTTTTTCACCATTGGATTTCATTTTTTTAGATAGCACCCAGTGTTCAAGTCTGTCCAGATCCTCCTGTATCTTAAGCCTGTCTTCTGGAGTGTTGACTATTCCTGTCAGCTTGGTGTCATCTGCAAATTTAATGAGTTCCCCACCTATCCCCTCGTCCAAATCGTTGATGAAGATGTTGAAGAGCACTGGGCCCAGAACAGAGCCCTGAGGCACCCCACTACACACTTCCCTCCATGTAGATGTGGTTCCATTGAGGATCACACACTGAATACAGCCGGTCAGCCAGTTACGAATCCATCTGGTGGTGATGCTGTCTAACCCACATTTTTCTATCTTATCAAGTAGTAGTTTGTGATCTACTTTATTAAATGCCTTACTGAAGTCCAAGTAAATTATATCCACAGCATTCCTCTGGTCCACTAATTTTGTCACATGGTCAAAGAATGCAATAAGATTTGTCTGGCATGATCTGTTTTTGACAAACCCATGTTGGCTTTTAGTAATGACTTTGATTGCCTCTAGGTGTTCGCTAATTCGTTGTTTGATTATCTTTTCCAGAATCTTCCGAGGTATTGAGGTCAGGCTGATAGGTCTGTAATTTCCTGAATCCATTTTTTCCCTTTTTTGAAGATGGGAACTACATCAGCTTTTTCCAGTCCTCTGTTAGTTCCCCAGTGCTCCAGGATCTTTGAAAAATATAGTTCAGTGGTTCTGAGATCAGATCTGCCAGTTCCTTGAGAACCTTGGGGTGTAATCCATCTGGTCCTGGTGATTTGAACTCGTCTAGGCTGGACAGGTGCTCACTTACCATTTTCTTGCCTATCTTAACTTGTGTTTGTATTCTGTTTTTTATGGCATTATTTTTGATAGATTGGTCTGTTTTTTCCCTTTCTGTAAAGACAGATGCAAAAAACAAGTTAAATAGTTCTGCTTTCTCCCTGTTGCTTGTCACCTTCTTGCCCCTTTCACCCACTAATGGACCAATCATTTCCTTCACTTTTTTCTTGTTTTTTACATGTTGAAGCTTTTTTTGTTATTTTTGACTTTGGTCACAAGCCTTAGTTCATTTTGAGCCTTAGCTTTCCTCACTTGGTCTTTGCAGGCTCAGGCTATTTGCTGATATTCTGACTTAGTTATGTGCCCCTCTTTCCACTTTCTATACTTGTCCTTTTTATCTTTCAATTTATCAGAGAGTTCTTTACAAGTGTTGCACTGAACTAAGCCAGACATTCTTAGATACAAGGATGTACCACTGCTGTTTATGATTATTAGTTATATAAGCTGAAATGCAGTTTGAATGCTATGGAGATCCAAACAGATCCAATCAGGGTCTCTGCTCCTTATCTGGTCCACCCCCAACAGACTTACAGAATGTAGAACCTCCCAGCAGCTCTGGGCAGCTGAAATGAGTTTGAATGCTATGGAGATCCAAACAGATCCAATCAGAGTCTCTGCTCCTTAACTGGTCCACCCCGAACAGACTTACAGAATGTAGCACCTCCCAACAGTTGAAATGCAGTTTGAATGCTGTGGAGATCCAAACAGATCCTAGTGACTACCTAGGGCCATGGTGGCAAACCTGTGGCATGCGTGCCACAGGTGGCACGCAGAGCCCTCTCTGTGGGCACGTGTGGCGTCACCCCAGTCCTAGGCCTTCAGCTGGGTTTTATAAAACCTTTTCGCTTTAGGCCTCTGCCGCTGTGTGCAAAAAAAAAAAAAAGGTTCAATCAATCAATTTCAGCTTCTCATGGGAAAAAAAAGATCTCACAAAGCTGGAATTGATTGACTGAACTTTTTAGTCCTATCCAATCTGCCGTTACCACCGCAGCCATGCCCACCCAATTGGCCATATCCACCCAATGGGCCATGCCCACCCAAAGGGCCATGCCCACCTGGCAGTAATTAAGTGGGTTTTGGGTTGCAGTTTGGGCGCTCAGTCTCTAAAAGATTCAACATCACTGACCTAGGCAAATTAAAGCATTAAAAGAACAACTTTAAATCTAATTGGATTTATATGTTCCTGAAACTTGGGGACCAAAAATGTTCCTATTTTTATTGGAGACTCTTGCTTTTATCTACAAAAAAGAAATAAAACGGGAAAAAGGATTATAAAAATTTTGGACTTAAAAAACCTTAAACAGCATCAGTGACATCTTGTGGCGAAGTTTGGTATTACAACTTGTTATTTCCTAAAAGAGACTTGGTTAAAAACCCAGACCTTAGATAAGACTCTTTTTACCTTGGCACCACCTATGAGAAACTCAGCTGTAAGAGAACAGCTGGGCGGCATGACTGGCCTACCTGAACTGTGAATGTAAACCTTTACTCACTTTCAGACTTTTATGTGGGAAATTGCCTCACTATCTCTTTATTTGAGGAATATTGGTCACTATATGAGATGATGAAATACTTTGGACTATAAAATCTTGCTTGACAAATGACTTCTACTATAAAGACTATTTATAAACACATGAAAGAGATGGATGAAGACTAGGAAAAAATTCTTTCGAAAGCAATACATGAAACCATTCTTTCAGCTTGTGATAAAATAAGACCTAACATAAAAGATCAAGACGCCAGCTTAGATACACAAACCCAAACTTTGACTACAACCAAAGAACTAACAATGCAGAAGATAACAGAAGAAGTGGAACAATCAAATATTAAGACCAGAGGACTCAATTGACCAACAAATGCAGTTAATGGAAAATCCAGAAAAGAGAGTGACAACACTGAAAATGGAAAAGACCTTCCATATAAATCAGAAGAAATTTGAGAAAGAAGAAGAACAGATTGAATCAAAGATAAAACATATCAAGGCAAGCATGGGGAACTGGAATAATAGGGAGACAACTTAATGAATACAAATGGGCTAGCTAGTCCTTCCAAAAAAAAGGTAATTAAATGATCTCCTTTATTTCAAATTACATATATAATAATAGAGGGAGATCTATTTATTGATCTATAAGCACTGATATGGAAGCCTAGTTGGCAAAGGAAGAAACACAGGCTGAAGAAAGTTGGGGTTTTTATTTATTTATTTTTATTTTTATTACATTTATATCCCGCCCTTCTCCGAAGACTCAGGGCGGCTTACAAGCTTAGCAGTAGCCTTCATTCTATGTATATGCCTGCTTGTTAGGGCTTTCACACACACCCCAAGCGGCATTATTACAAAGTCAGCTTATTGCCCCCAACAATCTGGGTCCTCATTTTACCTACCTGGGAAGGATGGAAGGCTAAGTCAACCTTGAGCCTGGTGGGATGCGAACCTGCACTAATTGCAGGCAGCTGGTGTTACTCAAGGAGGCATTAGCCCACTGCTCCACCAAGGCTCTGTATTAGAGAGGATTTCATATTATTAATTAGAGGGTTAAAGGGAGAAGTTGAGATAAGGGGAATTCTTGCCATTAGATTTAAAATATTTGGAAATTAGTTGAAATTAAGGACTTTATCTGTTTAATATTTAAAAATTAGACCTAAAAGGGAAAAATATTATGAATATGTTTGATTTATTGACTAACCCAGGTAATATATATAATGGTTTTGATTTATTAAAGGGGATATTGTATTAATAAGTAGATGATTTAATATGGTGGGAAATAGATAACTCTTAGGAAATAGAACAAGATTATATTCAAATAGATAAAATATGTATTTTGGATATTAGATTATGTTATGAATTGAGATAAGGGAAATCTTGGTTACCTAAAGCCTGAAAATTATAAATATCAAAGGTTAAATTGGAATATTGATGGGAAACTAAAAATTGGGGGGAAAAATAACAGGATATGGATTTTTTATGAAAACTGAATGTAATTAAGGTATGTATAAGCTAAAAAAATAATTGATAAATGTAATAATGATGTTTTTACTGAGTTGATATAATAAGAACTGTATTAGCTTAAATATGAGACAGTAAATATTAAAGGAAAAAGAGAAGAAATATTTGATGTTGTAACTTGAGATTTGTTCTAAAGATTTTGTTATCGAACTATTGACTAACCCAGCCAGCACATTGCTTTTTAAATACTTAAATGTAAAATTGGAAAATTAATATTATATATAAAAAAAGAAATTTGTTGTGAGGACAACACTGATTATACAAAGGAAAACATAATTGTATATAGGACAGAGAAACTTTATGACTAGAGGACTGGAAAATAATGTGATCTCCTTCAACTGAAGAAGCCACTCTTACACCATTCCTACACTGATTTTTTTTCATTAGTGCACTTTTCTGGAGTCCAGGTAGACCTCTCAAAATGAGAGGTAGAAAAGGTGATATTAGCAGTGTTCACCGGAGCTTGATAGCAGCTTGCCCTGCTTGCCCTTGGCTGGCACCGCCCACCCCGCTTTTTGCAAGCCTTGTTATGCTGCTGCCGGCTTCCTACAGTGGGAGGCTCCGGGACAAGCTTTGGCCCATCTTCTATCCCTCCCGTGTGAAGGGCGCCTTCCTGCCCCGCGGTCCACAGCAGCATTGTTGGCAAACATGGATCGACTGTGAGTGAATGCGAGGTGTTTCTGTTCCTGGAATAAAGCTTATTAAATGAGCTGGCAACCTCCAAGTATCGTTGATAGATCTTCCCCAACTTTCCTCCGGTGCTTCATAAAGAGTTAAGTGGGCATCAGGTTTCTTGGTAAAAATGGATTAGGAAGGAAGGAAGGAAGGAAGGAAGGAAGGAAGGAAGGAAGGAAGG
>JAKJMR010000207.1:399024-459819 GCA_024449315.1 Daboia siamensis | reverse complement strand
AGGAAGGAAGGAAGGAAGGAAGGAAGGAAGGAAGGAAGGAAGGAAGGAAGGAAGGAAGGAAGGAAGGAAATAAATGACCGAGGGAGGGAGGGAAGGAAGGAAGGAAGGAAGGAAGGAAATGTCAATGGGAGGGAAGGAGGAAAGGACAGGGAGGGAAGGAAGGAAGGAAAGAAGGAAGGGACAATGGGAGAGAGGGAGGGAGAGAGAGAGAGAAATAGAGAGGGAGAGAGAAAAAGGAGAGAAAGAAAGGGAGGGAGAGAAAAAAGGGAGAGAAAGAGGGAGGGCGGGAGAGAGAAAGAGGGAGGGAGAGAAATAGAGGGAGAGGGAGAGAGGGAGAGAAATAGAGGGAGAGAGAAGGAGAGATAAAGAGGGAGAAACAAGGAAGAGAAAGAAAGGGAGGGAGAGAGAGAAAGAGGGAGAGAGATTAAATTAGTAACATGGTGGTTAAGTGAATCTGGTTTTCTCACTAACTTTGCTTGTCAGAAGGTTACAAAAGGCGATCACATGACCCTGGAACAATGTGACCATCATAAATAAGAATTGGTTGTCAAGCATCCAAATGTAAATCACATGACCCTGAGGATGCTGAAACGGTCATAAGTGTGAAAAATGGTCATAAGTCACTTTTTTCAATGCCGTTGTAACTTTGAACAGTCACTAAGCAAATTGTTATAAGTCGAGGACTACTTGTACTTTATCATTTTTTTCCTTTTTTTTTTTTTGGTCAAGGTTTTGACACCTTGCTGGGCGACTGGCAGTACTCAAGACATTGCCTTATCCTAAAAGTGGTACAATGGGTGAAAAGGTTGAAAAGCCCTGAATTAGAGGCCAACGTGAATCTCTATGGGAATGCTATCCAGAAGGCTAATGATGTGATACAGAAGATACTTTTCCTAGTCTGATTAGATGCTTGATCAATGGAACCCCAAACAAGCTTGTCTTGTCTCTTGTCTGTTTGCACAAAACAGGTAAACTGTATGGGAGACAAGTGATTTCCTTAAATCAGGGGTGTCAAACTTGCAACATCATGTGAGTGCAGTTTCGACATGATGTATCCAGCCTGCGGGCCGGCAATTTGACACCCCTGCCTTAAATAACTGTATGTGGCTATCTTTATGCTATGTATGACATTATAGATAATAACCAATGGCTTAAGTTACATCTGGAAGCTTACTGGCAACCACTGCAATTTATAAACCCCAAGAGTTGCATGAACAGTGAGCACTGCTAATGCTGCTGCATTCTGAACCAGCTAGTGCTTCTAAATGGTCTTCAGAGGTAGCCTCATATAGAGTGTAAGATGACCAGGACATGAAAGACTGTAAGGGGAAGCCTTTTAGACCAAGGATAAGGACAACTGATGCTTGAATTGGACTTGTGCAAAGATTTCTGTGTCACAGTTGCTACTTTTTCCTTGAGCAGCAACTAAGAGTTCAAAAGAGCCCTGGATTATACACAGTCCTAAATCATCAAGAACAACCATATTCAGGACCAAAGATAGACTTGGATGTCCAGAACTGGGAGGTCTAACCATTCCCTGTCAGTCAGTCTTGCTAAACAATTTTATTGATTTTTTAATATTTACATATACAGGTATTTGTGAAACAATATGGTGGTTGGGTAGTTAAAATAAGAAATAACCAGTTGTAAATAGTTCAGGTTACATCAACAGAGATGCCCTCTCTACTTCCCTTAGTTATTACATAGTCAAAATAGGCAAGTTAGTACATTTCTAGTTGTAACCTAGTCAGTCAACAAAACTTAAAATAAATTTTCAGTAATACATATCAACATCCTGTTTTTAAATTTTATCTACTTGCAATAGGATATTTTAGAGTGGCCTATGGTATATAGGAAAAAGCTTAATTTTGGGGTAACCCACAATTCCCTATTTCAAAAAAATAATTCTTTTGTCTACAAAACTTATATTGTTCATTACAAAGCATTCTTATTTTTTACCATTAAAGTCTAATTTTCATCTTAAGAAATCACCAGTTATTAGAAATATGTTTTTTGCCTTAACCATTCAACAATTGTTGGAATACTATCTTTTATATATAAAATTCTAGATTCTATACTATGGTTTAAAAGTAACCACTGAATATTCTATAAGTCATCTTGATTGTACATCAGTTATTAAAATACTATCTTTTGATATGTAATTCCAAGTTCTAAGATATAGTTTGGAGTTATATTCTAAAAGCTTATATTTGTTTTCCTTTACCGATCTAAAAGCTAAATGTAAAATCAATTATATTTTTTAGGGATTCCCCTTAATCCATAAAAGAGATATTTTTATAGTCTATCTTTAGGAATCCCAAAAGAGAAACAAGTTCAGTTTTTTTTAAAATCTAACTCTTGCCTTCCTTTTGTGCCAATCATGCTTCCTTCTTGGCATCTTTAAAATCTCAAATGTATCTTCCTTTCTTCCTATACCCCTTATTTGAATCCAGAGAGCATATCCAAATGTCATTTTGCAAGGAAGATGTCCCCTTTGTAACCATCGTATTTTTGCTTTAATAATTCAGTTTTTGATATAATATAGTTGTCATTAAATCAGTCAAATCTTTTTGTTCTTCCAATTCTATCTGGGTTAGGTAGAAAGTAGTAGCTGGTATTGTGATTGTCCTTTGATTAATTGAATTCTCAATATATTGTATTTGAAGGCCTTTAGTCTCTTCACTCTTGGTGTTGTTTTCTTCAGGTGCTGCTGCTTTTTGGGTTGTAAGTTTTGTAGTTGCCATTAAAGTTTGGAGTTTAAGGTCTTCTGTAGGTTGCTTTTGTTGTTCTTTGAAATCTCCTATTTTAGTGTTAGTTTCCACTTCTTCTATTTGATTTTAGGTTATCTTTTCCTCATTTAAAGTCAAAATTTGATTTGGTGGCTTTAAGTTGTCAGATTTTTCTTGCAATTTGGCTTTAATTTGCTCTGTCATTGCCAAAATCATGTCCAGTATCAGTGTATAATCAAGTGGTGGGATGTATTCATCCATTTAGTTGTTGTTTGCAGTTAAATCTTCCATGGAGGCTGTTTTAATAATAGTCAAAGATTTTCCACCTCCTGAAGAGTTGTATTCAGTGCCAGGTGCTCCCACATTTATCTTAGTGTCAAGGACAGCTGTGTTATTCAGTGAGCTCTCACAACAACAACAAAAGGAAATTTACTTGCTGTACCAGGTTTCACCACAAGATATCATCAGTAACATATAACATGCAATGTAGGAATTTTCTTTTCTTTTCTTTTTCCAAATTAATATAGAACTTTTGTAAGATTAGTCCAAATTTTTTCCTTAATTCACAGCTTATAGAAAAGATAGGGTAGTGGATTCCCAGCAACAAATAGAAGCTTTTTAGTAAATACAGATGAAATTACTTAATTTCTTTGCTGCATTAAGTAAAGTTCTTTTGCAGCTTTGAGGCTTTAAGATTTGTTCCCAAAGTAGTTATTCGCCGTTTTCTCAAAAAATGGTGAAAGAAATTTTCAGGAAAGTCCCACAGGAAGATGGTTAGGAAATAAGAAAGGTAAAAACTCACCGAGGTCCTCCAGATTGCTTCTTAGTGCTAGGTAGTGCTTTGGCTTTCGGCAGGGAGTGGCTTAATGATCAGCCATCTTTATGGCCAGTCTCTTCTTTGGGCCAAAAGAGATGATTCCAGATTCCAGCGGAGGGCTGCCGCCCTTCCGCAATCGCAGGAAAGTCCTCCTCTCGGTAATCGCCCCTCCAGAGCGATTTTTGACCCTTTTCAGGGTCCTCCAAAAAATAAAGAAACGGAAGCAGGCTGTTCCTGCATGTCCAAAAGCGCCATGCACGCAAACCGGAAGCCAGTCAGTCTTGCTAATGTTGAACTTCAGCATCTTCTTCCCCATTCAAACTTTTGTAGCTTTCAGGCTCTAAGTAAGACCTTGACAAGCCTTTTCTTCCTTGTTATAAAGTAAATTATTGCATCTCATATAGGTCTGTATATTTTGAATTCTAGCTTGTCTATATCAGCAGAAATTGTTTTGGCAGATACTTCATATAACTTTGTTGTAGCTACTTGTAAAGTAATAGGTAATGGTTGCATGGATTGGTGGTTATTATTTTATAGTAAGGTTCCTTTGAAATGTACCATAGGAAAAGATTTGTGGAAATAAGATTCAGAAGGAACGCTACTAGTTTTTATAAAGGTATCAATATTAAAACACCCAGTTTGTTTGGAGTTCATTATCCATTGAGATGCAGTAATTATTTATTCATACTATATTATAATATCTGGATCAGTGATACATGGTCAACTAAATAAAGTCAGGTTTCAGAATAATAACAGGATAATTGCCAATAATTATTATGTAAAGGTCGGCAGTTTGGCGGGTCAAATCCCGAGTGCCGCGTAACAGAGTGAGCGCCTGTTACTCGTCCCAGCTTCTGCCCACCTAGCAGTTCGAAAGCACGTAAAAAATGCAAGTAGAAAAATAGGGACCACTACGGTGGGAAGGTAACAGCGTTCCGTGCGCCTTTGGCGTCTAGTCATGCCGGCCACATGACCACGGAGACGTCCTCGGACAAGCGCTGGCTCTTCGGCTTTGAAACAGAGATGAGCACCGACCCCTAGAGTCGGAAACAACTACCACACATGTGCGGGGAACCTTTACCTTACCTTTTACTATGCTTAACACCTACAACTTTCAATGCGATTTTCAGAACTTTCCAGTTTCAGTATGGAATAGTTCATTTATGTCAGGAAGTTATGCTTCTGAATTTAAGCAGGTTTATGTCTAGGCATAACTGAGAGTGGATACTTAGAACTTTAGTTAATTAAATTATAGTAAATTATATACATATAATTAAATTTATATGTAAGGGTGTAGGTATATACATATGTATGTATATAGCATGTCTATATATGTATTAGGTATTTGTACACTTTTGAAGCAGGCAACAGAATTTCATTTTTAATGTGTGCCTACTGTGCCCACAGTAAAAATTATAATAACAGTTATCTTATCTTATACTTAGTTCTGTAGGTCCAATGACTATTTCCCAGTTATTGGTCTGTTTCCTCTTTGCTAACATTTAAAAGTACTTTTACTTTTAGTAAGTATATGGCCTATAGAATGTGTTTCACATAGTATAATCATATTACTGATGTTACTAATCAAGTACTAGAGATTCCTGAAAAGCCATGGAATTGGTTCTTTAATAAATGCAAAACAAATTCCAACTGAAGGACTACTTGAGCAGACATACATTCCTGACTGCAGAACTTTTTTTAAAAAGTGGACAAGCTAATTTAGGCCCATTCTTAATCCTTTATTCTTCTTCCAGCTTTTATTTTCAGTTTAAATAATCTCTTTTTTTGAAAAAAGGAAAAGATGTAGGAAAGAGGTGTGGCCATGCAACAGATCATACCATATGTATTATTGTGCTTATGTGTGAATCATTGCTTTTAGAACAATCAGTTATAATTTTACCTAGATAAATAATTGAAATTTTCTTGGAAAAACACATATTATTTCAGGGCTTGGGATGGATGGTCCTCTAGCGATTGCTGAATTTTAATTCCCAGTATCTTTTCTTATTGTTTGTTTTAGCCATGGGTTCTGAGACCTTTTGTTTGTTTGTCTCTTTATCTCACATCGCTTGACTCTGGGCGGCAGATAAACAAACAATACTTTTAAAAATATTCAGGTAGTATAAAAATTAAGATTATTATAAAAAGGATAAGTAGGAGTGTCAAATTTTGAACAGTGGATCCACCTCATCAGATTCCTGTTACTTTTGTTTATTGACACAACCTGGTTTTAAGTGACTTCTGGAAAGTTGGCAAAGTTGGGGCCATTCTCACCTCAGGGGGTTGATCTTAGGAAGACTTAAAATGTCCATTTTAAATATGCTTTTTTCAAGTTTTATCCATTGCACTTTTAAGCTCTGTCCTTTTTCAGCTGTGTGGTTTCAGTGCAGCTTACTCCATAAGCCAACACCATGAATTAAAACAGGCATTCTTTCATTATTCTAAATCATGGAACACTGATGTTTCTATTTAACTGCATAAATAATAACAGTATTATTTATCTTATGGTTTGTTTTACATTAGGCTTAGATTTGTACTGGCATTAAAGAAGGAAGCGTGAAATGGTAAACACCTAAATATAGGATGCTCAATATTTAGGGGCATTGTTTGCCAAAGGCTGCTATAATTGTGTAATGCAACTTCTTTGCTTTTGGTAAAGTTTGCAAAATGTTTGGCTAAATATAGACAGCAAAACTAATCTTATGTCACATCTTTCATTATTTTGTACATGACTAAAATGTCATTGTGTGCAACAATATGTGCTGCTTTCTATAAATAAGAATGAAATAACACTAAAGTTGCATTTATTTGGCACTAATAAAAACAGTGCTTGGCTACATGAAGCATTTATTTTAATTTTAGATATGTACCATCAAGCAAAATAACCCCATATGTTATTCTCATTGTCACAACATATGTTGTTTGTTTGCTTGCTTGCTTTATGTTGAAGGGGAATTCTTGATGCTTCAAGAATTAAAGATCCCAGTGAATCACAGAACCTCAATGTATTTACTATCAGTGAATCAGCAAAATATTATTAGTAAAACTAATGGATCGTGTCTCTTTACTATATTTCACAATGTTAAACAATAAGGTGTATACTTAACAAATCATCTTTCAGATTAGATTCATCTGATAGCAAAGAATCCTTGTTTTCCTGTCTTGAAAGTATTAAGAGATACAAAATAGTTTATTTAAGGTCAGGCATTCCTGTTCTGTATCATTGGATTAATTTTCACAAGTCTCAGATTTTCTTGTATGCTATTTTTGTGGCCAGACCATAAAGAGATCAGATACATTTGCTTTCATTTCAAAGGCCACCGCTGTATTTAGTATTTGTCCAGATAGTTGGCTTCAGATAAATCTGTGCATATGTAGTTTTGCTTTGTAGTATAATTTCACTAATGCATATGTTTTAAAGACACATTTCTCTTATACACTCTATATGTAGATTGATAAGTACATCTCTGAATAAGAGAAAACATAATACTTATGTTTTAAGCAAGCGGTTCCCAACCTTTGTGGCACCAGGATTGGTTTCGTGGAAGACAATTTTTCCATGGACCAGGGGTGGGGGAGGGAGGGAGCGCATACAACCTAGATCCCTCTCATACACTGTAAGTAGGATTTGCGCTTCTATGAGAATCTAATGGCTGATGATCTGAGGTGGTGATGCTGCAAATACAGATGAAGCTTTGCTTGTGTCAATGCTGCTAACATTGAATGTTACTGCTTGACAAGAGATGAAGAAGTAGCTGTTTCATATGTTAAACTTGTGTATTGCTTTAAGACTAGTTTTACTATATTGTGCAAGGGGCGGAGGTTTCAGATTCCAGCTTCCTTTGAGCAAGCATTTGCCAGTGTATTAGGCTAATAAAGGACTTTTAAGGTAAACAGTGCCTCAGAGTCACTTGAAAAGCTAATATGTCAGAAACTTGACATCAAGCTGAAATCTGTGCCCCTTGCACAATATATTAAAACACAATTCTCCACCTTTCTAATCATATTCTCCAATTAATTTAAAGAATCAGTTTCCCTTCCGTTAGAAGACCTTGAAGATGCATTCTTATTCATCCCCCCTCCTAATCTTAACCTAAAGCAATACACTAATCTTAAAGCAATACACAAGTTTAACATATGAAACAGCTACTTCTTCATCTCTTGCCAAGCAATAACATTCGATGTTAGCAGCGTTGACAGCTTGCCCACTGCTTACCTCCAGCTGTGTGGCCTAATAGGCCATGGACAAGTACTGGTCTGTGGCTAGGGGTTGGGGACCCGTTTTAAACTGATTTTAAAAGATTTTTCTGTCTTATAGTTCACAGGATCTCCACATTGTGAAGCATCTCTGAAAGTTCTGGATACATCTGGACTAGGAATATCTGGTTGATAGAGTCTGAATTTGTGAGAACTATGTATTTGATTTAATTTGTGAGGTGTGGTTTTCATTATTTTTTTTGGACACATCTTTTAGAATTCCTCTTTGTGTTGGAGCTGTGTCTTATCTCGCTTAATTTATCAGTTTTTTCTGTACTTTGTAATTGATTCAGTAGTACTTGGTGATGTAGATATTTATCACTGAGACTGATATTAATGGATGTCATGCTACTTCATTACGTTGCCATGGTAGCATTGTATGGTGGATTATTTTGTCTCCACATGGGATTCTTTAGTTATTTGTGTATAAATAATTATACTTACAGGTAAATATGGCTGTTTCTCTAAACACTCATTTTTATTTATTTATATGTGTGTCATGTGTCATGTGTCATGTTGTGTTTTAATTTTTTTAAAAAAAATCATTTCATTAAAAAAGTGAAGATGGCTTCAAATTAAACATGTTCCTTGGCAGTATTGTGGAAGTGGTTTGCCATAACCTCTTTTCCAGATTGCTTTTCTGAGCACTCAATTTAAGTAAAAGTCCTTAAATTCCCAGATGATCTCCTACCTAAGAATTAACTGTGACAGACCCTGGTAAGTATTTAATCAGGAAATTCTGCATTTTTGTTTATTTTACTTTACAGATTTAGAGAAATGCTTATGTATGCCAATCTTCCTCAGATTGCAGCTCTTTAAATATGTTCTAATTCATAGAACAGCTGGTTGGGAATTCAGAAGGTTGTGGTTCTCACACTTCTGGAAAATGCTGAGCTACACATGCAGTTGTATAGTTTTTCCTACAATTCTGTATAGTAAATCTGTTCTTTAATCTGTTCTGTTTCTTCACTATTGACTGAATAGTGACAGATTCATTAGATAAATAGGTTTCATCTGTTGTCAAAATATATTCCACAGAAAATCCACAGATAGTCTTAGTGTCGTGTTTTTATATTTCTATTAAAACATTTTAAGTAATCATCTCCTTTTCCAATCAGTTGGATTTAAGTAGATCAAAAATAGTTTCTTATACTGATTTTCTTGTTACAATAACATACTTTTTCAGCTTTTTTATTGATTTAAAACATTTCTGTAGCTGTCCATCTTAAAGTTAAATTCTAGATGGTTTACAACCAACAAATAAAATAATATAGTCAGCAGTAGAAACAAAAGAAATGGTAAAACCAAATACCAAAAAACAGGTGCCACAATCATACTTCCCTGATGCAGTTCCAACATTCCCATTCTACTTTAATCTCACCATATCCCAACACTGGGGGATGAGCCAGGTCTTCAATCCTCTCTGGAAGGTTAAGAGGATGGGGATCTATCACATCTCAGGGGAGGCTGTTCTATGCAGTTGGGGTTGCAGTGGACAAGACATGCACACAAAATGGCAATGTGGAGTGTGCCTACCTTGTCCACTTTGCTGGGATGGGTAGATACCCTCAAAGAGTGGTGGTCCTGCAAATAACCTCGTCCTATGATTTGTAAGGCTTTAAAAGTGATGCGTAGCACCTTGAATTCTACATGTAGTCTGATTGAGCCCCAAAATTCTGTTGTTAAGCAAGACAATTGTTAAATGAGTTTTGCCCCATTTACGACCATCTTGCCACAGTTGTTAAGTTATTAACAGGGTTGTTAAGTGAATCTGGCTTCCCCATTGACTTTGTTTCTCTGCAATGGTCATAAATATGAACCAGTTGCCAAGCATCTGAATTTTGATCACATGTTTGCTGCAATGATTGTAAGTGGGAAAAACTACTATCAGTCACTTTTTTCAGTGCTATTATAACTTTGAATGATCACTAAATGAAATGTTGTAAGTTTAGGACCATCTGTATCTGGCAGGAAACTGGGAGCCAATGCAGCTTGTGCAATAGATGTGTAATATGGGGTATCTAGGGGTTGTCTATACTATGATTTCCTGACCTGTTTAAATGTTGCATAAGCAGAATGAGATGTTCTGGGTGTCAGGTGCTAGTAACCAGGAACAGGAGTTGAATTCAAAGCACTAAAAGTTTAGTTACAAGAATCTAATCTACTAACAGTCAAGTTAAATTGGCACTAAATAAGAGTCAATGGAATTCACAGGACACTGGATTTAGGTCTCTTGTGGCTGCATAAAGATTCTAATCTGATGATATATTTGATCCCATTTTCATGCTCTGTCTGGTCATCTCCTACATCAGGATTCCCATTTTTCTAACACATTCCATAGCTTGACATAATCAAAACAATCAAAGTCTGTTGTTGTGGGAAAAATAAAGAACCCAAAGAATTTGGAAATAGATGCAAAAAAATATCTTTTATTAGATGCACAACTACAGTGATCACAGGGTTCCTCAATAAAAGAACACAGAAAAGCCCTGAAGCCCACATGGTTACTAATTGTATCCCTTCTGAAATTATACACAGGACATACAAAAGACGAGTAAATTATAGCTTTATAGAAATAATGCAGACTCATAACATCATGAGTTGGCCTTACTATTTATTTTATTTTATTTTATTTTATTGGATTTATATACCGCCCTTTCTCGAAGGACTCAGGGCGGTTTACAGGGTATTTAAAACAAAGATCGATACAAAAGTTAAAAACAATTTAAAAAAAAGATTAAATCAATCCCTGAAAAAAAAATAAAACCCCAATTAAAATTAAAATGGGCTGGCTTCTATATTCTGTTCTTATAATGAGGCTCCAAGCCCTCCCCATTCTATTCATACTACATCTTCTAACATAAATAATGTATTATACTAATGTATTGACACCCTTCAAGTCACAGAAAAAACGACAACTTGATTGTTGTTATCAGTCTCCTTTCCTTTCAGGATCGTTAGGCAATTTCAGTGTTATGGCTCTGTCTATCTAACACTTTAGAATCATGTATGTAAGGATAAAATATTATTTATACCCCACATTTTGTATAATCAGTGAAGCATTTACTGATTTACTTTTGATACTCTTTGGCTTTCTCAATTATCCAACATGCATCAGCAATAACTCTTGGCCTTTTCTAAAATCCAGCTGAACCTCTTTTTCTGTATATAGAATTCTAATCTGCATTGGATGATCCTACACATGATTTTGCTAGCAATGCAAATAAAATTAAGGAGTGTAATCCAGATTCCCAGGAGGCAGGGAGTACATTCTTGAGGAGCCAAAGACAGTGAAGTTTAGATTGAGTAGGAGGAAGAGAATCAGAACAGCTCCTCCCTAGGAATTCTCAGAGTATACATTTAATGGTGTAAATAGTTTTCTTTAGTTTGGCAAGATTTCTTTCTATGGGTGAGGAACATTAAAAGAAACTGCTTAGAACAGGGGTGTCAAACTCAATTTCATTGAGGGCCGCATCAGCATTGCGGTTGCCCTCAGGGGGCCGGGTGGGTATGGCCAGAGTGGGCGTGGTCTACTGGGTGGGCGTGGCTAGAGTGCGTATGGCCTACTGGGTGGGCGTGGCCAGCTCTACATCGTTCGAATCAAGGGTGCCTATGGGGACCTGGGCAGGAGTGGGACAGATCTGAGGGTCTCTGGCAGGAGGAGGGTCTCTGGGCCAGGGCCAAGGCTGTGGGGGCCGTTCCCTCACTGTTTCCAGGATGGCTTCGCGGGCCGCATGAAACCACTTCGCGGTCCGGATCCGGCCCCCGGGCCTTGTGTTTGACATGTCTGGCTTAGAAGAACCTTAGTGCATCTTTCTTGATTTTTGGAGCCTGACAGGATATTGTGCAATAGCTTACACATCCTGTTAAGTCTCTCCCCCTCTCTCTCCCCTGTTGGAATTAAAGTGACCTCTTTCAATTTGTTGTGTCATTCTCCAGATTTGCTAGCATAGCTTGGTTAGAACTTTTACTGCCATTTCTTCTGTTGCTTGCCGTATTTACCATCAGTTCCTATAGCCTACCAATTTGGTAATGACCAGTGTGCTGATCTTACTTCATCATCCAATACAAGAAGTTTTTTAAAAGTAGGGAGTATTTTTTGAGATCTTATGAACATCCCTGCTACATAAGTATTTTAGTATACTCTTCCATCTTTCTTTGATTTTCCTTAAATCAGTTACTATCCTTCCTTTGTCATCCTTTAGCAAATCAATTCCAGGTTGTAATCTACTTCTGCATTCAGAGATCCTTTAGAAGACCCTTCCTTTTTTTCCCATGTCTATTTCATTGTCTTTACTGATGGCATTGTAATACTGCTTCTTCTATCAGCTTTCTGAAATACTTTGTAGTAAATTCTTTCCTGAATTTTTGGCTCTGGCTTCTGTTCTAGGAAATGTTCATGGTTTTGTTTTAACATCCGGCTTGCTTTCTTTTGTTTCTTTTTCTTTGGCAGACTCTTTTCACATTGATTTTTAACAACATCTTTAAATTCATTCCAGAGTTCCTCTGGGTTCTTTGTCAATAAGTTTCAAGAGTTCAGGTGATGATTCCCAGTGTTCTCATTGAAAATGGTGGGTCAAGATCATATCGGGTGTGCTCAGTTGATGCTATAACTGAGCTCCTTACTTCCTTTCATCAATAGTATAATCAGTCTGAGTTCTGGGTACTCCATCTGGTGATATACATGGGTAGAGGCATTGTTTTGTTTGTTTAAAGATGGTATTTGTAATAAATCATTGGAGTGAAGGAAATTAATAAGTCATTGTCCTACTTTATTTTTATTTCCAAAATCATACAGTCCAACTATGTTTTCTTCTTTCCAACTTTGGCATTCTAGTTGTCAGAACACACTTCAGCCCACATCTTAAGAAAGAAGGACTCTTGAAGACAAGATTTTCCAAGCAGGAACTTTTACTAAGAATTAGGTGATAGCAGCCATACTAGACAGGATCTGAGGAATCCCCTCACAGATCGATATTTTTAAAGTGTCCCCAAGCAAATCTCACCCCATAGTTCATTTGGTCAGTTCCGGATCAGCCAAGCTCCAGGTGGTAAGCCCATCATGGGAGAGGAGAGATAACAGTCCATTTGGAGCAGGATCATTTCCACCCCCCTCACACTTCATTCGGAGAAACAGACCAGATTCTGAAGAGTTTCATTCCTTCCTTTTCCACCCCCTTTCCTAGCTGCCCATAAGATGAGAGGGAATGCCTAGTGAGAAAGCAATTGATTATACTGTGATGGATAGCAGGCAGGCGGAATAAACAAAGATTACATTTAAGGGAGGAAGTGAAAGCCATAAAACTCCATGCTTATTGCCTCTCCCCCTTGGGAATAGCAGAATCCAGGGGGAGATGAGATTTGGGGTTAGCTCAGAGGAGATAGTTAGAAATGAAATATAAATGGATTCTGACATCAGTCACCTATCACAAGGACCACATCTTTCTGGCATCTTCTATCAAGTTCAAATTACACTTGATCATAAAATTCACCAGTCTCCTCTTTTTCTTTATGATTGGACAATCATATTGAGGATCAATATGTAGCCAAGAAATTAAAAGACGCTTGCTCCTCGGGAGAAAAGCCATGGCAAATCTAGACAGCACACTAAAAAACAGAGACATCACCCTGTCAACAAAAGTACGTATAGTCTTCCCAGTTGCAATGTATGGCAGTGAAAGCTGGACCATAAGAAAGGCTGAGCGCCAAAGAATTGAGGCCTTTGAACTATGGTGCTGGAGAAGACTCCTGCGAGTCCCTTGGACTGTAAGGCGATCAAACCGGTCAGTCCTAGAGGAGATCAATCCTGACTGCTCTTTAGAAGGCCAGATCCTGAAGCTAAAACTCAAATACTTTGGCCACCTAATGAGAAAGAAGGACTCACTGGAGAAGAGCCTAATGCTGGGAAAGATCGAGGGCAATAAAAGAAGGGGACGACAGAGAATGAGGTGGCTGGATGGAGTCACTGAAGCAGTAGGCATGAGCTTAGATGGACTCCAGAAGATGGTAGAGGACAGGAAGGCCTGGAGGAATGTTGTCCATAGGGTCGCGATGGGTCGGACACGACTTCGCAGCTGACAACAACAACAACAACAACAACAACATTGAGGATCATATTTGTAATATTATTAACTAATTCATTGTATTGTTTGTAGCTAAGTAATGTTTTCACATATGCTCCCTAACTATAAAACAGCATCCTTCCTTCTTAGTTTTTAAAGTCCTGGGTAATAAAATATGGAAATATATGGGAATTAATTTTGTATAATTGGAGAAAGAGATGAAAAAACAGAAAATCATGTTATTGATCAAAGTTGGATCAATGTCAAAAATGGAATTTTTTTTTAATTTTTTTAAAAAAGTTAAAGTCATAGTAATAATCAGTAAAAGGCCACAGTGGATGTTATGACTTTAAATAGTGTTACTCAACCTTAGCAATTTTAAGATGCATGTATTTCAACACCTAGTATCTTAAAGTTGCTAAGTTTGAAAAATGCTGCTTTAAAGTATAAAACACCAATTAAAAATGCCATTAGATTGTTTTCTCTACTCCTGCTGGCCAGTTTGCCAGATATTTTCAAAAAGTTAAAAATTATTTAAAACCACTAGATAAAATTATGACAACTTTGGATTTGTATAACTATTATAAAGATAAAGTCTGTTCCTAAATCCCTAGAGATAACCAACTTTCAAAACTTCTTTAAAATATCATAAAATAAAATCAGTAAAATATACAACAAAATATTTACAGGATTGTGATTAAAACATGGTAACAGTTCCTACTTTGTGTTGTCAAAATCGCTGGGGAGAAATAAATGTAGTCTCTTCTTGTACATTCCTATAGGAATTGCATTTTGATTAGTACAAACATCAGGAGGAAATATTTGTGAATTTGAATTATTGCAACAGTTATCAGTTGTGAATGTTGACATTTGAATTACTTATCAGCCTCATGGAAGTCCAGTTCTTGAATTCAAAGTGCCTGCATTGGGTCAGTTCCAAGACAGATATTTGTACTTGCTGTGTGATTCATATTGTACTGCTGTAGGTCATAATTTATCAGAGATTTCTCTTTAACATTGACAGTTAAGTTACCTAGGAGACACTTCTGTTTTCTCAGCAAAGAACTAAAACTTTTCAAATTATTTCTGGCGGTGATTCTTCATTTTGACAACATACATTTTAATTGTGCTTTTCTTAGTTGGGCAGAAACAAATCTTTCTAAAGTAACAGAAATCTCTTGAACTTATAAGATGTCATTTTTTAAAAAAATATTCTGAGACAAAGGAAGACAACCTAATGTTTTTTGGTATGCTGACCATGAATTCTAGGATTAGATATATCACCAAATTTGGAGGGCACTAGATTAAAGAAGACTGTTCTACCAAGATCCAACAGTCTATTATGAGGAAATAAAAATTAGCAGTCTTTAGTAACTATTTAAGAACCTATAAAAGGCATTCTACTAAGAGATTGAGCAATTTGACTCTTGTATATTTTAATTTGGTATTTCTTGATTATGTAATGTGAATGTAATAGATGGACTAAGGCTATATTTTGTCTTAAGGTGGATCTGATGTACTTTAAATTTGTACTTGCTCCCATAATGGCAACAATAGTATTATATGTGCATATAGTCATACTTTAATGTGTTATCTCTAAAACGTCTGAAAGGCCCAAGTTGGGGAAGTCTGTATGGAACACAAGCTGTGTTCAAGAGTCTTTCTAATCCATTACTATCAGCTTGTGTGGCATAATGGTTAAGATGCTGTAAAACAACAGGGGAGATCCTGGTTCAGCTGTATATCCTCTGTTGAAACTCATTGGGTGGCTTTTTTGGGGGGGCAATGAATTTCAGCCAGAACTATCTCAAAGGGTTGTTGCTATGGAAATTGAAGAAGGAAGATTCCCCAGGTAAGCTATTTCTAATTCCTGGAGAAAAGGATATTGAATTAAGGATAAGAATCAAGTAAATAAAATAAATATAATATTTCCTGTACCCAACTTGATGTTTGTGAAAACCCAATGACAGGATATGAACACCTGAAAATTATTCTATTATTGCTGTTGTCCAGCAAGCTTCCTTTGGCAGTGATAAGGATTTTTGATAGAAAAAAATGGCAAAAAATAAAAAGAGAAGAAGATATTGATAAAAGTAGGGGTATTATAAAAAAATTAAAAAGCCAAATAAGGAACTGTGAGCAGGGAAGAAATTGAATATGTAGTTAGATATAGATGAAAATGCAGTCCTTGACTTATGACTATAATTGAGCCTGGAATTACGATTGTAAGTTGTACTGATTAATAAGAAGGTCATCATGTGACTGACACATTTTTGCAATTTTTACAGCAGTCATAAACTGTAAGTTGCAGGCGTAAAGCGAACCCATTCTCAGGGGCATTTTTTTTGCCGGAAATTGGAAATAAGCACCAGTTTCCATCAAAAGACATCATAAATGATGGTCATATGTCTGGGGACCATTGCAAATTGTTGTAATTGTGGTCTGTTCCTGAGTGCCCAAAATGCAATCAACATGACCTTTGGAGGCAGTTGCTAGAACTTTGAATCTGGGTCATAAGTACCTTTTTGGGAATCCATCATAACTTCAAGCAAACATTAAGTGACTGGTTATATGTGGTGGACTACCTATCCTGAATCAGTTACATGGTGGCAAAGTCAGGAGCCCTGGACAATCACAGCCATTTTCAGCTTCTTTCATTGTTCCCTCAGTAGTACCATAGAAGGCATCATGAAAGTTTTGTAAATGTGTGAAAAGGATATGTATTTCCTTTTATGAGTTATGCATCTCCTACTGGACAGCTTCATTAATAACACTAGGATTTAGTTCTGTGAGAAAAATGATCAGTGGTCTGTCATTACTATCTCTGACTACTGATATTACTTTCTTTGCTTAGAATAAATAGCAATTACTATTTCTCTCTCAGCCACTTTGGGAGAGAGCCTTTTTTAGGTGTTTGCATTTTCTTCTTGTTTTTATCTCTTTTGATTAGGTATCATTATTAATAAACTTGCAAATTTGCTGCTTGCTTTTTACTCTGTGCTTCAGATTATTTAAAAGTAAAGTTTCCTATTCATGAACCCGTGTTCTGTTTCTTTTTCTTTAACCCTGTACCCCAACATATGATAAAAGATATATCTAAGGAAAGTGTGCATTGGCTCAACTCTCTGATGTGCTTTTCAATTGCATATGCTAGGCATGTATGCTCAAAATGATATTAAAAGTATACATTTGACCATTCAATCATATTTTGAACTGTGGGTCATTGATCAAAATTCTCTTAACATATTGATATACTTCAATTAAAAAAAATGTTTAAGGATAGTATTGTAAAGAAAGTTAAGCTGCTAATGCCTCCTTAAGTAACACCAGCTGCCTGCAATTAGTGCAGGTTCGCATCCCACCAGGCTCAAGGTTGACTCAGCCTTCCATCCTTCCGAGGTAGATAAAATGAGGACCCAGATTGTTGGGGGCAATAAGCTGACTTTGTAATAATGCCGCTTGGTGTGTGTGTGAAAGCCCTAACAAGCAGGTATATACATAGAATGAAGGCTACTGCTAAGCTTGTAAGCCGCCCTGAGTCTTCGGAGAAGGGCGGGATATAAATGTAATAAAAATAAATAAAATAAATAAATGACATCGTGAAAACTAACATAGCTTGTTCTATTATATATATATATATATATATATATATATATATATATATATATATATATATTCATTCATTTATTCATTCATTTATTCATTCATTCATTTGCTATAAGCCCTCTACTTTCTATTAGTACTTCTTACATGTGTCTTTTTTCTTTTCTTAATTTCTAGATGAGTATAGGATCAAAGCTGTGGAAGAAGTCAAATACATGAAAAATGGGGGAGAAGATGATCAGAAAGTAGCTGCCAGAAACCAAGAAAACTTGGTACGTGTTGAATATTATTATTTAACAAGTTGGATGATATTCTATGTTTGCAATGAAAGGTGAAGTATGTAGAACACTTAAAGCTCTGAAGAAGAACTTTCTTGAAAATACCATGACTATTTATAGCTTAGAGGCAAACTGTGAAATGCTACCTTCCCTGCTTGTCTTTATGAATTATCCCATTCTTAATACTGTGAATTGTGCTCCCATAAAGCAGGCATTTGTATTTAATCCTTTGCAAGAGGCAATACTGTTTGGCTCATGATAAATGTGTTTGTGTGCAAAGGAGCTGTTACCAACACAGAATTTACTGCCTGTTGAAGAATGAAGCTACCTGTTCTCTGTGATCCCACTCTGAATTTTAAAGAGCACAGAGTTAGATATGTAAATATACATAATATGCTCATAACAGAATTTACAAGAATATTTTTGGTAATATGTTTTAATGTGTGTTCTTGTTTCTAGGTTTATACTTTTGTAATATTCTTGTTTTATCCTCAGTTGCATATTGCCAGGGCTCTGTGTGTCCTGCAGTTCTGTGAGTAAGTAGGACTTTAACTTCGTAGTAAAGGTTAAAGCATCAGAAATTTGCTTGAAAACATATAGTATGTGCTCTTTGAAATCATAGAAATCAATAATTGAAATTGTTTGGTTGGCAAATGACTTGGCGGAAGAGAAAAAGAACAAGATTACAAATCTTTTATTCTGAGCTCCTAGTTCTTAATTAGAATGATCAAATGAAGGGGAATACCCAGGAGAATTTACATTTTTAGATTGGACTTCTGAACTCCCAGTATTTGAAAAACTCTTAAATCCTATCTACCAAACTAAACAACATAAAGTCCTTACCATCTTTCTTTTGATCTGTTAAATATGTAATCTTCATATAATCTGCTTTTGAGAGAATCTATTTCTGTCAACTTTTCCTTGTCAGAGAAACCCTGCAAGTTCTAGAGCAGCTTAAAATATGTTTTGAGTTGTGCTTTCAGCTTTACCCATCATCTGCATTCCTGGAAGAATTGCTGACCATTTTTAAAGGAAAGGAATTGGGAGCAAGGGCTGTTTGGTATCAAAAAATCTGAAAAATGAGTATTCTAGTTTGTCATCTGCAAATCCCAATTCGTTTGTCATTTCCAGGTAAAAGATGTAAAATACCGTATTTTCCGGCGTATAAGACGACTTTTTAACCCCTGAAAATTTTCTTAAAAGTTGGGGGGTCGTCTTATACGCCGGGTCGTCTTATACGCCGGAAAAAAAATCAGTCCAGCGTTCCAAAGCCGGGCCGCCCGGCGCTATTTCCGGCACGGCTCCGGGACATGGCTTGGCGGGAGCGTCGGGCGGCTCTCCCCACGCGAAGGCCGCGCTGCCCGTCGGCTCTTGTTACCAGCCGTGTCCCGGAGCCGTGGGCAGGCTGCCAGCTGGCCCGCGCGGGCCAGCTGGGAGCCTGCCCACGCCAGCGGCTCCGGCGGCATCAGCGAGATGGCCGCGCGTAGCAGCTGGGGGCCTGCCCGCGCCAGCGGCTCCGGCGGCATCAGCGAGACGGCCGCGCGTAGCAGCTGGGGGCCTGCCCGCGCGGCCGTTCTGTTGCTGCTGCCGGGGCCGCGGGCGTGGACAAGCCCCCAGGAGCAGCAACAGAACGGCCGCGTGGGCAGGCCCCCAGCTGCTTCGCGCGGCCGTCTCGCTGCCGCCGCCGGAGCCGCGGGCGTGGGCAGGCTCCCAGCTGGCCCGCCGCGGCTGGGGAACTCGGGACTTCGCCTCTGCGAAGGACAGGGAGGAAAATACATGTAAGTATTTTCATTCATTTTCTTTCATTTTCTTTCCAGTATTTTCCGGCGTATAAGACGAAAAACCTTGAAAATCTTCTTAAAAGTAAGGGGTCGTCTTATACGCCGGGTCGTCTTATACGCCGGAAAATACGGTACTTTTTTGTTTGGCAAATATTATGGTTGTTTGTATTAACAAGTATAAGAAGAGTTGGGCCTTATTAAGAATATTTTTCCTTTCATTTTTTAACTCTGATGATAAAATAAATCAGTGCCTTTGAAGTTGAAGCAAATATAACAACTTCCTGAAAGATTTAAGATATTAGTAAATATTGCTATTTACATTTCAATATGAATGGTGACTATAATGCACATATTATAACTCAGCTTATTTATTTTCCTGACTAAAGAAAGCAGGTTGTTTTGTTTTGTAGGGTACTACTTAGTAATCTGTTGAACAAAATGTTTACTAATGAGAATCTTTTTACTTTTTAATCAGAAGCAAGTAAAAAGCATTTATACGGCAACATGCTGGATAAAATTTTCCACATTTACTTAAAGATCACTAGTGGGGGCGAGCAAATAAAGATAGAATAAACTGAATCCACTGTGTTTACAATATCAAAATTTTCTGGAATCTTATCATATAATTCCTCATTCATTTTCAAATGTAAAAACAAGATTATTGATTGTTTATTGAATTTACAACGTAGTTATATTTAAATTGGAGTATATCCTCTCTGTCAAATTAGTATCTGATAGCATTGTGTTGTGTTATAAACCAGACATTCATAATCTGAATATCCTCCAGATTTATGGGCTTCAGTTCCCAGATTTCTCAGTAATTGCCATGCTAAGAAATATTTTGCTTTTGTGATTTTTAGAACTTATTTTAAAGATGGTTCAGATTAGTCTTACCCAAGTATTTCTCTACAGAAATTTTATGAGCACAATTGAGCCAAAAATTTATGTTGCTAAGTAAGAAGTTGTTAAGGGAGTTTTGTCTCATTTTACAACCTTTCTTACCACAGTTGTTGAATGAATCACTGCAGTTGTTAAGTTGGTAACTCTGGCTTCCCTGTTGACTTTACTTATCAGAAGGTCCCAAAAGGTGATCACAAGACGCCAGGACACTGCAACTGTCATAAAAACAAGAAGTTGTTAAACATCTTAAATTTGATCACATGAACATAGGGATGCTGTAACAATTTTAAGTGTGAAAAATGGTCACTTTTTTCAGTGCTGTTGTAACTTTGAACGGTTACTAAATGAACTGTTGTAAGTTAAGAATAACTGTTGTAAGTTATAAGAATTCCAACCATATTGTTTGAAAACTGGGTCCTTTCTGAGAAAGGAAGTAATATTAATGCATAAGTTTATTATCAAACTGTGTCAAGAGAGGATAATTAAACAAAAAATTAGAAAGATCTGAATCTATTGCAAATATCATTTATGCTCATTTTAAAGCCAGTAGCAAAGTAGTTGTTTCAGTGGCCCTTTCGAGTGGAATAGGGTGAGGTGAAAAGCACTAGTTTTGAAAATGAAATTATTTCTATACAGTATTTAAACATTTATTCTCTGCTTTTCTGTTATATTAAATAATTGTGTTCACTGCTTTAAAGTGCTTCTTATTTTGTTTGGAGCAAAGGTAGAGAGAAATTTCTATTGTTCTGTCTGGAGAAACCTAAGAATTATTTTTGATACGAAGCCTTGAGGGCACTTGGAAGCTGTAACTGTTCATATTATTAGTACATATTCTTTATTTATAGATTACATTTTTTAAATCAGAGGATCATAGTTGACAAAATAAAGCAACAGAGCTGATTACCGAACATTAAAAGCAATGCCCACATTCAAAACAGCAGGAACAAGCACATTAAGAGGATTCAAAAGCCTACAGCAAGAGATGTATCTTAAGCAGTCAGCTAAACTGAACTAATGGTGATTGCAAATGCATTGCCAGGGTAGGAAATTTCATAATAGGGTTCCTTAGTGAAGATTATGGTTTTAGAAGCATTTGGAGCTTAAGACAATGGAAAGGTTTCACCCTTTTCATTAAAGGAGACCCGACCCATCTCCAGTTTTGTTGGATCAATCTTAATTTAAGGCGGATAGACTTCTCTCCTTCCTCAGAAAAAAGATGCAGGATTATCTGGAAAATATGTTTTGATTGGTTAGCAAGAATGTTGACTTCTGGTATCAGCAGTTCACCTCATTCGGGTGACTTCCAGAAGTTTTGAATTTCAGCCTTCAGAATTTCCATCTAACCAAACCATGTGATTTGGGAGTTCTGAGTTTTAAAGTGTGAAACAATTGATGGATAGCAGAATAGGGAAGATTGTATTAATATTTGCAAGCTTTTTTTATTATATATGAAAAAGATAGCAAAAATATTACAGTTATAAAAAAAAACTTTAAAGAAAAGCTTGAAAATTCTTGCTGAAGAATGAAAAAAAATCTCTTTATAAATATTTAGGTATGAGATTTGTGCAAATAAGGTGATGCTCCTGTTAAAGAGGTGTTTTTATCTTTACTTTTGAAATAACTCACTGCTTTATCTGAACAATAGTGCATTAAGTTCATTAAAAAGTTCAATTTAACTTTCAAAATAAGTGGCATAATTAGACTACTAATGATATTTCTGTGTAAAATATTACCTTTGAGTAAGGTAAAATGAAATTGATAGTGTTTTCCTGTCATTCAGGATTAGTCTCATTGGTGCACAAATTATTAGTTATATGCTCTTTGTATTTTCTTACAGATTAAAAAATGTTTTTAATAATACTCTGTGATTAGACTTTGTTTGAAAATTGATCAGCTGATTCAGAACAGCATAGGTAAGGTAAAGGTAAAGGTTCCCCCGCACATGCATGCTAGTCATTTCTGACTCTAGGGGCCGGTGCTCATCTCCGTTTCAAAGCCGAAGAGCCAGCGCTTGTCCGAGGACTTCTCCGTGGTCATGTGGCCGGCATGACTAGACGCCAAAGGCGCACGGAACGCTGTTACCTTCCCACCGTAGTGGTCCCTATTTTTCTACTTGCATTTTTACGTGCTTTCGAACTGCTAGGTGGGCAGAAGCTGGGACGAGTAACAGGCGCTCACTCTGTTACGCGGCACTCGGGATTCGACCTGCCAAACTGCCGACCTTCTGATCGACAAGCTCAGCGTCTTAACCCACTGAGCCACCGCGTCCCTTTTCAGAACAGCATACAACTCTCTAAATCTGTAATTTAGATTTTAAAAAAAATTAAAATAATCAGAAACTAAAATTAAGAACATGCATTGTAAGCCACCTTATGGTTGCCAGGAATCGAATATTTCAAAAACTCAGTTAAAATTAATTACTTATCCAGGGAGATAATCATTTATTTCATAAATAATTTGTAGTTTGACAGGGTAAAAAATTAACCTCACCTCCCAAGTCAGTCAGTTCAGGTTAATGAAAGAAGTAACTGGGATAAGTAGCATAAGTAGTTAGCTAAACAGCTGATTCTGTCTTATATAATGCTCACAAACTATGGCTCCCTTCATCACAGTGAAGTGCTCAAAACAGCAGAAGTCATGTTCACTCAAAGTAATTTTTAAAGGTCTATATAAAAAGGTATTAATGTCTGTTAGTCAAGTTTCTAAGTCTCTAAGCTCCACCATCCACAGTCACAGCCACAGCCACAGTCTCTTTCAATAGAAAAGATTTTGGACAGTAATAAGTCTCCCCAAGTGCAATTGTCCTGACAAAAGAACTCCAATCAGTCTGGGAAGTCACAAATAACCTAAGAACAATATCTGTTAAAGTGCGAGTTTGTCTCACCTTAGTTAAAGTAAGTATTCTTAACTCCACTACCAAAAAGGAACTGAGTAAAAATTGAATTCATAGAAGGCAGAAGCTATTGCTCATTGAGAAAAAAATATATTTTTTTTACCTCCGATGAAGATGGCCGTGGTCCGCGGCTGAGCCTTAGATGCAAGAGGCCGATTTTTGGCCTTTGGACATTGTAGGGCCGTTGGTTGCTGTGCAGCCTTGGCAGGGCAATGGGAGCCCTCGGGGCCTCAGCGAACTTTTTTGAGGCTGCTGGAAGACAGTGATGAGGTAGTGGCAAAGCATCTGGGGCCTGCAATGCTTGAACGCCCGACTAACAGCTGATCGGCGAGCTGAATGCCTGACTAACAGCTGATTGTCAGGGCGACGGGAGCCCCCAGGGCCGCAGCGACCTTTCAAGGCTGCCGGAGGACAGTGACGAGATATGTTGTGATTCAGTGTCAGCCTGTGGGTTTGGCAGTTGGGTTGGACGATGCAGAAGAGGAGCTGGAGGAGGGGTTTGGAGACCCTGCAGAGGACAGTTCTGCGGCATCGCAGAGCTCTCAGCCAGGCCCCTCCCATCTGGTTACTACTCAGACCCAGCTGTGTGAACCTGACAGCTTGGATGAAGATGACCCACAGCTGGCCTTGTTCAAGGATGCCCGAAGCAGGAGGCAGTCAAGCAGGAAGGCAATGGGGCTCCTTGGAAGGAGGCAAAGAGAAGCCACACCTTGAAACTGTTTAAAAGGAGAATGCGTGGGAGGGCTGGTTGCTGAAGGCAACCGTTTGATCAGCTTCTGTTTTAGTGGTTCGTATTTTGTTTTGCTCAGTTTGCTCAGTTTTGGATCTGTTTTGTGTAAATAAATTTGGCGGGCTTACTTCCAGCCTTTTGCCTTTTGTAAAGAGGTTGTCCCTGCCTTTTCTGCAGGGCTGGTAGTAGGCTGGAACAGAACAAGGTGGTGGTGAAGCATGCTGAACGCTGCAACGCTGAATGCCTGATTAACAACTGATCGAAGAGCTGAATGCCCGACTAACAGCTGATCGGCGAGCCTTCCCCTCCAGCGGAGTTTCCTGGGAGGGTGGTGGCAAGCCAATCGACGGGCTGAGGGTGAGCTTCCCCCTCTGTGGAGGCCCTTTTGGGGCTGTTTGTGGAGAGTGAAGGCGCCCGACGAAGCAGCTGGAGGATGTGAGGCGGAGCAAGCCGGGGCGAGCCGGGCGCATTATCACTCGAGGTGCCCAGGGCCTGAGGTGATCAAGGCCTGTGATACTGTGGTGGCTCCTACGGATTGTGGTATCTAAGACTGCAGAGCCCCCTTGGGACTATATATATTTAAGATCAGAGGTGAGCCTCCTCCATCATCAGTAATTATTTCTGTGTTCTGCGGCCTCTTACAGCCCTTGTGGTCGTGATTTTATTTATGAGTTGGTGATGGACTTTGTAGCCTCCTTCTGACATCTTGGAGGCTTGGAGGTGTTGGTAGTGGGGCTCGACGATGCTGGGTTCAGGGGGGCCCGGCTGTTATTGGCTGGGCCGGGAACCTGATGCCCGGGACTAATTTACATCTTCTCATCGCCGGATCTGTGGGTGATTTCACCAATATTGACTTACCATCATCCCAGTCATCGGGACTTTTCCCTCCCTACGACCAGCCCGGAGCTGGATAGTGGTTCTCCCTGAAACTGGAAGATCATGGTCGCTGTGAGAGGGCGACCACGTTTGGGAGTCACTGTCTAGCTCTGGGGTTTTAATATCTTTTTCCATCTGTCCTGCCAATATGTTCCCTCCTGCTTATAATTATCTCAACGTTTAACTCCGCGGGCGAACTTTTTGCCCTGAGGGAGTCCCCCCTCTCTCAGGTGTGGCCCTCTAACCTATGCCACCAGTTTCTTAATGACAGGTCTTGGTACCCTGAGAGGTGGCATGGCATGAAAAGGAGGCATCGGGATTTTCTTTTTAAACTTTTTAATGGGTTAGGGAGGGGGGAGGAATGTAAGGCCTGGCAGAAAGATGGGGGGATTTTGCTGGACCTTCCTCAGTCCAGATTGGTAGACGGTCGCGGCGATGGGGGGGCCGGGATGGGGGGACTTGGGGCCCGAGGGCATGGTGTGGGGACAGTGATCCCCATGGTGATTGGGAATGGCGGCAGACGGATGAACAGAGGACCATATCAAAATCTGGGATCGCGCCCCCGCTGTCTTCAAGCAGTGGTGCGCTCCGACCCTCTGGTTTCATCCTGCTTTTCCGGGGGTGGGGGAGGACAGATAACTGAGCTCAGGCTGGTCTGTTTGAGTGCCAGGTCTGTGGTGAATAAAGCTCCCCTCATCCGGGCTCTGATCGAGGAGGAAAAAACAGACCTGGCATGCATTACGGAAACTTGATTGGGCCCAGAGGGAGGAGTCCCTTTGATTGAGTTATGCCCACCAGGTTTCTGTGTTTTTCACCAGCCTTGGGCTCAGGGTAGGGGTGGTGGGGTGGCAGTTGTAATTAAGGAGACCCTTTGTCCGCGGGAGGCCACTGCCCCTCAGGCAGATGTGAGTCCCTCCTCCTGAGGTGGGGCCCTGGGGGTCAGTTGGGCCTGTTGCTTGCACACCATTCTCCCAGCTGCATGGCAACGGCCCTGCCCGGGCTGCTCGACACTCTCTTGGGGTTGGCGATTGAGTTTCCCAGACTTATGGTTCTGAGGGATTTTAATCTGCCCTCCCTGGGGGGGATGTCGGGGGTGGCCCGAGAGTTCATGGCTTCCATGATGGCCATGGACCTGACCCAGATTATTCAGGGTCCGACTCATGAGGGAGGAAACACGCCCAACCTTATTTTTATCTCTGGGCAGTGGCTTAATGGTCTGAGTGGGGTTTCTCCAATCTCTCAACCCCTTTCATAGACAGGCCATTATCTCCCGCAGCTGGGCCTCCATTATGCCACCTCCCGCTGCTGGGTGGTGGAGCCGACCAGGTGGTTCCACCCCAGGCGCCTGATGGACCCGGATAGGTCTACATGGGGCTGCCTTTGAAGACCACCTGGAGACTTCAGCTGGTGCAGAATGAGGCTGCGTGGGTTGTGATGGGAGCACCCCGATGGGGTGAGCTGCATTGGTTACCGGTTGCCCTCCGGGTGAGATTTAAGGTGCTGGTTCTTACCTATAAAGCCCTACATGGCTTAGGCCCTGGATATTTGCAGTACCGTCTGCTGCCAGGAATGACTTCCCATCGCCCGGTGCGCTCACACAGGGAGGGCCTCCTCAGGGTGCCATCGGCTAGACAATGTCGGCTGGCAACCCCCAGGGGGAGGGCCTTCTCTGTGGGAGCACCTGCCCTGTGGAATCAGCTTCCCCTTGAGCTCTGGATGGCCCCAGATCTCCGGTCCTTTCGTCGCGACCTCAAAATATTTCTTTTCCATCAGGCTGACCTGGACTGATGATAGGGGTTTTTAAAAAGAAAATGTTTTTAATATTTTATCACTGGGTCTTGTTAGTTTAATCTTTTTGTTTTAACATTTGTATTATTGTGTTTTATTGTTATTAGCCACCCTGAGTCCTTCGGGAGATAGGGCAGCATATAAGTCCCAATAATAAATAATAAATAATAAATAAATAAATTATGCTAGTCTCAAGTTTACAAAAAAACAAAATAGAATCCTGCACATTTTCTGAGGAAATTTTATATATTTTCTTGCTGCTGTAGAAAAGATTTTTGGTGCATGGATATTTGCAGTTTATGTCTAGGCATGATTTATGGATCTCTGTTATTTATAAGCATTATTTATAATCCTGTGACAAATTGAAGCTCTTACATTATAATGTTCATTTTATATATGTTTGTATCTGTTCGCGTTTGCTATGTAGACATATAATACAGATGAGGTTAGAGAAAGTTATTTGTCACTGTCCATTTAATGCTATCTTTCACTTCAGTATGTGATTTCTAGCTACCAAAAAACTAGCTGTGTTCTCATGAAGAATGGAAAATAAGTAGAAATTTATCTTGAAATTGACTTTTAGGTAAAAAAAATTAGGTAATTTTTTTTAGATAATATGGCTAAAATAAAGATCCTGCCTTTAGAGATGTGCAGTCATGGATTTGTTCAGGAAGTGTCATCTGCTAGACAACCTTGTCTGGACTTGAAAATTAAGCAAAGTCAGGACTAGTTAGGTGACTTGAAAGCCAAAAAAAGTATCACTTAAGTATTGCTGCCAAGTAAATTGCATGATGGAGTCTATGTAGTCAATCAAGAGCTGAGTTTGGCTTAGGTTTGCCTCTATCTTTTCATCATACATGTGGCCAAGTCTTGCCTATCAATTTAAAATTTTGTTACTCTCAAAAGCAACAACCATCATGTTTCTTTTTCTATCCTTCTACAATGTCATTAAGCTTATGTGACATCTAATCCATGACATAATGTTCAAACTTCTATTTCTATAGCTATTCATTATAGGAAGGAAAATAGAAACATTTCATAGGGTTGCAGTTTTAGGTGCCAACAGGCAGCCTATTTTTTGGGGGGGGAAATTAAGACATGTTTATTAAAGTCAGAAATCTTTGTGTAGGCATGAATTCTGTTATGAATGCCCGTCTATTAAAAGAGGGCTTGTCTATCAACAATATTGTCAATGCGTGGAAATGTATTCTTTATCTTACTAATTTCATGCCTACATCTGTTTGCCGTATATTTCCTGCTTTAAGGAAGTATTTAAAAATAATTAGCAAAACATTGATTTGAAACATTTTAACTCTTTTCTGTAGGATTTAATGAAGTTGTTCTGGGAACTTGCCAGCAGTGAATAGATGAATCCAAAATGAAGTTAATAAAAATATATGTTAAAAATGCCTTGCTTCCATATGGTGAGCAGATGCTAGAAAATAATAATATATTTTACTAAGTATTTATACTGTGTGTCTCATTCTGTTCGATTACAGCAGGGGTGTCAAACTCAATTTCATTGAGGGCCGCATCAGCATTGAGGTTGCCCTCAGGGGGCCAGGTGGATAGGGCCAGGGTGGGCGTGGCCTACTGGGTGGGCGTGGCTAGAGTGCGTATGGCCTACTGGGTGGGCATGGCCAGCTCTACATGGTTTGCATCAAGGGTGCCTGTGGGGGCCCGGGCAGGAGTGGGACAGATCTGAGGATCTCTGGCAGAAGGAGGGTCTTTGGGCCAGGGCCAAGGCAGTGGGGGCCAGTCCCTCACTGTTTCCAGGATGGCTTCACGGGCCACATGAAACCACTTTGCGGGCCGGATCTGGCCCCCGGGCCTTGTGTTTGACATGTCTGGATTACAGGATACCCAAAGTTGCTTACAAAATGTACCAAAGAGCTCCAACAAACCAGTTCCAAAATATATCACAACAAAACCCACACAGTTCATTTACAATAATAGTGCTAATGAAATCAACACCCTCTGAAGTTTCCTAATTAAATGGATGCAGCCATCCAAAGCAAAACAAAACCTGCAGAAAAAGTTTTTTGAAGAAGTCAGGTTTTATTAAATTTACCTAGGAAAAAAGCCCCAAACTACACACTTACAAAGAACATTACCCAACCAAATTAATTTTATGAGAAAATTTATCTTTGCAAATGACTCTTTCTGTCCAGATTTCTGTACTTCCAGAGATGAATCCTGAATGAATCCTTTATACTGTTTAGAAAGCCGTTAATCCTCAGCTACTTGAAGCATACTATAAGGTTAAAGAGCACCACTCATCATCTGTCAGATAAAGATAATTTTTGAGAGACTTTTGCATAAATCACAGATACTAAATATGCAATAAATCAGGACTTCCATAAACTCAACATTCACTGGGAGGTTTTCTTTAGTTCTAATCCGATTTTTTTCTTAAAAGGGTGGAGAACCCATTTGTATTATTTGATCTCCCCTTTGTTTCCTGATGAGTAAATAGAAAAAAATTTGTTCAGAAATTTTATTTGAAAGATAGTGTTTGGTCTTGACTAGGTAAACCTTATTGAGATGTGTATTTTGGCAAGCTGGTATATAGAGATGCATAGATAAATTGTCTTTAGTGATAGCAGCAAGTCATGTTTAATAATGGAGATGTAATACTGATCCTTCTTATTCAGAGTGATGAAATATACAGTAGTACATTTGTTTTTTTCCCTCCCATGCTATAAATAGTGCAGTCCACCAATTGCTTAATACATCTCATGTGAGGCTAGTAGTGTATGAACCAGACTGTGACATTGTCTGCCTTTCTTATGCTGTATTGCCACAGAAGCTGACAAATACTCATGTGTTAAATGTAAACATTGCATAACATCCATGCACGGATTGAATGCACAGTGGTCCAAACTTAATCCTTGTTCTCAGTTCTATGTAGGATAATTATTCATTTGAGCTTGTGTATGTCTAGTTATGAGTGCATGACTCATATGCAAATGTTGACACTGTTTCATGGGGTGGGTGGCTGCAGTCCTGCACCTTCTATATGCCTAGATATCTGTAGATTTGGAAGTACTCCAAATTGGTGCTCAAGATTGCTTCATGGGCTTTAATAATGCTGGTGTGTTGGGATATGTTAAATGCACCCTGAATGAAGCCTTCCCATTTCCAGTGCTCCCATCTCCTGTTCTTAAAGCAGCACCATATGTGTCTTTGTATCCTTATAATTTTAGCTGTAATGCCTTGCCATCTGGTGTCTCTCAGGCCTCATTACTGCCAGCTTTCCAGGAAGCTCTGAAGATTTATTTGTTTACCTGTACTTTTCCTTGAAAAAGCCTTACAGTATTGCTCTGCACAGGACACCCCCCCCAAACTACAACTGGGGTTTTGTTTTTACTTTTCTTAATGTTACTGTAACTTTTGTACCATATCGGTCTGAATTTCTTCAAGATATTTTATATATAATTTATTATTATAATTGCATTATAATTTAATGTATTAGAGGTAGTCCTGTAATTTACAGTAACAGGCAAAAAAAATATAAAAACAGTGAATACAAATATAAAAACCATAGTAATAAACATTGTAAAAAATACTTGTGGGTTACATAAGTAACAGCTGGTCATAACCTAGGTTTCAGATGTATAAAAATGGTGCAAGATCATTCTCTAAACCTTGGTGCAAAATGGAACATATTAGTTTCAAAAGACTTAATATTTTGGGGGAGGAAAGTATTCCCAATTATCAATTTTCATAAGAGGAAAAACCAACAGTCAGTCCAACTAGCCATTTCCTAGGCAGCATTATAGAAGTGGCTTGACATTGCCTTTTTCAAGGATTTTTTAAAAATAATTTCCAGTCTAGTACTGTATATAGGTCTAGAATTGTCTTCCAAAAAACTGGCCCTGCCTAGCTGCCACAAACAGCCAAAGTTGGCTAGGTGCTGCCACCTGCTGATATCTTGGATATACAGTTTCCTTTATAAAAGGGTGTCTATGGAGATCCTCTGTTTTCTGGGTCATGGTTGTCACAAAAGGGCCTTTTCAAAAGGGAATTGGACTTTCTTTGTTTTTCTTTGAAGACTTTTCACTTCTCATCCTAGAAGCTTCTTCAGTTCTGACTGAATAGTGGAGAATGGAAGGATTGTAAAGGAGTATTTGTAAAAAGGTATTTACAAGAACGGGACACGGTGGCTCAGTGGGTTAAGACGCTGAGCTTGTCGATCAGAAGGTCGGCAGTTTGGCGGGTCGAATCCCGAGTGCCGTGTAGCAGAGTGAGCTCCTGTTACTCGTCCCAGCTTCTGCCCACCTAGAAGTTCGAAAGCACGTAAAAATGCAAGTAGAAAAATAGGGACCACTACGGTGGGAAGGTAACAGCGTTCCATGCGCCTTTGGCGTCTAAGTCATGCCGGCCACATGATCACGGAGACGTCCTCAGACAAGCGCTGGCTCTTCGGCTTTGAAACGGAGATGAGCACCGGCCCCTAGAGTCGGAAACGACTAGCATGCATGTGCGGGGGAACCTTTACCTTTACCTTTACCTTATTTACAAGAACATTATTTGTATTGCCACTCTGACTCACTGTCTGCTCTACTTTGCTGAAATTAGAGATAAGGTATGAAAACTGAGAATGGAAAATGAAGAGATATAATAGGGAGGAAGAGATATAAGATTGTTTTTTTTCTCCCCTTAAAATCATCACATTCTACCTAACAAATTACTTCGCTGCTGTTCTTTTTTATTTTCCTCTTGGCAACAGCCGTCTTAAAGATTACCTTACTTCTGTTAGCTTGAATGTTCATTATGCAACAATATGTATTGTGTAACATTTATTTAAAATAAATGTGGGGCAGATGAATGTCATACTTTGGAATTCAACATTTTATGTCATTTAAAATTCATATGGCAAGGTACTATCACATAGCCTTGTCTGGTCTTATGTTTATCAGTTCCATATAAAGAATGTGTCGGTTTTAAAAGTCAGAACATGTATTGCTCAGTTCATTGAAAGAGGCGCATTCTATATACAGGTGAAACTCAAAAAATTAGAATATCGTGCAAAAGTTCATTTATTTCAGTAATGCAACTTAAAAGGGGAAGCTAATATATGAGATAGACTCATTACATGCAAAGCAAGATAGTTCAAGCCATGATTTGTCATAATTGTAATGATTATGGAGTACAGCAAACAGAACAAGACACGAACCATGAAACAGGAGCTATTCAAACAGTTGCCTTCAGCAAACCAGCCCTCCCACGCATTCCCCTTTTAAACAGTTCAGGGCGTGGCTTCTCTCTGCCTCCTTCCGAGGTGTCCCATTGCCTTCCTCTGTTTACTCCTGATTGACTGCCTCCTGCATTGGGCCTCCTTGAACAGGGCCAGCTGTGGGTCATCTTCATCCACGCTGTCAGGCTCACACAGCTGGGTCTGTGTCGTAACCAGGTGGGAGGGGCCTGGCTGAGGGCTCTCATCAGCAAGCTCTCCAACACCCTCAGCAACCTCTCCAACACCCCCCTCCTCCTCCTCTGAATCGTCCGACCCAATTGCCGAACCCACAGGCTGACCCTGAATCACAACACTATCCCACACCCCAGGGCCCTTCCCCCGGGTCTGCCGATCCAGATGCGGTTGGGATGGAAATTGTTCATGAAAAGCGGTCACCAAAGCAGGGGCATGAACGGCAGTCGCGTCCTCCCAGGTGAAGTCCTCTGGTCCGTAACCTTTCCATTCAATCAGGTACTGGAAATGACCTTTCAGCCAACAGGAATCCCTGATGCTGGTGACCTCATACTCGGGGGTGCTGTCTCCAGCACGAAGTCCTGATGGGGGAGGTTCCACTCGGTGGAGTGGACAGGCCGGTTGCTCGGGGACCAACAGAGACCGATGAAAAACTGGGTGCACGCGCAGGGAACGTGGCAGAGTTAAGCAATAGGCAACCGGATTGATGACGGTCCTAAATATCGGTGATCTAACTTTCTCACCGGCCGTGTTGACGGTAGGTTCCTGGTGGACAACCAGTTCCGATCTCCCACCGATAGTGGAGGCATATCCCGTCTTGACCGATCAGCAAACCTTTTGTAATTGGCCTTGGCCTTCTCTAACTGACGTCGCACCAATCGATGGATCGCCTGTAACTCTGCCATGAAGTCATTCGCTGCCGGCTCCGGTGAGTCCACGGGAGAAAGGGGGGAAAAATGGGGGTGATATCCCACATTGGCTAAGAATGGTGTCATCTGTGTGGAGGTGTGCTGTGAATTGTTAAATGCAAACTCAGCTATGGCCAGATAGTCCACCCAATTGTTTTGCTGCAGATTGACGTAGCAGAGCAGATATTGTTCCAGGATGCCAATGACCTTCTCGGTTCCCCCGTCAGTTTGAGGATGATGTGCGAACGAGAGGCAAATCTTGATATCCAATGCATGCATCAACTCCTGCCAGAAGCGAGCTGTAAACTGGGCCCCCCTATCAGAGACGACTCTATCAGGGAGGCCGTGCAGCCGAAACACCTGCTGAATGAACATACGACTAGTGGCGTGGGCTGACGGTAAGCCGCGACAGGAGATGAAGTGCGCCATCTTGGTCAGCATGTCCACCACCACATACACGTAAAACCAGAGGATGGGGGTAAATCCGTCAGAAAGTCCATGGACACAGCCCCCCAGGGTCTTTTGGGTGTCGGCAAGGGCTGCAGTAATCCAGGCGGGGCCCCTGTCGCTGACTTGGCCTGCCTGCATGGGATGCAGGAAGTGACATAGGACTGGACATCGTGTCGGACTCGGGGCCACCAGAAGGTACAGGAGACCAGGTTCAGGGTCTTGAACAGGCCAAAATGCCCCGCCGCTGGGTTATCGCGACACTGGCTGAGGATGAGTCCGCTGAGTGGTCCTCCCGGAATGTAGAGCCAGTCACGATAATACAAGAGTCCATCCGTGACCGTCCAAGGAGAATCTGGCCCCACCTCCTCCTTCCGCTGAGCCACCCACACCTCCTGCTGCTGTACCTCCCGGATCCGAGCCCATATATCAACCGGCTCCCACACCGCAGCAAAAGACTCGACGGGGATCACTGTTCTGGGCAGAAGCTTGTCTTCCACTCGGGAATATTCAGGCTTCCTGGAAAGAGCATCCGCTCTTTGATTGTGCCCGCTAGGTATGTACCGAACTCGGAAGTCGAATCTCACAAAAAAAAGAGACCACCGGGTCTGGCGTTGGTTCAAATTCCGAGCGTTCTGCAGGCTTTCCAAATTCTTATGGTCCGTCCAGACCTCGATTTGATGCTGCGCTCCCTCCAGATGATGCCTCCAAGCCTCGAATGCCATTTTGATGGCCAGCAGCTCCTTCTCCCAGATTGTATAATTGCGCTCCGAAGGGTTCAGTTGTTGTGAATGGTACGCGCAAGGGAAGAGGGTACCGCTGGGTGTCGTTGCCTGGAGTAACACTGCCCCAATGTCAATGTCGGAGGCGTCTGCCTCCACGACAAACGGACGTTGCGGGTCAGGATGCTTCAAGATGGGCTCTTTCATGAAGGCTTCCTTCAAAGTCTGGAAAGCCCATTCTGAAGCGTTTCACTGGAACCGAGTCTTCTTCTGCAGGAGCCGGGTGAGGGGGGCTGTCAAGGCAGCAAACCCAGGGATGAAAGTTCGGTAATAGTTGGCAAACCCAAGAAGTCACTGAACATCCTTCATGCGACGCGTGGGTTGCCAATTCTGCAAAGACTCAACCTTACTCGGCTCCATGGCGATGCCCTCAGGAGAAATGCGGTGACCCAGGAATCGATGGTCACCCGGTAGAACTGGCACTTCTCCAACTTGGCAAACAGCCGATGTTCTTGGAGTCGCTGCAGGACCTGATGGAGATGTTGATGGTGCACTTCATGCGACAGGGAGTAGATCAGGATGTCATCCAAGTAGATCACAACAAACTGATCCAACAAATCCCAGAAAATGTCATTCATGAAATGCTGAAACACGGTGGGGGCATTGGTCAGGCCAAATGGCATCACCGTGTACTCAAAATGTCCATAACGAGTACCAAACGCCGTCTTCCACTCATCACCCGGCCGAACCCTGACGAGGTTGTAAGCTCCACGCAGGTCCAGTTTCGTGAAGATCTTAGCCTCCCAGAGTCGGTCCAAGAGTTTGGGGATGAGGGGCAGCGGGTAATGATTGTGCACTGTGATGGCGTTGACTTTCCTATAATCGCAGCAAAGACGCAATTCGCCAGACTTCTTTTTGACAAAGAGCACGGGTGCAGACACTGGCGAGGACGAGGGCCGGATGAAACCACGAGCCAAATTCTTCTCCAGAAAGTCCCGCAATGCAGCCAACTCGGGGTCCGACATGGAGTACAAACGCCCCACTGGGAGAGGTGCATCAGGTACTAAATCAATGGGGCAGTCATAGGGCCTGTGCGGGGGTAATTGATCCGCCTCTGTCTCGCTGAACTCATCAGCAAAGTCGGACAGTTCGGGAGGCAAGGAAACCCCTGGGGAACCCTCCACCTGGCCAGCACAGATATGGTGGGTGTGGTCCATGCACTGCAAGCTTGAGAAGGTGACCAGGTTCTGTGATCAATAGATCTGTGGATCATGTGCCCAGAGCCACGCCAGTCCCAAGACCACGGGGAAATGCAGATCTGAGGTGATATAGAACTGGATGGCCTCCACATGGGAACTGATGGTCATACATAATGGTTGCGTGGCAGCCGTAATTGGCCCAGACAGGAGCACTCGACCATCGATAGTCTCCACTGACATGGGCGGATCCACTGGGCACTGGGGAACAGCCCATTTGGCCACAAATGCTGAGTCCATAAAATTTGTGGTGGCCCCAGGGTCAATTAAGGCATGGACTGGAATCCCCTCTGGCTTGCCAGGAAGGATCAGACGTGCCTCCAATATCAGATGCCGTGGAGGTCCACAGGCAGCATCGGAAAGACATCGCTCAGTGTTGTTGTGGGATGTCCGATCTATCACACCGTCTAGATCGGGCTCGGGGCGTTTCCCGAAAGATAAGTAGGGGACTTTCTTGGGGCAGACTCGGTCACTGATGCCCACTGTCGCTTCTTTGGGCAAAAAGCAGCCAAATGCCCAGGGTCCCCGCAGTAAAAACACACACCCCCCCGATCGTCGTCTGTTCATTTCAGTCACTGATAGACGAGACCTGGTGGCACCCAGCTCCATTGGCTCCTCCCTTTGAACTGGGGTCTCACGCACAACAGGGGCTACAGGGGTCTGTGGGGTGGCACGGCAACTCCTTCGCTGCTGCAACCGAGCATCGATCCGCAGGCAGAGATGGATCAGCCCATTCAGGTCTGAGGGAATATCCACACGGGCCTGCTCATCCAAAATCTCTGACAATCCATCCTGGAAGGCATCCACAAGCGTAGCCTCATTCCAGATGGAATCCTGGCTAAGCAGCCGAAAATCGCTGATATAGCCCTGTAGCGGGCGTTGACCCTGCCTTAGAGCTTTCAGGCGTCGAGTAGCAGTCTGCGTCTTTATAGGGTCCTCATACATCAGACACATATGATCACAAAACCCCACAAAGTTGTCCAACAATGGACTAGGTTGAGCCAGCAGAGGCATGCCCCAACGAGCTGCATCACCCGAAAGAAGGCTTAACACAAACCCCACCTTATCCCGGTCAGTGGGGAAATCAGCTGCTCTCACGCTGATAAAGAGCTGGCATTGTCCCAGGAAAGCAGGAAACAGTTCTGGATTGCCAATAAATTTATCCGGCATCGCAACTTGGCATTTTCTCCTGGGTGGGGTTGATGGTGGGGGTGCAGCATGGACCTGAGCTTGCAGTTGAGCCACCTGAGCTGCCAACAAAGTGAGTGGCTGGGCGAGCTGGGCATTCTCAGCACGTAGCTGCTCCATAATAATAGTAAGGGGTGGGAGGCTGAAGGCAAACTTTTCTGTACCAGCCTGCTACCGGCCCTGCAGAAAATGCAGGGACAACCTCTTTTACAAGAAGGCAAGAGGCTGGAACTAAGCCTGCCAAATTTATGGACACAAAAGCAAACAGAACAAGACACGAACCATGAAACAGGAGCTATTCAAATGGTTGCCTTCAGCAACCCAGCCCTCCCACGCATTCCCCTTTTAAAGAGTTCAGGGCGTGGCTTCTCTCTGCCTCCTTCTGAGGTGTCCCATTGCTTTCCTCTGTTTACTCCTGATTGACTGCCTCCTGCGTCGGGCGTCCTTGAACAGGGCCAGCTGTGGGTCATCTTCATCCACGCTGTCAGGCTCACACAGCTGGGTCTGTGTCGTAAGCAGGTGGGAGGGGCCTGGCTGAGGGCTCTCATCAACAAGCTGTCCAACACCCTCAGCAACCTCTCCAACACCCCCCTCCTCTGAATCATCCGACCCAATTGCCGAACCCACAGGCTGACCCTGAATCACAACAATTGGACCTTTGAAAAGTATAAGCATGCATATGTACTCAGTACTTGATTTGGGCCCCTTTTGCAGCAATTACTGCCTCAATGTGGCGTGGCTGGAAGCTATCAGCCTGTGGCATTGCTGAGGTGTTATGGAAGACCAGGATGCTTCAATAGCAGCCTTCAGCTCTTCTGCATTGTTCGGTCTCATGTCTCTCATGGCAATGCCCCATAGATTTTCTATAGGGTTCAGGTCAGGTGAGTTTGCTGACCAATCAAGCACAGTAATCCCACGGTCATTGAACCAGGTTTTGGTACTTTTGGCAGTGTGGACAGGTGCCAAGTCCTGCTGGAAAATGAAGTTAGCATCCCCATAAAGCTCATCTGCGGAAGAAAGCATGAAGTGCTCCAAAATCTTCTGGTAGACGGCTGCGTTAACCCTGGACTTAATGAAGCACAGTGGACCAACACCAGCAGATGACATGGCTCCCCAAATCAACATAGACTGTGGAAACTTCACACTGGACTTCAAGCATCTTGCAGTGTGTCCCTCTCCATTCTTCCTCCAGACTCTGGGTCCTTGGTTTCCAAATGAGATGCAAAAGTTGCTCTCATCAGAAAAGAGGACTTTGGACCACTAAGCAACAGACCAGGTCTGTTTTTCTTTAGCCCAGGTAAGACATTATTACAAAAGAAGTTGGATGTTCCCCAAATGCTGTATCAAAGCACATTAATAGACCTGACAGTTGTACAGAAAACCATCATTGACACCCTCCATAAGGAGAGAAAGCCTCAAAAGGTAATTGCAAAAGAAGTTGGTTGTTCCCCAAGTGCTGTACCAAAGCACATTAATAGAAAGTTATGTGGAAGGGAAGTGTGGAAGAAAAAGGTGCACAAGCAGCAGGGATGACCGCAGCCTGGAGAGGATTGTCAGGAAAAGGCCATTCAAAAGTGTTGGGGACTTTCACAAGGAGTGGACTGAGGCTGGAGTCAGTGCATTTCCATGGGGCTGGGGGCGGGAGCTGAGGGGTACAGGGTGCAATGCAATTGGCGGCATGTTGAGAAAAAGAAACAAGGACTCCAAAAAACCAGCTTTCATTATTTTGCAGTCTGCCATCGCAGAAGGTTTCTGTTGAGGGCGTGGGGCTGCAAGGGGTGAGAGACACACATACACACCCTGTGTGTGCGCTCACACATACACTAACACATGTGCAGGTCTGGGAGAGGTAAGCTGAGCAGAGCCATGCAGAGGCAATGACAGGAGGGAGGGGAAGCCTTTGCCCACCACTGCCTGCCTGTTGCCACCTCTGCCTGGAGCTCTGGAAGGTTTTTTAAAAAAAAGGAGGGAGGGAAGGAAGGAAGGAGTCGTAGAAGAGGGAGGGAGAGAACTTGGTTGGAAAGGCAATGTGGTTGGAAATGCCCTAGTTTGAAGGAGGGCTGTCGGGGCTGAGCAAAGCCCAGGATTGCTAGGAGCAGCTACAGCTGATTGGTGCTTCTCTAGGGCTATGGGGGCTGAGTAAAGCCCAGGATCGGTGTGTACTTCTGCAGGGTTGCAGGGGGAAGACAGAAGCCCCAGGAAGGGTGCTTCTGGTGCACACAGAAGAGAAAAGACGGGAGGGGAAGATGTAAAAGGTTTTGGCAGGGGAGGGATAGAAAAAAAAAGAACGGGGGAAAGAGAAGGGGACTGCAAAGGAGACAGAGAAGTGCAGCCTTCAGAGGAATCAGCTGGAGGTGCATGGAAGAGAAAAGGGGGGGGGGAGAGGAAAAACTATAAAAAAGGGAAGAGAGGATGTAAAAGAAGGGAAGAGATGATATTAAAGGGGGTGAGGGAAGAGGGAATATTAAAGGGGGTGAGAGAATAAAGGATGTTAAAGGGGGGTGAGGACTACCTGTACTTTTTTCCATTTTTTTGTTTGGTCAAGTTTTTGACACCTTGCTAGGCGAGTGGTGGTACTTGAATATTATCATATTCTAAAACTGGTACAATCGGTGAAAAGGTTGAAAAGCCCTGGTCTATGTCATTTGGAGTTGTATAAAATGAAGGTGGGACATATAATCATCAACGTCTAATTTTTTTTATGTAACTAGGGAATGATGATCTAGAGATCATTTAATAAGAGTGGCTTTTCATGATTGCTGAAAATGAATCCTTCACTCTTCTGCAGAATTTAAGTATAATAAAAAAGTAGTTATTGTGATTTTTTAATGAACATCCAACAATTTTCCAGAGGTCTGGTAACTTAGAAATGCAAAAAAAACCCATCATGTAAAACAATTATTTTAATTAGAATGTGTTGCAAAGGGGGTAATAGACTATGGTTTCCAAGAATGGAAATGGGAAATTATGAAAGATTTGTAATGATATTACTTCCATCCCAACCTAAATTTAAAACTTTTTGTGAATTGTGTAGTATGTCTAATTGGAATGCATAATACATTATCAAGCTAGCAGCAGTGCTTAGTCAACATTGGCTGATCTTGAAAAAACTAAGTAACATTAGTACTTGTATAAGAGACTACAAGGAAATCTCAGAGCTGTAGACTAAACTGGAAAGTTTAAAAAATTATCCCAGAATAAGGCATTGCCAAACCCATTAGATATTATTGCCAAGAAAATTAAAATGTGTAAAGTTTGATCTCAGAATGCTTATTTACTGAATATATTTGTGGATAAGCCAAAAATGTAACATGTCAAAAAACACCACCAAAACTACCGTATTTTCCGGCGTATAAGACAACCAGCGTACAAGACGACCCCCTACTTTTAAGAAGATTTTCAAGGTTTTTCGTCTTATACGCCGGAAAATACTTACATGCCCTGCCCTCCCTGTCCGTCGCAGAGGAGGCGAAGGCCCGACTGGCCCCGCCGGCCCTCCTGCTGCTCCCGCGCTTCTGCCGGCCCCCGAGGCGCAGCATTTCCCAGGCGGCAGGCAGCGCCGGAGGGCAGCCGCCACCCCGCCACGACCGGCGCCCCTCCTGCTTCCCCCCCAGGCCTTGAACTTCTCCCATTCGGCGCAGGGCAGGGCAGCTCTGCCCGCCGCCTCTTTTTTATAACTCATGTGCCGCTTCCCTCTCACTGTTGGCCGAGGCGCGCTCGGCCCGGCCTCCCGGTCCCTCTTCCCGGCCGGCTTCCCACCCTGCCCCGCATGGAGCTGGATTGGGCGTGCAGCCTCTCAGTGTGGCTGCTTTTCCTGGGCAGCCTGGCGGTGCGGCTCCTGCGCTCGGACCTGTTGCTGAGCCGGTGGCTGCTGCTGCACGTGGGGCTGCTGGCCGTCCTGCAGGCACTGGGCCAGGTCGTCCTGCTGCTGCCCCTCAGCGCCGCGCTCACAGCGGCTGCCTGCTGGCTCGTCTCGGCCAGCACCGCCCGGCGGAAGCGCATCCCCACAGGGGGAAGAGCGGTGCTGGTGACAGGTGAGTCCAGCGGGCGCGAGGCCCTCCCCTCGGGGCAAGAGCCGACGGGCAGCGCCGCCTTCGCGTGGGGAGAGCCGCCTGACGCTCCCGCCCAGCTGTGTCCCGGAGCCACGCCAGAAATAGCTCGGTTGCGCGGGGCGGCCTGGCTTTGCAAGAACGGGGACGCTCGACTGATTTGTTTTTTTTTTCTGGCGTATAAGACGACCCGGCGTATAAGACGACCCCCCAACTTTTAAGAAAATTTTCAGAAGTTAAAAAGTCGTTTTATACGCCGGAAAATACGGTACATTCAACTTCTCTCTCTCTCTCTCTCTCTCTCTCTCTCTGTGTGTGTGTGTGTGTGTGTGTGTGTGTGTGTGTATGTGTGAATGACAAAAAAGTTGAGTGTAACTAGAGTATTTCACAAAGGATATTGCCTAACTATGTTCTTAACTTATGCAAAATGAATGGACTTTCTTGGTGTATAATTTTAGAAAGATATCATCGGAAGACCACTGCATGTTGTCAACCCAAGGTAGCATCAAGATAATGCATTTCTGCCCTTTGCTACAGTGAAGGGAAGATGATGAGTCCCTGACTGAGCTGGGATTGAAATTGCCTAGAAGCACCGTCTTCTCGTTCCACCCTGTGTGGAACTTGTAATTTTTCATGATTCTCAGTGCAGCATCACAACTATTTTGCTCAACTTTTCTTAGTAAAAAGCTTGAATTTTTTTAATGGCAACTTCTGTGAACTTTCTTTTTTCACATAGCCTTGATGATTAGCAATGCTGCATGGTATGTGGCAAGTACAGACACTTATTTTCCATGGGAGAAAAAACTTTATTCCTGGAAGACAGGAACATGAACAGGCAGGAACTAGACTAGAGGATCACACAGAAGCTCTCTGCTGACCTAAACCATGCCTTTCATAGTTTGGTTCTTTTATATTGGACACAGAACCCAATATTTAAGGGAGTCCCTTGAATGGGAAAACTACACTTGTGGATACATACCAGTCAGTTCAAGTCCTTTTCCATCTCTCACAATTTCCTTCTATCACAAGTCTACCCAGGTTTCAAATCAGGGATGTGAAACTTCTAAAAAAGTTGCAAAAATAAGAGCAAAAACATTTCTCCATTTTCTAGTAAATAAATTCAAAATAGAGATTTTGAGGAAAATAGAAATGTATGCAAAACATATAAATATATGTGTATACAAATACATAATAATTTTAGTTGTACAGCTTATGTTCTTATGTTCTTAAGCATGCTTAAGGTATGAAATGGAAATATATAGCTTATTAAGACAATAATAAAGCCTTATCTGAATTTATTTTAAATAATGATTTTCATTATAAATGGACCTACAAGTTGGTGAAATCTACAATGTAGGTCTCTTCATTTTTGCCTATTTAGAAAAAAAGCAGAGTAAGAAAAAAGTTAACTGTAAAAACAGAACAATCAATCTACACTTTACTAGAAGAAAGGAAATTATGTATTGGACAGATATCCATATCACTAAATTGCAGTGGGGGGGAGGGAAGGAACTAAGAGTTTTGTCATATGTGCATTTTATTATTTTATCACCTCAACAGTTTCTGTTTCTTCTAATCCTTTCTTTTTATAATTTTATCATTTTCATAGAAATATAGAAACCAAAGTTCTATGTATTCTGAGAATTTTTTTTACACTTTAACATATTTCTTATGTATGTTAATGGTTGGAACACAAAGGAGGAGAGCATCAGAAATAAAATACTTACGTTATACTATTTTAGCATGCTTTTTTCTTTTTTTAGTATTTTTAAATAATAGCGAACATCTTTGGCATCAAAAATATATACTACTTTTTCTTATCATAAAAACAACTAAATACACTTCGGTATAATTTTTCTTTAATGTTATACCAGACACTAATTTTATAACTTTCCTGGCCCACTTATTGTTATTATCTTTTTTGAAACTATGTCCTTATTATGAATAGACTAATAAATTACAGAAAAGCATATTTCTTGGTTTGGTGTGGATATTCTTTGAGACTATTGTCTTTAAAACCTTAACTATTACATGTATTTTTAAAGAAAAATATTAGGAAATATTTCAAAGTCTATTTTATTGCCTATATACTACTAAATCTCTCATGTTTGTTTTGTTTGTAACCTTAAATTAGGTAAAATATTGCACATATTTATGTTACTTCAAACAGGCCAACTTAAGTATGTGTCAAAAATCCAGAACCCATACGTTCTGTGGGATTGAAATTTGGCAAAGTTGAGGCCACTTCACTGCTAATGCACTGCAACACTGCTGCTGTTAGTTACAGTCACATGATTGTCATTTCCAGTGTTCTTTGCTGACTTCCTACAAAGAAAGTCAATGGGGAAGCCAGCAGGAAGTTGAAAATTGCTTCTGCTCTCATTATTTTTTTGCCCATGGCCATCTGTGAAATGATAACCCAATGGGTCATGAGTTGTAGGGTGTGTGTGTATACATTCTAATATTTTGAATGGTCTCTGAAGATTGTGAAAAATTAAAATCTTCATATTTTCATATCTTATATCCTAAAATATGACATTGAAGAATTGAATAGCACTTCCACTATAGTTGAGGTATAATGGCCAAGTTGCTTTTTTCTTCATCTTAGATCAGGGGTGTCAAACTGCCGGCCTATGGGCCGGCTGCATCATGATGAAACCGCGCCCACCCCATTGCCGACAATGGGGAAAAAGCTCCGACACGTCGCGTAACGTCACATGACATCGTGAGTTTGACATGTCTGTTTTAGATGCTCACATATTTTCACTATTCATGTAATGGTATGCTTGTAACACTTTTTTACATTGCACACAGTCACTTTCTATCTAAATATACAGAAGTCTAAACATAAGTCATCAAGTGTTAATGTGAACATGATTTTAGACAGTCATTTTCTAAATTTATTAGTTTTATCAAGCTGTAGTATGACCAAGAATTGGACAGTATTGGAATGTCAAAGTTGCTGCAAGTCTAGTTTCCAGTGACTGAATTAAATGGAAGTAAGAAAGTACAACCTGGTTATAATTATAAAGAGAGCAAAACTTGTCCCACAAGTTCTCCTGAACATTAGTGTCAAGGTTCCTGTAATACATAGGTCTTTCATTTCTTAAACCCATTAGCTAATAATAGGAGTATTTGCACTTGAGAGGAGAAACCATCCAACTGTGTCATTTCTATAACCTCAGTGGTATCACCTTTGGTTGATGAATGAAACAGAATAGAATTTAGGTAGCTGAAACCTAATATGAATTTAAAGACTATTGTAGACTACTCTAGATCAGGCTTTCTAAAGCTGAAATCACTAGAAGTTATGAGACTACAACCAAGGTGATGCTGGAGGTTGCCTTTAAATACTTGGGGTGGTTGTCTGACAGAAGTAGTGGGCACCAAAGTAGGAAAAAAATGAGGTAAATAGCCACTGTGGTATTTGATAAATATTTCTCCATTTTGGTATTAGTTGAGAAAAATGAGTGAAGAGGAAATGACTGTTGGGAAATTACATTCTACATGTTGGGGGCGGGAGAATCCTCATAAACAAAATATTTTAGAACCATGAGGACATTTTTGAGATAATTCTCAGCTGTAGAACAGCATGTCCTATTTGGAGCTTTCTCACAACATTGTGTTAGGGTCAGTGATTTTTAGGTCTTTAGCATTTAATAGCCCAAATCTTTTAGGAGGCTACCTGAATTTATGTTTATCATGGTGGGCTTCTTCAGTTTCTCCCTTTTATGGTTGTTTATATTTATTTCAAGCAAAACTCATCATAGCAGCTGTATTTTGATCTACATTTGGTATGGTTATTCAAACATATTTCTAAATCCATATGCTTCATTTATATGTAATTGCCTTTTCTCAGGGTACCCTCCAGGTTGAAAGTCATCTGGAATTACTCACAGGGATTGAGATCTCAGAAACTAGGAAATGCAACAGACAGAACAGGAGGCTAGATTTATTTTTGTAACTTTTTTTTTAAAAAAAAATCTAACAATCTTCCAAAGCATCCTCAGGGCAAAAGGTAATTGCTTCATTTAAATTAGCAGTTGTCATTTCAAAACAGAGGCAATATCCCTCTTGGGCTGCTTGGCATAATATGGGAAGAGGATGTCTTACAAACCAAACAAAGGGTATAACTAGTTCAACTGAGTTAGAATGAGATGAAATTGTGATTTTAATTTGTTCAACACAGAATCTTTGTTGGTGGTGTTAGTTTGTACATTTATTTTTATTGTTGTAAATTCTGCCTCTAATATAGCTTACTGTTAAGAATTCAATCTTTCAGCAATGAGCCTCCATGATTTTTAGATCTGTTTTTCTCTAGCAGTATTGTCTCATACTACTCCAAGGAAGACTGTAGACAAAGAGAGTAAAGAAAAGTGGAATGTAAAATAAGTAGGCATACTTACCTTGAAAAGAAAAGAAATACCTTTTTCTACATTGGACTGAATTTATCAGTACCCTTACTTAAAATATTGACATTTCCTTGTGTTTCCTCCCACTATTTTTACAGTCTACATTGCTCCATACCTGAGTCTTTAAAATGTTTTCCTTGATTATTCTTAGAGTGGAGGGAGGATTTATTAAGATATCAAATAAAATGAATCCTCAGGTTCCTTTTTTATTTTTAACTTTCATCAGGTCCAGTTTTTGCTTTTTTTCCTTTGAGTTGTAGTTACATTCAGTCATGTAGACCATCAGTTGGGCAGTTGAAATATGCTTAAATGCAACAGTGCTCACATAATGGGTTTTCATTGTAATATCATATTTAAAGGAAGTGCTATTGCTTATATAATACAATACTATTTTTTATTTTGAGATTTATTCAAGAGCTAATCATGTTTTGCTAGTTTGAAAAAGAGATCAATTCTAGCAGAGAAGTTAAACATAATCATTATTGTTGTATACAGAAAGAGAAATGAAATTAATATGCTAGGAATAAGACACAAAGTGCATTGTTATTAGATCTCTTAAAGGCTTTGCTAAATCTCATAGCATTTGCTCCAGGAATCTACTAGGATTTTGCAGAGTTTCAGATTCAAAATGGAAAAGTGCTTCTTAGAATGCTGAGGTACTCTCAAACATCTGTAAATCCTTGAAGCAGCTGGATCTTTCCCTGGGAAGACATAACTGCCCTCTGGAACAGTGAATGCAGCCTTTGCAAATGTAAATATATACATCATCTACAGTACTAGACAAATCATGCAATAAACAATCCGGTATAATAATATAATTTAAATAATAAAATAAATACTCAATTTTCAATGCTATAATTAGATTTAGATGTTATTTATATAAATTATAAAATTAAATTCTTGTATCCAAGCAGGTTTCATTATGCCATGAATTTGTAAAATGCTTTTTAATTTCCTTCTGCTACCACTTGGTCTGAATTCTATTTATTTAAACTATTTGTAAACCATTTTCCCAATGTTAATGTATTTTAACCTATCCAACCCCTTCATGGATTACTGCCTTGTCATAGCGAAGGGGCTTGCGTAATTCAATGAAGGTATGAGCTATGCCATGCAGGGCCACCCAAGACGGAAAGGTCATATTTATTTATTTATTTATTTTTATTTTATTACATTTATATACTGCCCTTTCCCAAAGGACTCAGGGCGGTTTACAGGGTAATTAAAAACAGAAATACAAAAGTTAAAATCAACTAAAAAAATTATATCCATCCCTGAACAAAATAAAACCCCAGTTAAAATTAAAATTAAAATTCTCAGCCTGGGCCAGAAAGCTCGAAGAGCCAGATCTTCAGGTCCCGGCGGAATGAACAGAGGTCGGGGGCAGTCCTAAGCTCCACTGGCAGCTGGTTCCAAAGGGCAAGTGCACCCACTGAGAAGGTCCTATCCCTGGGTGTCGTCCTCTGGCAATCTCTTACCGGTGGTACCCTGAGAAGACCCTCCCTGTGGGAGCGCACTGGACGAAGGGAGCTTAATGCCGGCAGCAGGTGTTCCCTCAGATATCCTGAACCCAAGCCATTTAGGGCTTTATAGGTCATCACCAGCACCTTGAATCTCACCCAGAGGGCAACCGAAAGCCAATGCAGCTCGCGGAGTAGAGGCGTTACATGGGAGTATCGGGAAGCCCCCATCACAACTCGCGCGGCCGCATTCTTCACCAGCTGAAGCCTCCGAGTGGTCCTCAAGGGCAGCCCCATGTAGAGAGTGTTGCAGTAGTCTAACCAGGAGGTCACGAGCGCGTGAGTGACTGTGCGTAGGGCATCTCGGTCCAGATAGGGTCGCAACTGGCAGGTCGCAACCAGGCGAACCTGGACAAAAGCCGCCCTGGTCACAGCTCCTATATGGTCTTCAAAATTGAGTCGCGAATCCAGGAGGACGCCCAAGTTGTGAGCCCTATCAACGGGCTAACACCTAACACCTAACACCTCACCCCCCCATCGTTAAAGATGGAATAGTCTGGTTAATCCGAGATGCCGATATGCACAGCCACTCAGTCTTGGCGGGATTCAGACAAAGCCTGTTTCTCCCCAACCAGACCTGGACCGCCTCCAGGCAATGGGACATCACGGCGAGGGCATCGCTGGTTGGTTCGGGGTGGAAAGAAAAAGTTGGGTATCATCAGCGTACTGATGATACCCCACCCCAAAACCACGAATGATCTCACCCAGCGGCTTCATATAGATGTTGAACAGGAGGGGCGAGAGAACCGACCCCTGAGGAACTCCACAAACGAGAGGCCTCGGGGCGGATCTCTGCCCTCCCGTCAACACCGACTGCGAACGGCCCAGAAGGTAGGAGGAGAACCACCGTAAAACGGTGCCTCCCACTCCCAACCCCCTGAAACGCCGCAGTAGGATACCATGGTCGATGGTATCGAAAGCCGCTGAGAGATCTAATAGGACCAGGACAGAGGAACAACCCCTGTCCCGAGCCCGCCAGAGATCATTCACCAGTGCGACCAGTGCCGTCTCCGTGCTGTATCCGGGCCTGAAACCCGATTGGTACGGGTCGAGATAATCAGTTTCCTCCAGGAACAGAGGAAGCTGATGCACCACCACGCTCTCAACAACCTTTGCCAAACAGCGAAGGTTGGAGACTGGACAATAGTTATTTAAAACAGCCGGGTCCAGGACAGGCTTTTTGAGGAGGGGTCTCACCACTGCCTCCTTCAAGGCGGCGGGGAAGACACCCTCCTTCAAAGAAGCAGTTATTACTGCCTGGAACCAGCCTCATGTCCCTTGCCGAGCCACATAAACCAGCCAGGAGGGGCACGGATCCAACAAACAGGTGGTGGAGCTCAGCCTCCCCATGATCCTGTCCACATCATCAGGGGAAACAGGATTGAACTCAGTCCAGATAACATGCTCAAGACCGTCCGATTCCTCCACGTCAGACTCCGCCCAGTCTGAGCGCTTTTGTCCGTCAGATGATGACTAAACTCCTCGGCCCATCCCTGTAAGGGATCCTCCCTCACCTCCTGGTTAAGAAGGGAGCGAGTCACCCTAAACAGGGCGGCCGGCGATTATCTGCGGACGCGATGAGGGCAGCGAAGTAATTAGCCCTTGCTGTCCTCATCGCAGCGAGATAAGACCTTATAAAGGTTCTTAGCTGCAATCGGTCAGATTCAGAACGGCTGGACCTCCAACCGCTCTCTAGACCCCGTCTCCGACGCTTCATCTCCCGGAGCTCCGCAGAAAACCATGGAGCCCAACGGGATCTGCAAGGGTATGACACAGTTGAGTGCCTCAGTGGCTTCCTGTTCCCAGGCATCCACCAAGGCATCAACTGGGCTGTGAGTGAGGGCGATAGGTATAGACTCAAGCGCCATCTGGAACCGTTCAGGGTCCATTAGGTGCCTGGGGCGGAACCATTTAGTTGGTTCCACCGCCCAGCGGCGGGGGGTGGCATAATGGAAGACCAGCCGCAGGAGATGATGGTCAGACCATGACAGGTGAATAACGTCCGGTAAGCCCCCTCCTAAATCATCCAACCACTGTCCAGATAGGAACACCAAGTCGAGAGTGTGACCCCCCACATGAGTCGGGCCTTGAATTACCTGGGTCAGGACCATGGCTGTCATGGAAGCCATGAACTCCCGGGCTAACAACGATGACCCTCCCAGGGAAGGCAGGTTGAAGTCACCCAGCACTATAAGCCTGGGGAACTCCACTGCCAACCCTGAGAGGGTGTCGAGCAGCTCGGGCAGAGCTGTTGCCACACAGCTGGGCGCCAGGTATATAAGCAACAAGCTTATCTGAACCCGAGAACCACATCTCAGGAGGAGGGACTCACTCCCGCCAATCTGGACAATGGTGGTCTCCCGCGGACATAAAGTCTCCCTGATAACCACTGCCACCCCACCACCCCTACCCTGAGCCCGTGGCTGGTGTAGCACGCGGAAACCTGGGGGGCATAACTCAGTCAGAGGGACCCCTCCCTCCGAGCCCAACCAGGTTTCCTTAATACATGCCAGATCTGCGCGTTCCTCCTCGATCAAGTCACGAACGAGGGGAGCCTTATTAACCGGATCTGGCATTAAAATACACCAGCCTAAGCTCAGGGGCCTGATCACCCTCACCCCCGATCAAAAGGGTGCTAACCGGAGGGTCGGAGTGTGTCACCGCTCGCAAGCAGCGAGGGCGCGATCCCGGATGTCGATACGGCCGTCGGTGCACACACCTGCTGCCGTGGGGATTTGAAGCCCCACCCCAACACATCCAGAACCAGCCGCCTCTGACCCAAACCTCGTCCCGCCGGGACCCCAAACTGGCCCAGACTGAGTGCCGGTTAATAATTCCCTCCCCCCCCCCTCACCCTCCGTAACCTATTAAAATAACCGGCTAAAAAGTGAATCAAAGGCCTCTTAATATGTCTCCGCTCGAGGCCCCTATCTAAGCCCAGCCACCTCTCGGGGTCCCAACAATTGGGACAAATGAACAATACAAAGAAATAGAAGAAAACAATAGAATAGGAAGGACCAGAGATCTTTTCAAGAAAATTGGAGAGATGAAAGGAACGTTTAATGCAAAAATGGGCATGATAAAGGACCAAAATGGCAGGGACCTAACAGAGGCAGAAGAGATTAAGAAGAGATGGCAAAATTACACAAAAGAACTATACAAGAATGAGCTTAATGTCCCTGATAATCACAATGAGGTGGTCACTGACCTCGAGCCAGACATCGTAGAATGTGAAGTGAAGTGGGCCTTAGAAAAGCTGAGCAACAACAAAGCTAGTGGAGGTGACAGTATTCCAGCTGAGCTATTCAAAATCTTAAAAGACGATGCAGTAAAAGTGCTACACTCAATTTGCCAGCAAATTTGGAAAACTCAACAGTGGCCACAGGATTGGAAAAGATCAGTTTACATTCCAATTCCAAAGAAAGGCAGTGCCAAAGAATGTTCAAACTATCGCACCATTGCACTCATTTCTCATGCTAGTAAAGTTTTGGTTAAAATTCTACAAGCTAGACTCCAGCAGTATGTGGATCAAGAACTACCAGAAGTACAGGCAGGATTTTGAAGAGGCAGAGGAACTAGAGATCAAATTGCTAACATACGTTGGATCATGGAGAAAGCTAGAGAGTTCCAGAAAAACATCTACTTCTGCTTCATTGAGTATGCTAAAGCATTTGATTTTGTGGATCATAACAAACTGTGGCAAGTTCTTAAAGAGATGGGCGTGCCAGACCATCTTATTTGTCTCTTGAGATACCTATATGTGGGCCAAGAAGCAACAGTGAGAACTGGACACGGAACCACTGATTGGTTCAAAATTGGGAAAGGAGTCCGGCAAGGCTGTATACTGTCGCCTTGCCTATTTAACTTATATGCAGAGCACATCATGAGAAAGGCAGGGCTAGATGAATCAAAAGTTGTAATTAAGATTGCCGGAAGAAACATCAACAACCTAAGATATGCAGATGATACCACTCTAATGGCAGAAAGTGAAGAGGAACTAAAGAGCCTCTTGTTGCGAGTGAAGAAGGATAGTGCAAAACTTGGGTTGAAACTCAACATTAAGAAAACCAAGATCATGGCATCCAGCCCTCTCAATTCCTGGCAAATAGATGGGGAAGAAATGGAGGTAGTGACAGATTTTATTTTCCTGGTCTCCAAGATCACTGCAGATGGGGACTGTAGCCAAGAAATTAAAAGACGCTTGCTCCTGGGGAGGAAAGCCATGGCAAATCTAGACAGCACACTAAAAAGCAGAGACATCACCCTGTCAACAAAAGTGCGTATAGTCAAGGCTATGGTCTTCCCAGTTGCAATGTATGGCAGTGAAAGTTGGACCATAAGAAAGGCTGAGCACCAAAGAATTGAGGCCTTTGAACTCTGGTGCTGGAGAAGACTCCTGCGAGTCCCTTGGACTGCAAGGTGATCAAACCAGTCAGTCCTAGAGGAGATCAACCCTGACTGCTCTTTAGAAGGCCAGATCCTGAAGCTAAAACTCAAATACTTTGGCCACCTAATGAGAAGGAAGGACTCACTGGAGAAGAGCCTAATGCTGGGAAAGATTGAGGGCAATAGAAGAAGGGGACAACAGAAAATGAGGTGGCTGGATGGAGTCACTGAAGCAGTAGGCATGAGCTTAAATGTACTCCAGAAGATGGTAGAGGACAGGAAGGCCTGGAGGAACATTGTCCATAGGGTTGCGATGGGTCGGACACGACTTCGCAACTAACAACAACAACAACAACAAGGCTATCCAAAATATTTTTCATATTTTTATGAGTCTTACATCTTCTAATATGTTTTTTTATAGTTGTTTAATTGCAGAAGTCTTCTAAGGCATAATTTAGAAACTCATAAATATGCTGTTCATTTAAAGTTGTGTTCTACTAGTTTCCTCCAGTCACTTTGAATCAGGAAATTTGAATTAGGACAGTGTTCAAACCAGAGCTGGCAAATGGCTTGTCAAAAATTTTCCACAAAATTTGTGGGCTGTAGACATTGGATGACTAATTTTTCTGAGCTTTCCAAAGAAATTTTCTAGGTAGTGCATGGTCCTTGGTGTGAAACTGTTTTGGACTCATATCTACTTATGCTCAACTGTGAAATTTTGATAGATATAAAGGCTGTCCTGCTAATGAAAAAATTTCATAGCTGTGTCTCAACAATTTGCATGTGATTTCTTGAGATAGCAGCTTATTATGACTTGTAAATACAAATGTATTAAATATGAACTGCAACTTTGAAAGGAAAGAAAAGGCTTGTTATGTCTTATAATGATATATACAGACAGATATATCCAAAGTTGGAAATTCAGAGCCAAATGCAAATACAAAATAAAATATTTATTGGCGTTCTCTCCATTTTTCCTGTTGTGTTACATAGAATAAGTCTATTTGTCTTTCTATCATGCCTACCTGTCTTCCTCAAGAAGTTAACAAATTCCAACTGCCTTTTAAGTTTGGGGCAGAGCCATTGAAAAAAGTGCTGATTGTCTGTTAATCTTCTGGTCAGGATATAAAAGAAATACTTGTTTTACATTTTGGGGGAGTGGGAAAACAAGATTTACAAGGAACCACAGCCAATCCAGGTATCAATATGATTTATTTAGTTTTGATTTTGCGCAAATGTAAGAAAACCCAATTTATGACTTACTGTTAAGCATGAATCAGACAATTATAGCTTCAGCGTGGATTAGTTTGAGCTACAAACCTAGCTATGGTGTTCAAGCATCATAAGTTGGTTATGCTCCCAGATGTACATTATGCAGCATCACAAATGGTAAAACTTCAAAAACAAAAGAATTTATAAAATAACCAAGAGATCTTGTTGCAATAAATCCATATCAAAGAAAATCTAAGTTGGATATTGCTTAGTATTTTATTTCTTTCTTGTACTCTAGAAATATCACAAATTAATATTTACTCTCATTAATGAACTTAAATCTTCTTCCAATTTAAAAACTCAATTGGTTACTCTTTGTAAATTCCTCTGAAACTATTAAAAGAAAATGTGCTAATGAAATGTACTGCATAAATGTTTTGGAACACAAGCAGTTTTCATGTCTTGTTCAAGGGAATGCCCTGTGGAGCATCATTTTTTTTTTGGATGTTTTTTTCTAACTGAAAACAAAATGGTTGGGGGAAAACAATGATTTGACTCCCCTGATCCAAGAATACAAATAATGTGGACTTCCATCATGTATTATTTATCAAAAATTTCTAATAAATCTTAAGTGGCTTTAAAAATCTATATGGAAAATACAAGTTTTAAATAAAGCTTTGCAGACTGCAAATAATAGCAAGTAGCCCTTTTGAAAGCAGAGGGGGGGGAAATGATATTCTAGAGTTTTTCTGATTTTTAATTCAGACACATTTCTATTTTTGCAGTAGTTTCCCTTTTCATGCTTTCAGGCATTCTGATATTTTAAGTACATAAAAGAGGCACAAGACTTCAGTTTCACAAAGATTAACAATCTGTTTCCTGTTTTTGAAATCTATAAGCAGTTCTTTGTTTGGCTTGTAATGGAACCCTTAGTCTGGTGCAAAGGGAAGGGAGCTGGATAATTGTTTGTTCTCCAAAGTATAAAGTGCAATCATAAAAGATATTTTAAAGTGTTTTTTGTGTTGCTGCACTGAGATGCTCCTGACAATAGCTGTACAAAAACCTAGTACTGAAAAATGAAGAGGCTTCATCTTTGCTTGAAGTGAATCAGTTATGAGGTATCCTTTCTTCTTTAAATAAAAACTCACTGTAACAGCAAATTGTGAAGCGTATTTTCTAAGAGCCCAGGGCAAAGTGCACATCAATAATGGAACTATGCCAAGGTCTATCAACTCACGTCATGGCAGTGTATATAGGCGTCGACATGACGCCAATCATAATATACCATAGTAATTACCTAGAATGAGTGCATAAAAAAACAAGTAATGATCTTTTTCTAGAATGCTGTGCTTTTTCAAAAGGACATTAGTATTGGCTCTGCTAGTGATCCTGGGCATCTCTGTGCTGGGCCTGCCAATTTAGGAAATTATGTGCAATTCTGGTGCTGAGCCATGGCACCATGTGATAACCTAAATGTATTCTCATAAATCTCTAAACCCCACTTTGTTGTAAGTTTGCAGTGGAATCAATTCTCTCCAGTTGTTTTGAGCTGCCTTTGATTGTAGGAAATGAAGGATATGGCCCTGTGTAACATGAATATCGTTCTGGCAGGCTGACATCTTAATTACTAGAACAAAATAATTGTTCATGTAAACACTTAAGAGAAGGAAGTAGGAAAAGAATCTAACAAGCACAGATTTATATTTAGATCATCATGTTATCACTGGCTTTTATATAAGGACAAAATTGCAAAGAAAAAGACTATAAAACTGCCGTTTGTCTGGCCTTGCATACCTTTGCAACTAACTAGTAGCTGACCTTTGTAAATAAAATGTGAAAGAACTATCTTATGTCACTAAACAAACCTTTGTTCTCTTTGTGGCCAAACATCCTCTAGTATAGTGTAAATGCTTGTTTGAAGAATCCTTCCACAGCTTGTGTCTAAGTTATTTACAATAATTATATAACTTTTGAAATGTTTATAAGAGATACTGTATTTGACAGTTCATCACTCTGTTGAGAAGACTAGTAAGAATACAACTAAGACTGATGTATTGGCATTGTGATCCAAACTGCTATCTAAAATATATCTAGTATTTTACAATTATTGGATTATAAGGAAGAGATCTGTAGGAAGTGAGCAGCACTTTCTTTAGATTTTCCTAGGGTTAGTTTTGGATACAATAAAGAAAACCTAGGAATGCTTTGCACAGGAACTTCTCATGTATAATGTCAGGTGGGTTTCAGAATATAAAAATTTGTTCCACTTTGGTCCCTTCCATATGGATTGTTTTTCAACTTCTATAACTCCCCAGCTAGCATAACAAAGGCTAGGAAGATATGCCATGTAGTTGAAGAAGCTCCCATAGTATCATTTAAAATTTGACAATTTAAGGAAGAGCTTTCTCTAATATTAACAAAACTCTTAATGTTGTAGAAAACTAGGGAAGTGGGTATGGTTCAGATAATGTTATTAAGAATGAATGGGTCCATTGTGTATCATTAGAGCAGAGAAAAAAAAATAGATAATGAAAATTCCAAGGTAGATCTAGAGAAAGAATTGTTTAAAGTGAGAGGATACACTTTTTAAAAAAAGGTAAAATGATTAGAAAGCACTTCATAGTGATGCTGCTCTGCTAATAGCATTGGCTACCTACAGTAGTTACTGCTGTCTCCTAATATTCTTGAAATGTTCACATGATCAAGCTACACAAATGCAAGGCATGTTTTAATTAGTTTATCTTTTGATAATGGTTACAGCCTACAGAGGAACAAACAAGTAGTAGTGGCATATCTGTTTCTTTGTGTGGTAAAATGTTTAAAAATGCTAATAGGAAAAACTGTTTAATCACTAGCAAGCAGCATTAGATCTTCTCTTGACCAGTATGTCATTTGTTTTTTGAAACTGCACTGAAAGATATCTAAAGCAGAAATCAGAAATATTTGCTCTGAAGAATCCTGCATTATTATGTGAAGTTGTCAGTGAGATCAGATCAAGCAGTAAGTGTATGAAATTCAGTACCGTGGTTTATTATGGAACTTTTATTTCATCTAGCAGGACTAAATGCTAACTCCTCTTTTTGTGAATATTTTCAGCACAGCAAAAGTCAGTTTAGCAATTTTTCTGTGCCAGTTTTACAAATGCTCCCTTCTGCCAGAAGCAGTCCCCTCAATCCAAACAGATTTCATTTAGTTTCAGGAAGGTTGGAATGTAGCTAAATCTGGTTGAATGTAAGGTATCTTACAACAGTGTTCCCACTAGGTGGTTGCTGTTTGAGGATATCCTAGAACAGATGGCATCATCTTCTAGCTGATGTTGGGTGATCTTGAAAACTTAGGGAGGACTAGTATTAGATTGTAGATCAGAAAAACAACTCAGAAAGGAAGAAAAAAAACTAATAACAAACAACTTCTGAATTATTGCCCAGGAAATATGCCCTTGAAATCATTTTATCAATATGACAGGTAAGAAATATTGGTTTTGCTTCAATTGCTACTAGGAAGGTGGGTTTTTTTTTATAATTCTTATAGCAAAGTAAATGACCATATCAAACTCTGATGTCTACTAGTTTATTTTGTGATGACTGATTTTGTTGGGGTTTTTGATGGGAACCCCAAGTCAGAAAAAAAGTGCAGTAACAAAATAAAAGTACAGAGCAGTAGCAGAGGATAACATTTTTGGAGGGGAGGGAGAACATTCTCGGTATTAAGAGGTGTGTGTGTTTTTTTAAGAATATTTTTGTTCTCGTTCTGTCTACAGTGTCACTTTTCAAATTTTAGAAGCCAGGTGTTTTGCTAGTTTTAATCTATACTTTCTGAGAATTAAGCTACCATTTCACTGTTAGGGCTGGAAAAACCTGTCATGATCAAGTTTCATGTGTGCTTTTTAAAAATTCAACTTTTTTCATTTGTATCACATTTTCAAACAAAACCAGATGGAATTCCATTTAAAGTTGTTATCTCAAATGCAGTTGCTAGAATATCTAGGAAGACATTGAATAGTTCTTCAGAGGGTGATAATGAAGAAGACTGCAGGATATTTCCACTGGTTTTAAATAGTCCTTTGGATCTTTGCTCTTACGTTTTATGGCATAGCCTGAATAATTGCAGTCTATGGATTATAGACTACTATTCCATTTCACTGGGAAGATAGATCATCCAGAAAAGTTTGAGAGCTCCTGGAGCATGTGGAATATGGTTCCAATCTTTAAAAGAGGGCAAGTTGATCTAGAAAACTATACAGTCATGGCCGAAATTGTTGGCACCCCAGAAATTTTTCCAGAAAATCAAGTATTTCTCACAGAAAAGTGTTGCAGGAACACATGTTTTGCTATACACAGGTTTATTCCCTTTGTGTGTATTGGAACACAGCAAAAAAAGGGAGGAAAAAAAGCAAATTGGACATAATGTCAAACAAAACTCCAAAAATGGGCCGGACAAAATTATTGGCACCCTTAACTTAATATTTGGTTGCATACCCTTTGGAAAAAATAACTGAAATCAGTCGCTTCCTATAACCATCAATAAGCTTCTTACACCTCTCACCCTGAATTTTGGACCACTCTTCCTTTGCAAACTGCTCCAGGTCTCTCTTATTGGAAGGGCACCTTTTCCCAACAGCAATTTTAAGATCTCTCCACAGGTGTTCAATGGGATTTAGATCTGGACTCATTGCTGGCCACTTCAGAACTCTCCAGCGCTTTCTTGCCATCCATTTCTGGGTGCTTTTGACGTATGTTTGGGGTCATTGTCCTGCTGGAAGACGCAAGATCTCGGACGCAAACCCAGCTTTCTGACACTGGGCTCTACAGTGCAACCCAAAATCCTTTGGTAATCCTCAGATTTCATGTTGCCTTGCACACATTCAAGGCACCCAGTCGCAGAGGCAGCAAAACAACCCCAAAACATCATTGAACCTCTACCATATTTCACTGTAGGTACTGTGTTCTTTTCTTTGTAGGCCTCATTTTGTTTTCGGTAAACAGTAGAATGATGTGCTTTACCAAAAAGCTCTATCTTGGTCTCATCTGTCCACAAGACGTTTTCCCAGAAGGATTTTGGCTTATTCAAGTACATTTTGGCAAACTGTAATCTTGCTTTTTTATGTCTCTGTGTCAGCAGTGAGGTCCTCCTGGGTCTTCTGCCATAGTGTTTCATTTCATTTAAATGTCGACGGATAGTTTGCGCTGACACTGATGCTCCCTGAGCCTGCAGGACAGCTTGCATTCCTTTGGAACTTGTTTGGGGCTGCTTATCCACCATCCGGACTATCCTGCGTTGCAACCTTTCATCAATTTTTCTTTTCTATCGACGACCAGGGAGATTCACTATAGTGCCATGGGTTGCAAACTTCTTGATAATGTTGCGCACTGTGGACAAAGGCAAATCTAGATCTCTGGAAATGGACTTGTAACCTTGAGATTGTTGATATTTGTCCACAATTTTGGTTCTCAAGTCCTCAGACAGTTCTCTTCTCCTCTTTCTATTGTCCATGGCACACACAGACACACAATGCAAAGACTAAGTGAACTTCTCTCCTTTTTATCTGCTTTCAGGTGTGATTTTTATATTGCCCACACCTTTTACTTGCCCCCTGGTGAGTTTAAAGGAGCATCACATACTTGAAACAATCTTGTTTACCCACAATTTTGAAAGGGTGCCAATAATTTTTTCTGGCCCATTTTTGGAGTTTTGTTTGACATTATGTCCAATTTCCTTTTTTTCCTCCCTTTTTTGTTGTGTTCCAACACACACAAAGGGAATAGACCTGTGTATAGCAAAACATGTGTTCCTGCAATACTTTTCTGTGAGAAATACTTGATTTTCTGGAAAAATTTCTGGGGTGCCAACAATTTCGGCCATGACTGTAGATCAGTCAGGTTGACATCAGTACCTGGTGAATACAGTGTGTGGAAAAGATAATGAAGAAGCACACTTGACAGCACCTAGAAATGAACAAAGTGATTACTAGAAGCCAGCATGGTTTTATTAAGAAGAGGTCATGCCAAACCAATCTTATTGACTTCTTTGATAAAGTAATTAAATGGACCAAAGTAGACCTAAGTGGACCAGGTGAATACAGATAACTATGCACTCTATACTGTGAATATAGATTTATATACTTAGATTTCAGTAAGGCATTTAATAAAGTAAATAACAGCCTACCTCTTGGTAAGGTAGAACAATGTGAGATAGACAGTGCCACTACCAGATGACCAACTGCAGGATGTAGCTTCACAGATACAGGATGAGCACTACCTGACTCAACAGTAGTGCCTATGAGAAATGTCTGTGTGTCGTGTTGATCACCACTTACATATGAGTCAGCAGTGTGAGCAATCCTATGATTCTATGATTCATTTGTTAAAATTTAAATTTTCATGTGTATTTGTGTACATATATTTCTGTGCCTTCATGCATTCCACAGACACAGCAATAAGCCTTGAAACTTACAAGAAGGATATTGACATGGTAGATAACTTGGGTTATTTAATAAAGGAACCAGCAGAAATATATCCTGGAGTAAGACTTGGTGGAGTTAGCAATGAAGACTTGAAAATGATATTGAGATTCCTCTCTCTCTCTCTCTCTCTCTCTCTCTCTCTCTCTCTCTGTGTGTGTGTGTGTGTGTGTGTGTGTGTGTGTGTGTGTAAAATACATACAACACACATACAGAGGCCAGAATAATTTGGACAGTGGCATTCTATATAAAATTCTATGGAGGCAAAAGAAGCCCATAATACTGTAAAACAGACACAAGGCTCGCGGGCCACAAACGGCCCGCCACATGATTGAATCCGGCCCGCACAACTCTCCCAGAAATTACAAATGTCCGGCCCCCACCACATTGGCGCCGGCCCAGCTGAGCACTTGCTCAGTAGGAGGCAGCAAGTGCACGTGGGCTGGTGGAGCCCAGCATCATTTGCAGTTCATTAGTCTCCTGCAGCTCCAAAAAAGAAGTGGAGGAGGTAGGAGGGAGTAAGGTGGGACGCGGGGGGGGGGGGAGGACGAGCAACACCCAGCCAGTGAGGGGGAGAGGTGCCCAGGCAGGAAGGCAGACTTGAGGCGGCCAGAGAAAGAGCCACAGATGGCTCCTCTGCCGGGCTTCTTTTGCATGCGAGCTACTTTGCCGGCCGCTGCTGAGGGCAAGCAGAGGTGCCCTGCCTGGATCCTGCAAGGCCCCGGCCGAGACACACCCCCAGCAGCGGAGCTGCTCCAGCTCCTCTGCTGGGCTTGTTTCACATGTGAACTACTTTGCCGGGTGCTGCTGAGGGCGAGCAGAGGTGCCCGGCCCGGATCCTTCAAGGCCCCGGCTGAGAGACGCCCCCAGCAGCGGAGCTGCTCCGGCTCCTCTGCTGGGCTTGTTTCACGCCCGAACTACTTTGCCGGGTGCTGCTGAGGGTGAGAAGGAGCGCCTGGCCTGGATCCTGCAAGGCTCGGCCAAGACGCGCCCCCAGCAGCGGAGCCGCTCCGGCTCCTCTGCCGGGGTTGTTTCATGTGCGAGCTACTTTGCCGGGCTCTGCTGGGGGCGTGTCTCGGCCATGCCTTTCAGGAGCGCCCGGCAAAGTAGCTCGCACATGAAAAAAGCCCAGCAGAGGAGCCGGAGCGGCTCTGCTGCTGGGGGCGTGTCTCGGCCAGGACCTTGCAGGATCTGGGCCGGGAGCCTCTGCTCGCCCGCAGCAGCTCCAGGCAAAGTAGCTCGCATGTGAAAAAAGCCCAGCAGAGGAGCCGGAGCGGCTCTGCTGCTGGGGGTGTGTCTCAGCCAGGGCCTTGCAGGATCTGGGCCGGGAGCCTCTGCTCGCCCGCAGCAGCTCCAGGCAAAGTAGCTCGCACGTGAAAAAAGCCCAGCAGAGGAGCCCATGTATGAAAGAAGCCCGGCAAAGGAGCTTTGGTCACGCCCCCCTGGCCACGCCCCCCCTGGCCACGCCCATCCGGCCCCCCGAGGGCAACCATAATGCTGATGTGGCCCTCAATGAAATTGAGTTTGACACCCCTGCTGTAAAAGATGAAAAGAAAGAGAGGAAGTGAACAACCAATACCAAGATGGATGAATTCAGTAACAACAGTAATGAATGCACCACTGAGAGTCATAAAAAGCCAGATTGGGGACAAATCATCCTTGAAAGAGTCTATCTGTATGGTTGCTAAAATTATGTGGCCTGGCTTCCAGTTCTGGATTTTCCGTGCAGCCAGATGCGCAAGGAAATCGCTCCTTGTGTCGCCTGAATTTCTTCATCAGTGGGGCCCTATAAAGAGGTCGAAAGTCGCCCTGGAGGGGCAATGAGCAGGGAAGAGGTCTCTCCAGTCGGCGGTAGAAGGTCGGCGGCCCTCCCGTTGGCTTGGAGCTACTCTCCGAACCAAAGAAAGGATCGGCCACTCCCATGGCCCATCATTTAGCCATTTCCTACCAAAGCCAAAAGCACAACAAAGCACTTGAAAGCACTTGAAAACTGGGTGAGAATTGCCTTCTTGTTTTCCTAATTGTCTACTTTCCCTGCCTAAAGCTTCTTGAATTTGCTTCCCCCTGCGAGGAGAGAGGGAAGGGATTTTTTTCCCCACCCTCCTTAAGAGCGCCTTTGTCTACATTGGGAGAGAAAAGAAAAAGCTTTGTACTAAATTATACTGATTTATTGGACTTACTGCCTTTCTTCTTTTGGCCCAAAGTTCCTATATTTATAGAAATGGACTATTCTATGTATTAGTCTAAAAAAGGGGACTAAATAAATAAATAAATAAATAAATAAATAAATAAATAAATAAATAAATAAA
>JAKJMR010000207.1:371200-383221 GCA_024449315.1 Daboia siamensis | reverse complement strand
AATTTCTTCCTAGAAAAATCATTATTTGTAGAAAAAGTAAATTTATCTTTTTCCACACACATCCTCCATCCAAATGCCCACATTAAGGTTATGTAGAAATTAGAGATAGGCCACAGTCAAATTGTGCCAAACAGATTTTTTAAAAGTACTGAGATCTGGCCTGGTAAGTTTTAGGAGTATCTATACAGTGGTACCCTGATACTCATCACTTGTTCATTTTGGGAAGAGTGGTAAGTACTAAAAATGATGAGTACTGAGGAAATCATGTCACTTACCAGATGACTCTTTAGACAACGAGACAGCCAACGCCAGCACGTTCTATCTTGCCCATCGAGTACCAGAAGAAAGAAGAGTACTGGGACAAGATTCTCACTTCAAAATGAGTCGAGTACCAAAGCAGTCAAATTCTACAAGTTTTGAAGCAGTCAAGTACCAAGGTATGATTATAATAAAAAAAGCAACAGCAAAGCAAAAGTTTTTTTCTTATTTTCCATAATTTAGCAGGATCATGTTTTCCCAAAGTGTAAATTTTAAAGGAACTTGGGTGGTTCTTTCATTTTATTACTTGTAAACGTGTGGCAAATTTGGGAGGGGAAAATTTTTTCCAAAGAGGATTTGGAGCAGGGGTTTTCTAGGAGAAAAACTGCAATATTAAAGGTTACGGTTTGATCTCTAGTGCTGCTCAAGATGGGATCCATTTTCCAGTGGCAGGGAGTGTCATAGTCAACCCAACCATAAAGGAACCAGAAGTTTAGAGTCAATAAGCAAAGTCCTACAACTTGAACGATCCTTGGCTACACCAAGAAAATAAAACTTTTCATCCCAAATACCTTAGTGTGATTGTTTTTTTCAACTCAGAAATACATAGTTTTGTGGTGTTCATCTGGATTAAATTAAATAATATATGCAAATATTTAGGAGCATTTGAATAGTGCTGGTTCAATTTGAAATTTGTCCAATTTCATCATTCATTCATTCTCTTATTTTATTCTGTGACATATTCCCCTGCGTTTCTGTCTCAGTTCTTCCAAAGTAACTCAAGTCACTTATGATCTATTTATAGTCAAGGATTCAGATGTCCATTGATCAGATATATTTTTTTTATTTTTTTTCCCAACACTTTTAGCAGCATTTTCAGGTTGCTGACAGATGCTATCAAGCTGCTTCTTCCCCACCCATATCTTCTCTCTAACAATGTGTTGATGTGTTCAGCATTGTTATAAATAACACTTCCTGCTTGGTTCCTTTTTTGTCCCAATTTTCTCTAGATTTTTTTGGCCAGGGACAGCAGAAGACGATCTTGCTATTCCTGATCAACCTAGCTCATTCCTCTGGAGAAGTCTTCCAAGATTGAACCTTTTTATAAAGGAAGTCATCATCCTGAAAATGCTCATTTGGCAAGACTCAAGAGAATGTATATATAAATGAAAAATTGCATTAAGGACATTTCTGTTTTCTTTGGTCTTGAGCAAGCAGAGTTGCATGTTCTGACTTTACAAGACAAATGGGATAATAAAAATATGTTTGTTTTGCAGCTATGAAGCAGGTAGTTCAAGTGTAGAAAACTCAAAATTATGCATTCAATCAGGCAATAAATAATTTATTCACTTTTTAAAAATGCAATATGCACTTTTTCCTAAATTTCACTAAAAATGATTCTGCTACATTCCTTCTTTCCTCACCTTAATCCCTCTTTTCCCTACTTGCTCTTCTTCCTTGCTTTCTCTCACATTTCTCTCCTCTTTTGTTTTCTTTCCTTCCTTTTTTCATTCATTTATTTCTTTTCCTTCCCTTCCCCTTCCCCATCCACATACTTTCCCTTTCCCTCCCTCCCCATTTGGTCAACTAGTAAAATTGTCTGACAGATCCCTCTGACAGGGGAGTTTAAAAAAAGGAAAAAAGGAGACAAGGCAGCTTTCTCAACCAGAAGGACAAGGGGGTTTCTCTGGGGACGTCAGGATGCCACCTTACTACCTGACAGATAGAGACTTGGGGCTGCTCCTCTTTTTGATCCTGGCTGGGAAAAGGGGCGTGTGTGTGTTCGTGTGAGGAAAAAAGATGGGACTTGTGTGCAGGATGCGTCTCCCCACTCCGGAGAGCCACGCTTTCCCCAGCGTGTTGCTCCCAGCCTTATTTGCAGGAGAGGAAGGCCGCCTGCCGTGCTGCCTCGGGACCCTTCGCGTCTCACATTGTTCTTCATTTGTCTACCACTTATAAATCCAGTTTGATCACCATGAATACTTGTTGTATTACCCTCATTAGTGTATTAGCTAAAATTTTTGCAAATATCTTGTAGTCCGTGTTCAAAAGTGATATTGGTCTATAATTTTTAGCTTGGGTGATATCCAGATCTTCCTTTGGGATCAAATAAATAAAAGCAGTCTTCCAAGATGGAGGTACCCCTCCTCCCATTTGAATTGTCTGAATCAATTCCCTTAAAGGCTTCACCATTTCTAACTGTAAATTTTTATAATACACAGCAGTCAATCCGTCAGTAGCCGGCGCTTTACCCACTTTCAGTTGTTTAATAGCTAAAAAAATTTCTTCATCAGTTATCAATTGATTCATCCCTTCCTTTTGTTCTTGCGTAAGAACAGGAATATTAGCTCTTGTCAAATAATTATCTATATCTACATCTCTAATCTTATCTCTAGCACACAACTTAGAATAAAAATCAACAAGTCTTTTTAATAAGACTCTGCTGGTACACTACTTTACCCTTGTGGTCTATTCTATCTAGATTAGAAGCCCTTTGCTTCTTCCTTAACAAGTAAGCTAACCATCTACCTGGTTTGTTAGCATTACAAAAAGTGTTATGTCTAACATACCGTAAATTAATTGCCACTTGATCTGCCATTAACTTATCAAACTGACCCCTTAATAATTACCTCTTTAATCTTCCCATCGGATGGATTCAAAATTAAAGCCTTTTCTTTTTCCTTAATTTCATCCTCTAATTCTTTCCTCCTAAATTCCAATTTACGTCTATATTTATTGTTCAAATATATTAATACACCTCTCATATAAGCTTTACTTGCATCCCAAACCATCTCAATAGAAGTACCTTTATGCATATTAATTTTAAAAAATTCCTTCATCTGTTTTTTACACTCTTCCACATTTTCCTGATATCTAAGCAAATTTTCATTTAAGCGCCAGGATCGTCTATCCCTATTGTCTTTGTCTATCTCTAACCATACTGGACTATGATCAGATATAGTTCTTGGACAAATCTTGATCTTCTTAATCCTAGAAAAAAAATCATTAGTAATTAATACAAAATCAATCCTAGAAAAAGATGGATGCCTATCGGAGAAAAAAGTAAAGTCTTTTTCTTCCAAATTCCTTTCTCTCCAAACGTCTCTCAATTCCAAGTCATCTTTCATTTCAAAAAAAGATTTAGGCAGTTTAGCATGACTTGGGGTACTTTTAAAAAAAAAAACCCTTGTCCAGTTGTACATCCAGAACACCATTCCAGTCTCCCATCAAAATACAGGATTTATAATCCTACTGGATAATCTTGCTGTGTAATAAACTGTAAAAATCTCCTTGTTGTTGATTAGGAACATATAGTCCAACTAAAAGCGTTTTCTTACCTTCTATTAACAGTTCGATTATAACATATCTTCCTTGTTTATCTGCTTCAATTAAAGTCGCTGTCAAAGTGTTCTTAACGTAAATGACTACTCCATTTTTCTTATCAGTTGCAGAAGCAATAAACTGTGTACCCAACCTCGAGTTTAACAAATACTTTTGATCCGTGGCTCTAATATGTGTTTCTTGTAAACAAATAACATCATTCTTAAATTGCTTTAAATATTGAAATACTTTCTTTCTCTTCTGTGGTGAATTTAGACCATAACATTCCAGGTTAAGAGCTTTATCGCCATCTCTCGCGACCTGAAGCTTTTGGAGCGCTTCTTCCAAAATCACCTGCACTCTCTTTGGTCGCGCTCCTCCCACTGCTTCACTATAAGTTTTTGAGGTGCCGTCATAACTCTCTGCTATTCTTGCTCTTGCTGTTGTCTCATTCGTCTAGCAGCAGCACATGTCATTCTTTGTTCTCTAACCTCCTCCGATGATACTGAAATTTGATCCACTCCTGTAACTTTCTGAGATTCTCCATCTTTCAACTGCGTAACTCCTTCAGCGCCTTGTGCATTCTTACTTTGTGATTGACGCTCTCCCTCACCATTCTTCTTTTTGGATTCCAAAAGTGGTATAGGGACTGCCTTTAAAACATTGGCATAAAAATCATGTGCCTGTAACACTGTAAGAAGACAATGTCTCATGCCTGCATACATCACCACCATACCCATTGGAATCTCCCAACTGAACTGAAAGCAAACTCCTTTCTTCTTCTTAAAATTTTTGGAGGGATCTCTTTTAAAATCAAAACTTCTTGCTCTGCAATAGCAAATTTACTATTGTAAAAAGCTCGAATGACCTCATTTCTAATTGCTCTCTTTGTAAAATAAACCATCACTAGGTAATTTCCTTTGTCTTGCAATCCATGAATTAACACGAAATATTTTGTCTATATCCATCATAATATCTTCTGCTGAACGCCCCAAAACCCCTTCCAGGGCTTCTGAAACTACTTTTTTCAAATTTTCCTTAGAATCCTTTTAAGCCCCTAATTCTCACAGCAAACTCCATCTCCACCCGGAACTGGACCATGGTTAAATCGTCATCAATGTTATCCATCACAGTTTCAGCACCCGTCATTTTAGCATCTAATCTGATGTTATTTTGACTAAGCTCTTCTACTCTCTTGTCCAAGCACTCAATGCAAACGGCCATGCCTTGAAATGCAAGTAAGATGTCTGCCCTCATTTCTGTTAGCTTCTCATCCATAAGTTCTGTAAGCTTCTCATCCATCAAGTTCAACTAATTGTTGAGATTGCTTTTTCATAGCCTCTTGCAAAACGTCTTGCAAGTCTTTCACTGTCAAAGCTGGTGCAGGTGCAGGTGCAGGGGGAGGGGCAATAAAGCCTGTAACGAAGATTGCTGCACCGGGGAGGCCCCCGCACTTCTAAGGAACTTTAGATGATTTGGCAGCCATTTTCACCCCTCAATTCTGTTACGCACTTTCACTTTTTAAAAATCTCCACAAAGTCCACTGAGTTAAAGATCATATACTTGCTCTGACATGATTCTCCTGTACAGCTCTGCCTGCATCCAAGCAATCCAAAGTTCACTCTCGCTGGCAGGGATGGTTGCTGCGCCCTGCTCTGCTCCAAAGCCCTGGAGCAGAGGCGTCCCGAGGTCCGGAGCAAACTCAGGCTTTGGGGGGGCTCAATCCTTCAACCACCAGTTTCAACTCTGGTGGTCTGGGAGAGCTCTACCCCTGCCTGGGCGCTCATCCCCTCTTCTCCCGAGGAGCGGGCTTCCGAGCCACCAAAACAGCTGATCAGCGCTGTTTTCGGCGGTTCTACGGAGCGACGGGGCTGACAGCCTAAATGGCTGCCGGCGACAGAGCCTTGCCACCCGGAACTCCTGTGCCGTAAGCTTTTGATGGGTTCTCTGAGATTAACTTTGAAGGAGGCCTTGAACACATGCAAAAATAAAACCAGTCTTGTGTTTATTTCATCCTAGATTCAATTTAAACACCTGATGCTTATGTTGCCTCAATACAGGGAGGCCAGATAGTTATGCCTAGCTGGGGATATAGTTGCATTGGAGGATGTATGACTTAATTCTTTCAATAGGAGGCCTCTACAGACCTTAGTGCATTCCACGACTGCTAGGGACCTTTCCAAAGTATTGCCAATCTGGTCTTAGCATATTGCTTTTCACTCCTCTCAGAGACATGTCTTTTAAAACAAGCATGTACATATGTAATTTGGATTAATGAGTATGCACTTAATGGAATATGCATGTACTTATGGAGAGCACAGATTATTTTGAGGAGTGTCGACTTAAATTGTTAAGTCTCAATGAATGATTTATTGCAGTACTTTGACCAGAATATTTACATGTTTTATTAAATCTTTACAATCAGCAATTATAATCAAGTAGACAATTTTATATACAAAGATTATGTACACTTTGAGCTCAGACTTTTACATCACAGTACACATTTGCCCTTAGGGATATTGTATATGCTTAAAATCGCCAGACCGAAAAATCCAACAAGTGTTAACAAGCACCCCTTTAGACTTTTTCATAAATTACATAAGAAAATATATGGCTGTAAATTGGGCTGGTAAAAAGTCTTACAAAAATGTGGATGTATGGTATGCATTCATAGAATGTTCTCTCTTTATTGTACTGACTGTTGGGTTATATCATCCCTCGGACTTCTTTGTACCTGCACTAAGTAACCACATGGAAAGAAAAATGGAGACAAAACAAGCAGGTTAAGGAAGAGCCGAAACAGAGATGAAATAATAGTGTGCAAACTTCTGCACAACTTCCCCTTTAGGTTAGATGCATGCAAGTGGCTTTCGTGCCTCTCATAAAATATGTCAGAATGGTAGTCTAAAAAGGCTGATAGGAAGATCTTAATTAGGTAACTTCTCTCCAAAAAGCCGTTAATGTAGTTAATATGTAAACCTTTTTACTGTTGAGCAGGCTTATGGCTGTAATGAAGAACTAGATATATAAAAAGGACAAGCTATATCTGAGGTAGACTACCACCTTTCAGATGCTCCTTTCTAATGGCAAGCAAGTATTTCAACAATCCCTGAATCAAGGAGGAAAACTCAAAGCATTTGCAGACATTTAATGGCAGGGATAACATGACATTCATGATATGAACAGGATATAGGGAACAGCAGGTGTGCAAACACTTAATAAAGAGCTGTATTAATTAATAGTTAATGTAAGAGGTGGTGAAAATTTAGTGGTTGTGCACACAGAATCTGTCCAAAATGCTTTGTGAATTTACGCTACTAGTAAATGATCTTATCAGAAATAAAATAAGTCCTGCTACAGGACTAAAGAAAACAGCAGCTTGGCAAATTATTCTAAATCAGAAGAAATATTTTAAAAGCCTTTACTAAAAGTGTTCCTATTCTTGGTATGCAATGTACTCCAGGTTTTTTAATGTATTTTGTAAGCTCAAAACTCGTTCTTTTCTACCACAGGGCCCTAAACTATCAAATGACACTTTAAAGAATCCAGTGCTGAAGTTCTCTGAAGGAATATCCTATTGCGCAAAAACCAAGCTTCACATCTAAACACAATCTGGGATTCACTGTATGCAAATAAAACATCTTTTTAAAAGTTAAAGGACATTTGTTTTATTAATTCACTAAAACTCACGGCCATTTGCATCCAGTTCCTGCAAAACTATTACCTAGGTATCAAATGCCTAAAAACATTAATCTGTACATTTAAAAGTCTGCTTTACACACTGTAAATTTTTTGTAGAGGGACCTTTCAGCAGTTTGCCCTACCTACCTACTGTATATGCATAACTGCAACAAGAGTGGTTTTAATCATTTACTGTGTATCAATCTTTTGTGACCAAGAAGTAACTCCAACCTACGAGAGCAAAAGGATAATACATTCCACCTTCAGTTCCCGGCTCAATTGGAATATAAAGCAGAGCTGGTTTAACTCTCACACCATTGCGGTTGACCTTTCCTGATAAAGAAACCCACTCTTATCACTCAGTTTTATGGGGAAACAAAATGCTGAGTTAGAGGGAAGCCATCGGTTCCCTCCAGAAATCTGCTATCCAGTGCAATATTGGATAGTCAAGTTTCAATAATAAGGAGAATGCAGAGAGATGCAATGTAGCGGACTTGCATATCACAAGCCTTCCCTTACTATCTATTTCATTTGATCATGTGATCTTTGTCAATTTTTGCAACAAATCAACTATACATGAAAAAGCCAAGTACAGGATGCAGTGCATATAGCTGTGTCAAATTATTTGATTTTTTTCTTCCTAAAAGTAAAAAAAGAAAAAAAATGAAATTATAATGTTAGGCAGTCTTATTTGCTTTGTTTGCTACACTGGGTTTTGTTTTAAAAAAAGGAAACTAAATTTAAACTTAAGACATTCGTGAAACATGATTGTTGCTGTGAAATATTTCTGCTACAATTGGAAAAAGAATCTATACTAGTGACGTGCAAAATGTTCTGAATTCAAACTGCTCTGTTCCAAGTTTGAACAGGACTTTTCCAGAAGGGCTCTGAATGCAAAGCACAAAATACCTGCTATGAACTTAGGTCAGGAAGGCATTCTTACAATAAGCACAGATTCACCCAATTTGAAGTTGAAAGGTTTCAAATTCAACATGTTTTGCATACCCCTCAACTAAACATGATACTAGTTTTTGCTTGACTTCATATTATGCTAAGGATGCATTATTTTTTGTTAAGTTACTGACTGCTTTTTACAGAAAGAAAACATAAAAATTTTAAGATACACACAGAATAGAATGATTTTGATGTAAGGCCCACTTAATTATAAAAAAATGCAGAACAAAATACATTAAATCCTAATGCAAGATAATTTTGTACCTTTTCCAGAGATTGGGAAGGATACTAAGTTTGGCTCATTGTGAACTTGCCTTTTAATCCACAACATTCAAAACCAAAGTGATGGGAGTATAGAGGTTTTTGTCCCATTATCCATAAACAAGTTTAAGAATTATCCAGTTTTTCTTTTTTGTTAATAGAACACATTGCCTTTGGTTTATAAACTATCATGTCTTGAATTAAGAGCAAAGAATAATACCCAAGTGAATTGGTCATTCTTCAAAGTGATAAAATGGAAGAAGTGATAAGGAGTTACAGCACACTTACTACATTAAGTGGAACAAAACAATCACAGCTGCCCATTGCTTCGCCTTCATCATAAAGGCACAACAAACTATTTTCCACCAGGTCTCCAAAAAGACTTTGAGATACAATATTGACTCTCAAAACAGCATTGCCACACCTGCCATTCGTGGCCGTTATTGGGCAAGATGTAATGCTACAAGTGCCCACTCAGGCTCACTGGTGCATTAATCCCACTGCAGTCATTTCTTCCCGAAGATTATGCTAAACTAACCCACAACAATCTGGAACACAGGAAGGATTCATATCATTTCCCCTGAATGAACCCTTCTGTATTACAGCACCATGCAAAGGAACTCTGCAAATTGCACATTCCCATTTTTAAAACAAGATAAACAAAAAAAAAACCAGTTCAAATTATAACACATGCTGGCTGTTGCCAATAAAAACCTGGCTGCTTCTCACAATACTGAACAATTCTTTTTGAATTTCAGATATCAGAGCCATTATCTCCTCGATAAAGTTCACAAGCAAAGTATTTGAAGTTATAGTTCATCTTTTTCCATCACTTCAAATGCTTCTATGTCTTCATTCCAATCAGCTAATATTGATTCCATAGATTGATCTTTATTACTCCAGTTATTGTTGGGACTGGAATCTGTCTCAATCTTTGATTGTTCCTCAGGATGAATATCCTGTTCTGATGCTTGACTGCTACTACTAGTTTCCTGGAGTTCAGGGGTACAAGAATCGTGGTTTGTTTGAGGAAAACTATTGCTGTCTGACTTTGCAACTTCTCCTTCAGATTCTTGAGAGACCAAGTTCAAATCTGCTGAAATCTCTTCCATGTTTTGGTTATGAGAATCATTATCAGATGACATCTGATCCACGGTTTCCATTTCCAAATCTTAGAGGCAAGGGGAAAAAACATTTTTTAAAAACATTTCTAGTTTACTTCCAGCTAGAAGTACCATATGACCACAAGCAATATCAATTTACTTTTTCTTAACTATGATTAATAGTGTCAAAGCTAAACTCCCAAATACACACCCTTTGAGATTCTTCAAGTTTATATATGTCAGAGAAGTATTATAAAGAAATAAGTATAAATTACTTACTTGATTGCTAAAACAAGGATAATTTTCTCTTCAGGAAACTGATCAACCTAGGTTTCCATGGAACCAAATGTTTCCCCTTACCTCGAGCTATTTTTTCTGAACATATAAGCATTAAAATAAACAGCATTGCAGAATTTGTCCAATACCGTGTTTACATATTTTGAGTCTAAATTTTCAAAGCATTCTAATATTAGGATGTACTTAGAATCTTAATCCCCTTCATGGATTACTGCCTTGTCATGGCAAAGGGGCTTGAGTAATTCAATGAAGCTATGAGCTATGTGCAGGGCCACCCAAGATGGACAGGTCATAGCAGAGAGTTCTGACAAAACGTGATCCATTGGAGAAGGAAATAGCAACCCACTCCATTATCTTTGCCATGAAAACCCTATTGTTGTTGTTGTTAGTTGCAAAGTCGTGTCCAACCCATCGCGAAAACGCTATGGACAGTACCAAAAGGCAAAACGATATGACGCTGGAAGATGAGCCCCTCAGGTCGGAAGGTGTCCAATATGCTACTGGGGAAGAGCAGAGGGCTAGTACTAGTAGCACCAGAAAGAATGAAGCAACTGGACCAAAGCCGAAAGGACGCTCAGCTATGGATGTATCTGGTGGTGAAAGGAAAGTCCGATGCTATAAAGATTTTTTCTCCATAGGAACCTGGAATGTAAGATCCATGAATCAAGGAAAGCTGGACGTGGTCAAACAAGAGATGACAAGACTGAACTTCGACATCTTAGGTATCAGCGAACTAAAATGGACAGGAATGGGTGAATTTAATTCAGATGACCATCAGGTATACTACTGAGGGCAAGAATCCCTCAGAAGAAATGGTGTAGCCTACATAAAAGAGTAGGAAAAAGAGTAGGAAAAGCAATACTGGGATACAATCCCCCAAATGACAGAATAATCTCAGTTCAAATCCAAGGCAAACCATTCAATATCACAGTAGTCCAAGTCTATGCCTCAACCACTGATGCTGAAGAGGATGAAATTGACCGGTTCTACGAAGCCCTACAGCACCTTATAGAACTAACACCAAAAAATGATGTTCTTATCATCATGGGGGATTGGAATGCTAAAGTAGGAAGCCAAAAGATAACCGGAATAAAAGGGAAGTTTGGCCTTGGAATACAAAATGAAGCAGGGCACAGGCTGACAGAATTTTGTCAAGAGAATACGATGGTCATAGCAAACACTCTTTACCAACAACCAAAGAGATGGCTCTACATATGGACATCACCAGACGGTCAACACAGAAATCAGATTGACTGTGTGTTCTGCAGCCAAAGATGGAGAAGCTCTATACAGTCAGTAAACATAAGACCAGGAGCTGACTGTGGCTCAGACCATGAGCTTCTTGTTGCAAAGTTTAGACAAACTGAAGAAAATAGGGGAAAGCACTAGGCCACTCAGGTATGAATTAAATCATATCCCTGTTGAATATACAGTAGAGGTGACAAATAGATTTAAGGAATTAGATCTGATAGACAGAGTGCCTGAAGAACTATGGACAGAGGTTCGCAACATTGTACAAGAGGTAGCAACTAAAACCATCCCAAAGAAAAAAGAAATGCAAGAAAGCAAAATGGCTGTCTGAGGAAGCTTTGCAAATAGCTGAGGAAAGGAGGGAAGCAAAAGGAAAGGAAGAAAAAGAAAGATACGCCCAATTGAATGCAGAATTCCAGAGAATAGCTAGAAGATATAAGAATGCCTTCTTAAATGAACAGTGCAAAGAAATAGAAGAAAACAATAGAATAGGGAGGAGTAGAGATGTTTTCAAGAAAATTGGAGAGATAAAGGGAATGTTTCATGCAAAAATGGGCATGATAAAGGACCAAAATGGCAGGGACCTAACAGAGGCAGAAGAGATTAAGAAGAGATGGCAAAATTACACAAAAGCACTATACAAGAATGAGCTTAACGTCCCTGATAATCACAATGAGGTGGTCACTGACCTCGAGCCAGACATCCTAGAATGTGAAGTGAAGTGGGCCTTAGAAAAGCTGAGCAACAACAAAGCTAGTGGAGGTGACAGTATGAGCTATTCAAAATCTTAAAAGACAATGCAGTAAAAGTGCTACACTCAATTTGCCAGCAAATTTGGAAAACTCAACAGTGGCCACAGGATTGGAAAAGATCAGTTTACATTCCAATTCCAAAG
>JAKJMR010000207.1:355764-371190 GCA_024449315.1 Daboia siamensis | reverse complement strand
TGGCATCCGGCCCTCTCAATTCCTGGCAAATAGATGGGGAAGAAATGGAGGTAGTGACAGATTTTATTTTCCTGGGCTCCAAGATCACTGCAGATGGGGACTGTAGCCAACAAATTAAAAGACACTTGCTCCTCAGGAGGAAAGCCATGGCAAATCTAGATAGCACACTAAAAAGCAGAGACATCACCCTGTCAACAAAAGTGCGTATAGTCAAGGCTATGGTCTTCCCAGTTGCAACGTATGGCAGTGAAAGTTGGACCATAAAAAAGGCTGAGCGCCAAAGAATTGAGGCCTTTGAACTGTGGTGCTGGAGAAGACTCCTGCGAGTCCCTTGGACTGCAAGGCGATCAAACCAGTCAGTACTAGAGGAAATCAACCCTGACTGCACTTTAGAAGGTCAGATCCTGAAGCTAAAACTCAAATACTTTGGCCACTTAATGAGAAGGAAGGACTCACTGGAGAAGAGCCTAATGCTGGGAAAGATTGAGGGCAATAGAAGAAAGGGACAACAGAGAATGAGTTGGCTGGATGGAGTCACTGAAGCCGTAGGCGTGAGCTTAAATGGACTCCAGAAGATGGTAGAGGACAGGAAGGCCTGGAGGAACCTTGTCCATAGGGTTGTGATGGGTCGGACATGACTTCGCAGCTAACAACAACAAAAGGAGTGATTGATTACAAGCAGGGCATCTCAGTACAGGAATAGGTGCACCTAGCACACAAACTGCTGTTGTATAGAGGCCTCATTTGCCTGCTTTTTGAGTAGGAGCTATGAGTTCAGGAGAATCCCCAGATTGTGCAGTAAGTCTGAATAGAGTGCCATCCTATTCGAAATGCTGGAAACCCTCCAACTTCTAAATGAGTGGGTCCCCAAATCATAACTCAATTTTGGCAGAATTGAGGGCACCTTCTTCTTGCCTAACCAGGCCCTCACAAACTCCATACATGGGAAAGAACCTCAACAGCTTCTCTTGGACAGCCAGGGACAAGTATGTATCACTGGATATCATCCGCATATTGATGACACCTCACACCAAATCACAGATGACTTTCCCCAGTGGGCTCATGTAGACATTAAAAAAGGTGGGTGGTGAGTATAGAGTTCTGAGGCATACCTCAAGTAGCAAACTATGGCTCAACCACTCCCTCCACCAACACTGATTGGACTTGGCCTTGGAGCAAGAAAAACCACCCCAAAACAGTGTCACCTACTTCTTATATGCTAATCCTGAAATGGAGGTGACAAGGCTTTAACCTGATAGCAAACTTATTTCCCAAAGAATACAGCAGAAGAAAGTTAGGATCATACTTAACATTTACACACACAAAGAGAATTCAAACTAACTGAATTTAGCTTGTCACAATTTATTTTTTCCTTAACAATTAAATCTAATACTTCTTACTGCCTTAGCTTAAATAGGAGATAGAATGAAGCTTCTCTTCTTTTTTTAGTGTTTTATTGTTACTTTTGATTAAATGCCTGTTATATAACCAGACAATCAAAACTCATAGCCCCAATTGTCAGAAATTTTCATTACTCTTGTGATTTTGAGATAATCACTCTTCTATGTGATCAACTCTCAGAACCTTAAAGGCTGCAAAATTTCTGTTGAGAGTTTGTGGTTTTTATAACCTGTCTGGCACTTTTTTCAAATTATTTTTTCCTTATGCATTTTTTCCTACATTCACTATATTTGCTATACTTTGATTTTATGATTTCTCTTGGACTGTAAGTAAATACAAAGTATTAGTGATTATTTTCTAGTTCCTCTGGAAGGGTACCAGATTTTAATATAATGTTCTCACATTATGAAAATATACTTTAATTATTGAAATATATTTAAATATTTTATTTTCTTATTTAAATATATTTCAATAATTATATTAAAGTATATTGTTATAAGTATATTAATTACTGTATTTATTTTATATTTATTTCCTTATTATGAAGTAATATGATATATATATATATATATATATATATATATATATATATATATATATATATATAGTATATATTTTCTACAGTTTAAAAAGATAAACACTTTATTTGCAATGTATGAAACAATTCCAATATAACAATTCTCTTGGCCCTTAAGTCTCCATTATTAACAGATTATGAATTAACTGGTTTTCATCTTTTCTGTTAATGCTACTTTCACTGACATCAGTACAGTGCTCTTCCTTTTGGAGATGCCCAAATTAGTTCAGTAACAAGAAAAGAAAAAATTTCAAGCACTGTACAACAAGGTACCTTCCCAAGCTGGTGGGGTGCAAGCAATAGTATGCTAGCTTGCAATATAGTTTCTATCTTACAATAATTTCTGTTCAGTCAAGGAGATACATCCTAGCTCTTTCTCTATACTAAGCTTTTCTTTAAATTTGGGCAAAAAAGTAAACTTTGAACTGTTTTCTCACTTCAACAGAAAGGAAAACAAAAGTTTCCACAGATAAGAAGTAGCATCAGAGGACCTTGGTGTATGTACAGAAGCTATGTACACATATTTACATTGTTTTTAATTTCAGGTGATGAAATCATTAATTAAAAATATCTGCCATTTCAAGATATCCGTAGGATAATATGGGCAAAGAAATATGCTAATACTATTTTAAATGCCTTGGTTTGACAATCATCCAGGCCAAAAGTATCTAAAAAGGTTAGCTCATGACAATTGGACCAAAGTTTATTAAACTGAGATATTTCATTACTCATCCAAGTAATTTCTTCAGTCAAAAAACATTCTGATTGAAGACATTACTTGAATAAGTAATTAAACATCTCAGTTTAATAAACTTTGGATCAATTGCCATTATTTAACCTTTCTAGATATTTGGTCTAACAGAAATTATAATTTGAAATAGCAAATTATATAGCAAATAGAAAAAAGTATGAATAGAGACAACTCCTGGTAGTTTATACAAACAAAACGTATAGTGAAATTTGGAATTTGACCTATAGTTTGCTATAATCTCCAAAACCCCATTCTCTACAATACATATTTCAGAATTTTCTCAAGCATTTTTCTAGAACCTGGGAAGTGTTTAGTAGACTTTGTAAGACTAAAGTCTTCCAATGAAAATTGTTGGGTTAAACATGTGTTTATTTAATAATTAAAAATAATTTAGCCCAAATGTTCTTCAGACTTAGAAAGAAAAATAAACAAAAACAACCAAATTATGCTGTTTCTATACTTCTACAACTATCCCAAAAGTTCAACATTACAATACTTTGCATTAAATATTCTTTAAAAAAATAACAAAACATTCAGGTTCAAAACTAAAAATGGTCTTCATGAAGTTGCAATTAGTTAATTTCCTTCTCATTCTTTCTTTCTATATTCTTTACAACTAAAATTTAAACTACAGGTAGTCGTCAATTAATAGTGGAGACTGGAATTGCCATCATTAAGTGATGCAGACATAAATTGTGTCACGTGATCCTGCTATTTAAGCAGTGGCAATTACAGCAGTCCTGATTGTTGACATCAAGTAAGGACCACATGGGTTCTTAAGCAAAGACTTCCCGTGACTGCAACTCTGCCTTTCTACCAGTTTTCCCAGTGACTTTGCTTGTGAGAAGCCAAGAGGGAACATTGAAAATGAGGACACTGCAACAGTGGGAGTTCCAAGGCCCAGTTGTAACTACTACTCATTCAGTGTTGCTGTAAATATGAACAGTCACTGATCATTAAATAACTACTACTGTATGACTCATTGGAACTGCTTTTAATCTTAACAAAGTCATACTCTTACCTCCTTTTCTTTATTAGAAAGCAATAATTTTGTCCTTACCTCTGTCTTTTGCTTTATCTGAAAGCAGTACTTCTACACCTTCATATGACTGAATGGCATCAAGAATAATATTTCCTTCCTTGTTGAAAAGAAACAGCATGGGGATAGTGATATCGTCTGTATTCTTGCCATCACCCGCCATTTGAAAAAGGGGAGCTGTATCACTGCTACTTCCTTCATTATCATCTAGGTAGCAAACATGTTTTCCATTAAAATTTCCAGTGGAAATTTCCATCATTTCTACCACATTCACATTTTTATGAGTATTTTATGCAGTGCATTCAGAAGTTATTCAGACCCCTTTCACTTTTGTAAATTTTGTTATGCAGCAGCCTGATTCTACAGGTTGAAATTATTTTTCCCCCCTCATTAATCTACACTCAGTAGCCCATTTTAGAAATGTCTATAAATTTATTAAAAAGAAAAAACTGAAACATCATATTGGCATAAGTATTCAGACCCTTTGCAACAACACTTCAAATTTAGCTCTGATGCCTCACATTTCGCTTAATAATTGCAGACATGTTTCTACACAATGATTGGGGTCCACCTGTGGTAAATTAAATTGATTGGACACGATTTAGAAAGGTACACATCTCTCTATAGAAGGCCTCACAGCTGACAATGGATACTTGTAGCAGAGCAAAAGCCATGAGGTCAAAAGAACAGCCTGCAGAGCTCAGAGACAGAATTATTGCAAGGCACAGATCTGGGGAAGGCTACAATAAAATTTCTGTTGCACTGAAGATTCCTAAGAGCACAGTGGCCTCCATAATTCTCAAATGGAAGACGTTTGGTACAACCGGGACTCTTCCAAGAGCTGGTTGCCCAGTCAAACTTAGCAATAAGGGGAGAAGGGTCTTAGTAAGAGAGGTGTCCAAGAACCTGATGGTTACTCTGACTGAGCTCCAGAGATCCTGTGTGGAGATGACAAAAAGTTCCAGGACAACCATCACTGCAGCCCTCCACCGATCTGGGCTTTATGGCAGAATGGCTAGACAGAAGCCTCTGCTCAGTGCAAAACACATGAAAGCCCACTTGGGAGTTTGCAAAAAAGCAACTGAAGGCCTCTCAGACTGTGAGGAACAAGATTCTCTGTTCTGATGAAAAACAAGATAAGAGCTGTTTGGCCTCAATTCTAAATGTTATGTCTGGAGAAAACCAGGCACTGCTCATCACCTGCCCAATATCTGTTTCAATGTTAAATATGGGTCACTATACAGGTAGTCCTCAAGTTATGAATGTAATGGAGCCTGCCCATTCCATTCGTAACTCAAGGATTCATAGGAATGAATCTCATACCTTGAACGTGATTCACTCCCAGCTTTCACCCACACATTCGCTAATTTAATGCTTGAGCGAATGAGTGGCTCATTAAGTGAACATGATATATCTCAGGGTGGGGAGATAAGGCCATGGAACAGACCATCTGCTTCAGACCACCCAAGCCCCCCCCCAAGATACCTCATGCTCCCTCCCCTGCGGTCCCCACAATTGCTCCCCTGCCCAATCCTGTGAGGATTACCTTACCTTGTGAAGATCTGTTTCCTCTCCAGCCTCTCTGTTTCTTTCTCTGCTCCAAGCAAAAGCAGAAGGCAGCCTGCAAGGCCCAGAATGGATCTCTGGAAGCATGTGGCCACCACTCACAGCCTCCATTCTGGGCCCAGAACGGACCTCCGGAAGTCTGCAGAAGCATCCTCCGGCCTCCTTTCCAGGTGGCAGCGGCTCAAAAAAGGCCTCCGACGCCTAGATTGAGAATCCATAGGTCTGCAGAAGCATCCCCCAGCCTCCTTTCTGAGCGGCAGTAGTCCAGAAAAGGCCTCCAACGCCCAGATCAGGACTCCAGAGGCATGCAGAAGCCTCCCCCATCTTCAGTTCCATTCTCTGTTGCAGAGAACAGAGGCCTAAAGTACTGTGAGATCATGCAAGATCAGTAGCGTGAGAGCTTGCACCACTGATCTTGTATGATCTTGTGTTACTTTAGGCCTCCATTCTCTGCGAATGCACTGAAGACCTAGAGCAGCCAAGAAAGCAAAGGATCTCGATTTTTGCAAGGTAGTATCCAAGGCCTAGTGCCTAGGGAGACCCAGGGCAGGGGGAGGGAGGTAATAGCCAGAGTGAATGTTGCAGTGCCCTTGCAGTCATTTGTAAGGGTGAACAACTGCCTTAGTGAGGCAACGTTTTAATTTTGGGACTTTTTCATAAACACTAGGGGGCATAACCCTAGCTTATAATACTAGCTTATCACGTAACTTTGAACATTCACTAAGGGAATGCTCGTAACTCAGGGATTACCTGTATAACCCATTTAGATAATATCCTAGAGTACAAGTTGCTTACCTGCCTGTAACAATTCAGAAAATATACATTGAATTACAGTATCTTTGCATAACTTTGAATAATTTACCAATAACAATGCCACCTATGGCTCCAGCTTTTTGGATGTTCCGTGCCTTTTCAGCAAACATGCACTGCCCTCTTTGCATCAGGGCAATTTTTTCCTTCAGTGCTTCCGGATTGATAATCTCAGCGCATCCATTATATGGTTTACTGACTACAACAAATCCTCTTGTCTGTGGAAGAGATTAAAAGTCTTAGTATAGAATATTCAAGTCTGTAGAACATTTGCATTCTACCAGCAAAACATAAGAACAACTTCCTAGCACATGTATCTATCAAGTCTAACAAAAAATTCAATATGTATAAATCCACTGAAATCAATTAACTTAAACTGCACAGGAACATAGCTAGTAATTTTAACTTACACATTTAATACAAATGTTTTTCTTCTTTTGTGGTGAATTTAATCCATTAACGTTCCAAGTTAAAAACTTAGTCACCATTTCTGGCAACCCGAAGCTTTTGAAGCGCGTCATCCAAAATCCCTTTTACATTTTTAGGTCGCGCTCCTCCCACAGCTTGGCTATAGGTACATTTTGGAAGTTCCACAACAATCTGCTGGTCTAGGTCTTGCTCACGTCTGGCTCGTCTCGAAGCAGCTCGAGTTACCCTCTGGTCCTTTGCTTCCTCTAATGTTGAAATTTGAATCACTCCTGCTGCAGTCTCTTCTATTTGTGTTCCTTCAGCATCATATGACTTTCCCTCCTTAGTGTTAATCTTGTCGTGCTGGTCCAAATTAGTGAGTTCTTACATGAATTTTAAATAACCAACAAAAATATTCTCGCGATATATTAACACTTGTCAAGCTCATTATGGAACTGAGATAATCATATTCAGCATAATTAAGATTAGAAGATACGGAAGGCACAGTTATAACTATTTGCTGAATATATCCACTATGTTTAGTATAAAATATGAACAGACTGTAGCCCCTATACGTTGGACTTTCAGACAATATGGACAGCGGTGCAAGATATTGGAATTTGTAGCTTAACAGCAAGATGTCCACCTCTGCTAAATACAGCTGAACATGATATTATTCTGGAAAAGAACACTCTTGCATTGAAATAGCTTCCATCCCATTTTACACATTAGTTAACAACACATAACTGAGAAAGTACAACATAAATGCAATTTACATCTTTATATAAAAAAATACAAAGCCAAAAGGCAAGGAGCATATGGATAAAATTCGGTTCTAATTCCTTTCCAGCATCTGGTGATTTAGAACGCAAAGGTTTGAATCAGATGACCCGAAGATTAACTTCTAATTTTAGTTTTCACAAGACTTAATAGGAAAGCATACAAGTCCATAGTCCAACTATTCTAACAAAAAAAGTTCTGTGCTAGATTTTAAATTAACTATGTACATTCAAGTTATACAGTATATCTTGCTGCAGTTAATCACTGAATCACTTGTTGAAATTGAAAACATTTTTTTTAGTATTTATAATGTAAACTGGATTGAATTTTCTATGTGCATCAGTGCTACAACGAAGACATTCTTAGTCCAATCTCATCTCTGGAGTTGCAAAGCCAAATATAGATAGGATTGTTGCCAAGCAGTTATTCAACTGGGACTGTAACCCATTCCTCTGATTCTATACTCATTCAAAGATTCCCTCTAAGTTAAAATCAAATTAAATAAAAAAGGCAAATATTCCTACATATATGGAGTATTTATTATATTGCATATCAATCAAATGTGTTTGATCAACAACAGAACTGTGGAAATTGTTTCAATTGTTCTGTCTTCACAGGTGTTCCAAATTGAAAACAAAGGGATTTCAACATCCTCATTGCAAGCTTGAAATATTTTGCACACTCCTAACAACAGTAAATGAGATTCCAAATAGTATTTCCAAGAATTTGCCAGTGGAGAAGAGGGAGAACAATGACAAAAAAAAAAAAAAAGAAAATGTTCTAGCACATGGTATTCCTTAACAGAGGCAAGGATTTCAATTAACTTGGACAAACCATTTTTATGATACTATTTTCCAAATTTTTGGATTCCTTATAGATGCGCCATATTTTGCTTATACTAATTCAAATAATTTTGTTTAATACTTGTATAATGTGGAAAGAAGAATCTTATGTGGGGGGGCTTCAATTATCTCACTGATTTGGGTGGTGGACATATGATGTTACAAACATGTGTCATCTCTGCTTCATGAGCTGTACTAGTTGCATTTTGCTTTCGGTTACAATTCAGCATCCTGGTTATCACCTACAATACTAATGGGGCCCCAGTCATCTAAGAGACTATCTTCAACAGTTTTTGCCTGCCCCGTAAAATTAAAGGTAAAAGGTAAAGGTTCCCCCGCACATGCGTGCTAGTCATTTCCGACTCTAGGGGCCGGTGCTCATCTCCGTTTCAAAGCCGAAGAGCCAGCGCTTGTCCGAGGACATCTCCGTGGTCATGTGGCCGGCATGACTAGACGCCAAAGGCACACGGAACGCTGTTACCTTCCCACCGTAGTGGTCCCTATTTTTCTACTTGCATTTTTACGTGCTTTCAAACTGCTAGGTTGGCAGAAGCTGAGATGAGTAACAGGCACTCACTCTGTTACGCGGCACTCGGGATTAGACCCGCCAGATTGCCGATCTTCTGATCGACAAGCTCAGCGTCCTAACCCACTGAACCACCGCGTCCCTTCCCGTAAAATTAGTGATCATCAATTAAAGGATGTGATCTATTGAGACCTGGGTAATGTGACTCCTTTCTCACAGTAGTTGCATCTCCCATATGACTCCCAACTTAAAGCTGTTTATATGTTGTCAAAAATCCACATGAGGTTTGAATAGATGCCAAGCCTTTGTTAATCTTTTATTTGATTTACGACATATTTGGTCATTCAACTTTTCTGGAGGCACTTTTTTATTGTTTGGGTTTTGTTTGTGTGAACCGTAAGCTTCTCAGAGTCTTTTTGAAGTCAAGTGATCTCCAAATGAAATAAATAAATAAAATGTCCTTTTTGCATTAACTGACTAATCACTGGTTATTAAAAAAATGGATATATCATATGGACCCCTTTTATATTAGTTATAAAATACTAGTTATCTAGTATTTTATACTAGGTCTCTTCTAAATAAAACACTCTCTTAAGATATTCTGAGTACATGTCAATAACTTCACTTTTTGCATTTACACAAACCACAAAATATAAGATATTTTCAAAAACAACACATACCCCAGATTGGTGCTTAGACAGATCCATTCCAAACTGTGCAGGTCCTGCTGTCAAAACAACTCGGCCAAAGAATGGATGGGAAATAATTTGAACTGCACGTGGAGGTAGCTGTTGCTCTTTTTGTTGTTGACTGGATAATTCAATCATTTCTTGCATGAACCGTAAACCATCTTCAGCATCCAGTGAACTTGCTGCCTGATAAAAGTAAAAAAAAGTTAATATTTTAATTAGCATTTCCTAGAGCCTTCTACTAAATCCAAAATAACTAAAAGATGTTTGTAGAGAGATCATTATAACTGAGTTGGCCTAATGGTTGGCTAAAAGTGTTTTAGAACAATTATTTTTTAAAAAGGAATTCCAAAGTTACTGATGCCACCATAAAGATGGTTCAGATCCTGGTCTCAAATATATATACATATACATATATATACACACACACAATATGTATGTATTCATAAACTTTAATTTTCTTATGATTTCAATCTGTGTCTCTTGAAACTATTAGCACGACATCCAAGCATGGCTAAGTGGATTATAATATCCCTATTCTCTCTATTGTAAATAGCATGACAATAGTATGTATTGTCCAAATATTTCACAGAAATTAGAGCAAGCATTTCAAAAAGAACTTTATAAGACTTATGAATACATAAATGAAAAGAAGATCATTCTGTGGGCTAAGGCAAAGTGAGATCTTACTTGGATAGCATGCTGCACCAATTGTACTCGTCCATCTTTGAGATGAATCAAGCTGACTCCCATCTTTTTCAGTATCTCTAAATGTTCAGGATTACTTGCCATGAAATCCCTGGCTCTCAGTGGAGGCTTTGGTCCGCTGCCTAAACCCTCTTCCCTGAAAAAAAGCAAGCAAAGCAAGCACTGTCAACATTTTAAGATATGAATGGATTGTGACCCAATATAAAGCAGATGAGCATGCCTTGAGAGTATCATGGATTTCCATTAATGAGTATCTGAGTAGTAAACTAGTTAAGTTTCCTGAGCAGGTGATCTTGGGTTAGTCATGTCTCAACTCTAGAAAGAAGGCAAGAAAATGACTACCAAAAAATGTTTATAAGACTATGTCAATCTTAACTTAAAAGCACCCCAAATCCCCCCCAAACAAAAAACACCACCCCTTCACAGAAGCTGACAGGTTTAAAAAGTACTCCACAAATTTTTAGCATCTTCCAGACAGTTTTAAAATCTCATTTTCTCCCATTACTTATTTTGTTGCTATTATATCAGGGGTGTCAAACTTGCAACATCACAACATGTCGTGAAGTATTGTGACTTTTTTTCCATTGCCAGCAATGGGGTGGGCACGGTTTCAGCATGACATATCCAGCCTGCGGGCCAGCAGCTTCAAACCCCTGTATTATATAAACAAGGTTTACACATGTTTTTTTTTCCCCTTTGCCTTGTCCCACCATTCCTTGTTATGGTGCTGGCTGCTTCCTCAAAAGAATGAAAGCACAGCTTTTTCAATCCTGCAGGGGGCATGACATGCCTGCTAATGTCCATATGCATGGACTTGATTCTCTAAATTTCTATTGCCATCTGCAAATACAATGGAAAAGACATCCCAAGGAAGACCTGAGCACATTTCCTAATCACATGGCAGATGGCTAGCAAACTGCCAGAAGCCCAACTGTACAAAAGACGTACAAAGTCGTTTTCTTATGTCTCCTTCCCTAACAGCAGCATCAGCGGGCATGGAGGGAAAACCAACATGCACAACAATTATAAATTGTTCCAAAACTGTTTCTTTAGCCCTTTTCAATTTCTGGTTTCTTTCTACTTCTCACTCCATTGAGCAGTTAATTTGTGCATATATTTCAAGGGGTTATGTACTGAAGAAATTATAGTGATTTGGCAAAATATTTCAATAAAAATTATGCTTGTGAGAATTAGATCTTAGGGAATCAACCTCCATATGATAATTATATTTATATATTACATTTATATAATTTAGTAGCCTAGCAAAAATGAGTAATAAAATATTAATAGCAGGATTTAATTTAGCAAAACAAACATGTGTATTATGATAATCATTTTTCTATATTTCTTTAAAACTCTAGAAAATGGAAAATAGGAACAACTCTTACAGTCTTGAAATACTCCTAGGGCAGCTCTTGTCCACCACATTTTTCAGGGGTTCCCTTATACTCTGAGCATACATTGGATCATTGGGAAACAGGATTTGGGTGTTAGGACAAGTCCAATCAAAGTTACTATCATCCAACTCCATGTATTCTGTAGTCTGTAGGAGAAAAAAACACACACACCCTGCTAAGTTTAGAGCTACATTTTAATGCCTATAAACCATCACATTGTTTTAGGAAATAAGCCATCCAAATACATAAGAATGATATGTAGACAGAGGCAGACTCTTCTTCCAACTGATCAAGATTTTATATCCAAATTTCATAATTATATTCATAATCATATTCTGCATACTCTCTGCACACTGTAAGAATAGAAAGAATACTTAAAGATAAAATGATTAATTTAATTAGACTGAAAGATTTTCAATGCAAAACTCACAATATTTTTTACCAGAGCTGTTTGGTTTGCAGTAGATAGCCAAAGAGGTAGCAAATGAGCCTCTGTAGTAAAAACATAGTCTTCAATATCCAAAGTTAGGTCTTCTTTATCAGCAAACAGCAGGTATAAATATTTGAACATTTCAGCTAGGAAGAAAGAATCCATCCTACAAAAAAGAAAAAGGAGGAAATGCATTTGCATATATATTACTTCTTTTTGATGTTCTCATTTTCCTACAGTTCTAACAAACCTTTTAAATAAAGTAGCTGAAGAACAATTACTAATGACAACTTTCTCATCTAGACTAATTTAACTACAATTTCAAAATTACATAAATATATATAATTAAGTAATGCATATATTTAAACAAAGTATATAATGCAAAAAAATTTCCAGCCCGTAAAAATGTTTACAGAATTGCACATGTCTTTCCTCTCTCAGTGCTATGGACTCTAATTACAGACTTATTTTTCCAGTTTCTATTATAAAGTCTTAATTGTTTTTATTTTAAAATTTTCATTAGCTATCTTGGAGGTACCTCTACACAAATATTTTCCTAAGATAAAAATTGAATGTTATTGGACATAAGGTTAAATAATAAAATAGTATAAAAAGAAAAAAATCCAATTAGCATCCATTCCTATTTTCCCCAATGTTCTTTACCAGCCAACGAACATCAAAAATTTTAAGTAAATTTTACAGGCTTTTGTCTCAAGATTTTTGAAAAATTTAGTTACCTGTCCTCATGACTTCCAGTACGAACATCCTTCATAGCAGCAAATCCACAAGGTACCCGGGCATATTTATTTAAGTTTTCAATTAGAGTTTTTCCTACTTCTAGATAATAGGGATCTCCAGTAGCCTATTTTCAGGGAAATAATTTGGCTTAATATATTACCTTGATTAAAACCTTAACTGTCTGATATTTGATCTCTGAGGCATTTTATGGTCTTGATATGAAGTCATAAAGTTCTAAAACTCATTAGGAATTTTAGCCTGTTGAAGACCATAGTTAGGGGCTGCTTCTGTACTTTTAAAGAAAATTCTAAATAAAAGTATTTTTGTTGTGAAATATGACAATATCTCAATAGAACTGTTTAATTATCTTAATTCCAATAAGGCTTTAAAATATAGTTTTAGTCTTCTAACAAAAATTCAAAATATACTCCAGAATTATTTTCTGCACCGAGTCAAATCAATTTAAATTTTATTTAAATATTGTGCTGGTCACAAGTTAAAAAAATTTAACTCTCTGAGACTCAAAATCATAATCTGCTATCTATGTAGGCTAAAATTAAGGATTCCAGAAATCCAGAACTTCCATCAAAACAATCACCCCAGTGCTTAAGTTATGCTGAAATAAATATAACTATTCATCCTGTTGTCTTAGTATCTACTAAAATTAAGAAAGGTTGTTTTCTAGTGCAGCAATTGCATTTATCTAGCACAACCCATAATCACCAAATAAGTTTTTCTCAACCATCTAAGTTAAAGTTACTGCCACCTCTCAGCATAACAAATTTCACAAAAATATTTTCATCAGTCAGACTTGAACAACCAAGCAGCTTTGCTCGAAACATGAGGCAAAATAAGTTCTGCAAAGAGAAGATACTGGATATATTTGGGTTTCATTTTTAATGGGTTTCCTGCTATTTTCTAGAATGTAACGTATCTTGAATTTGAAGAACTTACCTTATACAAGAAATATGTGCTTTCTGCAAATTCTGGCCGTAAAGGATGCTGAGCCCAATGAACCCGGAAGTCTGTTGTGAATGCCTGAACGAGACAAGAGGAAAAATAAAAATACTGAAATATTATTCTTTGGAGGAATAACTTCTAGCATCCTGGGACTCCTGGAAAATATTAAATCAAAACATTCAAATATCCCAAATTTCCTACATTGTCTCGCAAAGAAACAGAAATCTTCTGAAACTTGGCTTGTCTTTTAAAACTTTGATCACTAAATTTCTTTTTAAAAATTGATCAACAGATGTCACCAAGTAGTGCTGCAGGTGCTACAATGATGACCTCTGTATTAAGTCTACTTCTACCGGACTATAAACTCTCGAATGAAACAGAATGTGCCAGAATGATATGGCACAACATAGCAAAAGAGACTGAAAAGACATTTTCAACATCTACAGCAATTAAGATGAACAATTCATTTATGGACAGAGTAACACATTTGATTCCTTTTTATTCAAAAATCTCTTCTAATTTAAATGCTATAAATGCACAGCAAATCCACAAGATATAAGAATAACACTGATTTTGGTCACTGAATGACCTTACTCTTATCATTCATGATCATTTGTTACTTGAAGGTTTTTTTTAAAAAAAATTATGGGAGGCTGTCCAAATATTCTATTTTCAACTTCAAAATAAGACAATCAGTGGTAAAAATGAAATGAATAAATCTTATAGAAATAGACAAAGCAACATAACCAAATACCCTATTAAATATTATATTGTGTAAATATAATTTATTTTCACATATATCCATGCATGTCCTTTTAAGGATTCACTTATTTAGTCAAAATTCAAAGCTTATTTAGGAGAGATAGTATATGAGCAGAGAGTTTTGACAAAACGTGATCCACTGGAGAAGGAAATGGCAACCCACTCCAGTATCTTTGCCATGAAAACCCTATGGACAGTACCAAAAGGCAAAACGATATGACGCTGGAAGATGAGCTGCTCAGGTCAGAAGACATCCAATGTGCTACTGGGGAAGAGCAGCGCCAGAAAGTAGCGCCAGAAAGAATGAAGCGACTGGGCCAAAGCCAAAAGGACGCTCAGCTGTGGATGTGTCTGGTGGTGAAAGGAAAGTCCGATGCTGTAAAGATTTTTTCTCCATAGGAACTTGGAATGTAAGATCCATGAATCAAGGAAAGCTGGACGTGGTCAAACAAGAGATGACAAGACTGAACATCGACATCTTAGGTATCAGTGAACTAAAATGGACAGGAATGGGTGAATTTAATTCAGATGACCATCAGGTATACTACTGCGGGCAAGAATCCCTCAGAAGAAATGGAGTAGCCTTCATGGCATGGGTCCGGAGTACCTTAGGGATCACCTGCTGCCGGCATCAACTTCCCTCCGCCCTGTGCGTTCCCAAAGAGAGGGTCTCCTCAGGGTGCCACCGATCAGAGAATGTCGATTGGTGGCCCCCAGGGGGAGATCCTTCTCTGTGGGCGCCCCGGAGCTATGGAATCAATTGCCGGCTGAGCTCCGGATGGCGCCCGACCTTCGCTCCTTCCGTCGCGATCTGAAGACATTCTTATTTGTACAATCCGGCCTGGCCTGATGAGGGATGGGTGGTTATTTTAACATTTGTATTATTGATTTTAGTTGGGCATATGTTTAATTCTTTTTTAACTTTTGTATTTTTGTATTGCTATATATTTGCCCTGTACACTGCCCTGAGTCCTTCGGGAGAAGGGCGGTATATAAATAAAATAATAATAATAATAATAATAATAATAATAATAATAATAAT
>JAKJMR010000207.1:312542-345935 GCA_024449315.1 Daboia siamensis | reverse complement strand
GCCAGCCAAAGGGACTCGAGTCAATCCGACTCTTGTGAACTCATGAGTCCTGATCTACTCAGCCCGGTGGGCAAGCTGGTAGACCAGGAGTTGCCTGGATCCCCCAGGCGATCTGCAAGGTCGTGCAGACCACCACCATATTTACAAGACTTTATTCTCAAATAAGTTTAATAATGTTTGTACATTCTAGGAGGGAGGGGTGTAATGTATTGGGCCTTTTACTTGAACTGTTTTCATGTGTCTTTGAATGCAGCTTGAGATTGCTTAATTAGGGTGTCTGTGTAATGGTCGCTGGCTGCTCAGACATGAAGTCTCCAGGACGATCATTGGTTGGCTCTGGGGCGGGAATAAGTTCCTTCAAACCTATTGGCTGCCGCCTAGTGGCCAACCGTATAAGTAGCTGCATAGAAGCCTCTGTTCTCAGTTCTGTTCCTGTTACTTCAATAAAGCAATGTTCCTGTTTGAACCCTCTCATCTCACCTCCTGCTTCCCAAGAATCCACTACACAACAGGTTCCATGTCCAGTTCTCACTGTTGCTTCTTGACCCACATACAGGTTTCTCAAGAGACAAATAAGATGGACTGGTACTCCCATCTCTTTAAAAACTTGCCAAAGTTTGTTGTGATCCACACAATCATAGTCAATGAAGCAGAAGTAGATGTTTTTCTGGAACTCTGTAGCTTTCTCCATGATCTAGCATATGTTGGCAATTTGATTTCTAGTTCCTCTGCCTCTTCGAAATCCTGCTTGTACTTCTGGTAATTCTCGATCCACATACTGCTGGAGTCTAGCTTGTAGGATTTTAAGCATAACTTTACTAGCATGTGAAATGAGTGCAATGGTGCAATTTTTTGAACATTCTTTGGCACTGCCTTTCTTTGGAATTGGAATGTAAACTGATCTTTTCCAATCCTGTGGCCGCTTTCAAGTTTTCCAAATTTGCTGGCAAATTGAGTGTAGCACTTTTACTGCATCGTCTTTTAAGATTTTGAATAGCTCAGCTGGAATACTGTCACCTCCACTAGCTTTGTTGTTGTTCAGCTTTTCTAAGGCCCACTTCACTTCACATTCTAGGATGTCAGGCTTGAGGTCAGTGACCACCTCATCGTGGTTATCAGGGACATTAAGCTCGTACTTTTATAGTTCTTCTGTGTAATTTTGTCACCTCTTCTTAATCTCTCCTGCCTCTGTTAGGTCCCTCCCATTTTGGTCCTTTATCATGCCCATTTTTGCATGAAACGTTCCCTTCATCTCTCCAATTTTCTTGAAGAGATCTCTGGTCCTCCCTATTCTATTGTTTTCTTCTATTTCTTTGCACTGTTCATTTAAGAAGGCATTCTTATCTCTTCTAGCTATTCTCTGGAATTCTGCATTCAATTGGGTGTATATTTTTCTCCCTTGCCTTTCGCTTTCCTCCTTTCCTCAGCTATTTGCAAAGCTTCCTCTGACAGCCATTTTGCTTTCTTACATTTCTTTTTCTTTGGGATGGTTTTAGTTGCTCCCTCTTGTACAATGTTGTGAACCTCTGTCCATAGTTCTTTAGGCACTCTGTCTATCAGATCTAATTCCTTAAATCTATTTGTCACCTCTACTGTATATTCATCAGGGATATGATTTAGTTCATACCTGAGTGGCCTAGTGCTTTCCCATACTTTCTTCAGTTTAAGCCTAAATTTTGCAATGAGAAGCTCATGGTCTGAGCCACAGTCAGCTCCTGGTTTTGTTTTTTGTAATATATGTAAATAGTTATGTTATGTGTATTAGTTATGAGGTAAAAACTGTGACAGCCGAACACGCGGGAATTTTGACAGCTGTCAAAATTCCCTCGGCAAAGCGCAGGCGCAAGCCGTTGACAGCTCGTGGCTGTCAAAACAACACAGAGCCGCGAACCACGAGGAAGCTGAGCTGTCAAGAAGACGCGGTGCTGATTGGCGCAGGAATCATGGCGGGAGAAGTCAGGCTGCTGATTGGTCGAGCCAACCGGCGGCCAGCTATAAAAGACCTAGCTGTCTGTACCCTTGTTGTCCGACTCTGAATAAACCTGTTATCGGTTAGCCTGCTGTCTCTGAGTAGTCTGTAGCCACTTCACTGGCGACGAAGGTGGGATCCGCTCCCGGAGCTGAAGTCACGGCCAGGGAAGAGAGTTCCCGGCTAGCTGAACGAGCCTCCCAGAGCTGAAGTCACGGCCAGGGAAGAGAGTTCCCGGCCAATAGAGCAAGTCACTGGGAGTTATAACTCCCTCAGCGGAGCGGACCACCGGACCTGGACAGCATGGCCAATTTCGGACGCGTCAGAGAATTTGACACTCGGCACCCAGAGTGTTGGGAGTCGCATCTGGGGCAGGTCGAGGGCTTCCTCTTAGTCAGTAAAATTACTGACGACCGAGCGAAGGCTGCCGCGCTCCTCTACATAAGCGGACCCCCGGTCTACGATGCCGCCGTAGGTCTGTTCAGCCCAACGCCGATCGCTGAGGTGCCTTATGCCGAGCTCACCGACCGGCTCAATAAACATCATATTCTCTTGACAAAATTCTGTCAGCCTGTGCCCTGCTTCATTTTGTACTCCAAGGCCAAACTTGCCTGTTATTCTGGTTATCTTTTGGCTTCCTACTTTAGCATTCCAATCCCCCATGATGATAAGGACATCATTTTTTTGGTGTTAGTTCTATAAGGTGCTGTAGGGCTTCATATAATCGGTCAATTTCATCCTCTTCAGGACCGGTGGTTGGGGCATAGACTTGGACTAGTGTGATATTGAATGGTTTGCCTTGGATTCGAACTGAGATCATTCTGTCATTTTGGGCATGTATTCTATGCATGCACTATTTCAGCATTTTATAAAGAAATTAGCATTCATATCTATCAGAAGTAAAACAAATGGAGAAAGTAGAAGCAGAATGGACTCTGATCAGTGAAAATACTTTAAACCCCAAATTATTGCTACCCCAGCTGAATTTCTTTTCAGGCTGAATCTGATCTGCTGTCAATTGCAGTTACACTGAGAATATTACATTTTGCATCTGGTCTACTGTTTGTAGAATAAGGAGCCATGCAAATGAACCTCCAAACCAGGACTGTGAAGCTATTTTATATGCCTTATGGGGAAAATCCAGACCATAATAAAAGTCATGAAGGTGGCTTTATTCTTATATTCTCACTAAATGTACCTCCTACAATGGAAGGAAAGAGAAAGTGCTCTTTCAGGTATCTTAAAACATGGACATGTTTATATGAGAGACCAATCATTAAAGTAGCCCCTCTTCAAAATCAGCAGAGGTTGTAATGTTTTAAACTGTACCTGGAAATTAATAGCCACTGAAGTCCTCATAACAAAGACACATAGGCATTCTTTAAGTGGCTATGAATAGTGAGCCTGGCTGTAATATTACAATCTAGATTCTAGAAGTCATTTCCAAATCCAGCTCTGTGTTGAGTGTGATATAGTTGTTAATGCCTTTATGATTCTATCTGACAACTCCAGAAATAGATGCAATTGCACTCCAATTTAACACAAAACTCTGGGCAATCTGGTTAGGGTTAATCCCAGGAGTATAACCAAACTGTAGTTTAAAATGTTCAATCTTGGTAATACCTAAAATTCAACATAGTTGAAAATAAACAGACCAGAAACTTTTTTTCTCTTGCCTGATTTAAAAATAGGCTTTTTCTCAAACATTGAACATTTATTTAAAACAGTTTTCTTGAAGTAGAAATAAGAAATAGAGTGGTGACAGTATTCTTGCCCCATTCCAGACTACCCCTTCTCATTGACTTTATCTACCCTGAAAATAAGTCCTAGCTTGATTTTTGGGGGTGGGTCTAATATAAGCCCTACCCCAAAAAATAAGCCCTAGTTTAGGGGTGAGGCACACACTTAAAAATCAAGCTGGAGGGGTATGGAGTATGGATCTACCCTACATGCCCATACCCACTTACCTTGCAGCCAGGCCTCTCCTCACCGGCCCATTTCTTCTGAGGCATCTTCTGCAGCCAGGCCTGCATTTCTCAGTCACAGGCCTTTCCTGAAGCCAAGAACCAAGCTATAGATTCATGGTTCTACAAGACATCTGCAGCTGAGGACTGAGCTATGGATTGAATCAGTACTCAGCTGCATAGGCCTTCTGGAAAGGCCTGACTGCAAAATGCAAACTGGAATGCAGCTGCTCCTTTGGCCCCAGAAGGAGTGGACTGGCTGGGTGGGGCTGTCAGCGCCAGTGGTAAGACGTCTGCCCAAAGTAAGACCTGGTGCCTCTTTTGGAGGCAAAAAAAAAAGAAAAAAAGAAAAGACCCGGTCTTATTAGTGGGGAAACACAAGTATATCTCAAATAGCATGGGACACCACAGAGAATCTTGAAGGGTCAATGGACATAGGTTGAACAGGAGACTTCTAGCATCACCTTCTGGAATTGCTCCTCCATAGAAAAAGAAATAGCAGACCTGAATCTGCTATAAAACAGAGTATTCAAATTACATTACAACAAATTACAGCCAACAGTACTTTATGTTGCTAAAAGAAATTCCTAGTGTCCAGTTCCTAGAGTGATATCATGATGATGATGCTATCCATTCAGTCATGTAGAAGTCAAAATGAAATGAATGTATATACATTTGCCTGCTCTATTAAGCTCTGGAATATAGATGCAAGTGACTTTTAAATGACATTCAGTCATAATAAGCATTTAGTTCATTTTTTTTCCTATGGGTGGGAAGTAAGTCTTTGAGGACCTGAAAATTGTACTCAATGATTATGCAAATTTCATTAGGTATGAGTTCTATGCTGACATGACTACAAGGAGTAAACTTAAAATAGGTTGTCATTCATACTGTGTCAAGCTTCTTCTGAATTTTTCTCCAACCTTATTATAGCCTTCATGATAGTTACCTTAGTACAGGGCTTCTCAACCAGTGGTACGGGTACCACCTGTGGTACATTGGCACCTGGCAGGTGGTACGTGACCATCCTAGAAAAGTGTTAGTGGGGGAGGGGAATGAGATGAACCAGTGGCAGCACCGCACAAGCCTGAGCAAGAGATGGCAGGAGGTGCAGGGCTGTCAGGGCTCAGAGGAAGCACCAGGATCAGCACCAGGCTCCAGCTGGAGCTCAGCGCTGATCCTGGCGCTTCTGCTGAGCCCAGAAGAAGCGCTGATCAGCTGGAATGTTGCAGCATCTCCAGAGTCTTGTGATTTACATTCAGATGCTTGGCAACTGATTCATATTTATGGTCACAGTGTCCCAGGTTCATGTGAAGTGACCCAAACCTGCTGCAATCACCCAGCAGATGGGGGAATAAAAACCAAACACCTCCCCACTCCACCCTCGCTGCCAATCCTCAACAAAAATGCTCACAACAATGAAAACCTTGGACAGGAGGAAGAGTGCCGCTGGGCAGGCAGGTGTCTTGCTCGGCTGTGGCTTGGGGGGCACTTTTTTCAGTGCCATTGTAACTTCAAACAGTCACTAAGCAAACTGTTGTAAGTGAAGGACTACCTGTACATCACTTTTTTCCGTTTTTGTTTTTTTTTTGGTCATCAAGTTTTTGATATCTTGCTAGGCGACTGGTGGTACTGGGATTTTGTGATATCCTAAAAGGTGGTACAATGGGTGAAAAGGTTGAAAAGCCCTGACCTAAATCCAGATGCTTAGACAAATAGACATACAAAAGACTGGGCTAACTGTCTAGAAGTCTTCTCCACAAATGAACCAATCTGTGAAATAATAAGCCCAGGTTTTAAAAAATAAGACTTGCTCTGCTCTGCTGTTTATTTATCACATGAAAATCTGGATGACAGTCTGTGGGTGTGCAGATCCATTTTTCCTGCTCTTCAAACCCTTATTTTCCAAAATTCTACAAAAGGAGAAAGGACTGGATTATCCAATAGATAGGAGAGTCCAATAACTACAATCCTGTAGTGAGAACTAGATTTCCTCCATTGTATATAGAAAGGCCATTGCAAAACTCTGGGCTTCGTGAAACAGAAGAGGCAGTACTTTTGGGCTTGTCACTGCACGTTTTTTTTTGTTCATCAGAAAAGTTCATTTCTAACTGTACATTTTTCCCTGCTTTCTGCACCCGTGGAGATACCATCTATCTGGTAACCATAGTGAATCCCATATGACCAGTTATGTTATGGTTTCAGACTGTTTAGTGCGCATGTCTAGAAAAAGTTCTCACAGTTAGTCTTTATTGTCTTTCACTTTTGCTGTTACTGTCTGTTACGTTAGGATGTAGTCAGCTAGCTCTCTTTATAATATATATTTAGTTTTTATATTTTTGTAATTAAAAGGTATTTAGTAAGATTATGCGTCGTGTTTTATTTCCTTCCTTCATGCACATCATGCATCCTCTGAAGCACGGTCCTTCGCCCTCTACTAAGGTGATTTATACCTTGACAGGGCTCATGAAGCTACTCCCATAATTCTGGAGCATGACCGAGAAATAAGAGCTATGAGCTGGCACTTAAACATACAACTGTCTATTAGTCTTTGCTTCACAGCAAACCATGCCAGTGTTGCAACGATTGACTGAAACAGCAGTCTTCATTCCTGTTCCTCATTATCCTCCCCTTTTTATTACTAGTTCCCTCTGAATAAGAATCAGGATGTCTTGCAAAAATATATCAAATTGCATACCTTTGGCCCCAGGAAATCTAGAAAAATAGGAACTGATTCCTTATTAGTTATTACTTTTAATATAGTAGTCTAAGGGGTCATAGCAATAATTATGGATAATCTGTTTATGTTGGAGCAGATTTGGAAATTTTCAGATGGTAGGGGTGATGATAAAATGGCTTGTGTGTGAATCTTATCAAGATGTGACATTACTACTCCAGCCAGTTCTAGAAAACAAATCAGTTTCTTATCTCTACCCCAGAGGCTGGTGCTTTGCTTCACAGCATCCAATTTAATTTTATGATTAAGGAACTTTTTAAAAAAAAAGGTAGTCAGGGACCTAAGATTCTGGCAGGCACCAACAAGCCACGTGGACACATTGCCTGTTCAGGATGAAGATGATTGCATCAGGCCACTTTCATATTGGGCCACACAAATTGTACTTTAATTATTCCCCCTCTAGCTGCTCTAAAATCAAGGGAAGAAGTGACAAAATACAAATAAACTCAGTTACAAGAGACAGTGATAATGAGTCACCAAACTTATGTACTGCAGTGTTTTCAGGTTACACAGCCCTTCTTTAGAGGAACAATATTGATCGGATTGTGATCTATCTATGCATTTCTCACATAGCAAAAAGGAGATGAAGTGCCCCAACTATACAATGGAACAACCACTCCTTGCTCTCTTAGTCAATGTGCTTGGAGGAGTATCAGTGTCCCTCCCCCAAATATTAAATAATTTGTTATCTTTTAAATATCAAGAGCCTTGGTGGAGCAGTGGGCTAATGCCTCCTTAAGTAACACCAGCTGCCTGCAATTAGTGCAGGTTCGCATCCCACCAGGCTCAAGGTTGACTCAGCCTTCCATCCTTTCGAGGTAGGTAAAATGAGGACCCAGATTGTTGGGGGCAATAAGCTGACTTTGTAATAATGTCACTTGGGATGTGTGTGAAAGCCCTAACAAGCAGGCATATACATAGAATGAAGGCTACTGCTAAGCTTGTAAGCTGCCCTGAGTCTTCGGAGAAGGGCGGGATATAAATGTAATTTTAAAAAAAAATACTATTTTATAAAGTCCAACGCATTTCCCATGGACTATCTAGTGATGTTTGCAACAGACTGTCAATGCTGCTAACATCAGATGTTTTTGTACTGACAATAGATGGAAATATAGCCATCTTTTTCCTTTCACTTTTAGAATTAGATGATGCTGGGAGGGGGGGATGTGAATGAGAGTCCAACTGGATATAACAACAGCTTAGTGTGAGAATCAAGGTTATTGAGTCCAGAGCTGATAAAGAATTGGTGGGCTGGAGAGCTGGAGAGGAAGCTCGCACATCAGAATGTGATTTATGACTGTTAATTGGAGGAGGGAATTGTGCTTTGATACTATGTGACCAGGGGAGGGGAATTCAGTTTTTGGCTTCGATTATGCGGTGCCGATGTTATGCTACTCAAATAAAAGATCCTTTAAGGTAAACAAACCCTCAAAGTTCTTTTGAAGAGTTTCATGTGTCAGAACCATGACACAGACACTTAAAATGTCTGTTATGATTTCCATACTGTAGATAAAAAGTAGAAACAGATTTCGCTGCTTAACAGCACTTAGTACGTTAATAGCACAAGTAAAAATTGAATTTCTAATTTGGAGCATAATCTCCACGCTATACTAGCTCCTTAAACAGGTTTTTTTTTTAAAAAATCATACTTTGGTAGTCAGCTCATTTTTGTGCTTAAATCATGTAGACTAGAAGCATAAGTTATAAAAGAGGAAACCAGAAGACTAATTGTATTTCATAGCTCTGGCCTGCAGGCCTTGTTGCTTCCATGTATGGTGCCATGAACTTTTCTTGTACCGCTTGGTGCTCTCAAGTTATAGGACAGCAACCCTGTAGTTAAACGTTGTATGTTAAAAACATCATCTGGCTTCCAAAGAAAAAAAATAAAAGCATTTAGATTGGGGAGGGAGCACGGTGGCTCATGTGGTTAGGATGTTGGCTGGAGTTTAGTAAATTGACCACAGTTAGTTAACCTGGAAGATTGATTAAGAGCAGATTTCTGGAAAGCTTGACTTTTTTTTTTAAAGAAGCTTCACTAGGTATTCATCTATTGTAAGAAGAGCTGACTTGCTTGAGAATGCAAAGACTCAGAGGTTTCCTTAGCCACATCATGTGATAGAAAAGTTGCTAACCACCAACAGAAATTAGATGAGGTCACTTCCAAACAGGATACAGGACTGCATTCATATGCTGTATTTATAGCCACTGAAAAATTGCATACTTCATATGCAGAGTTACATATTATTAAATACAAATGTTACAGGTTTTGATATTTGTATGAACACTTCCTAAAAATTTGCAATAAATGCTGCCTATTTTTTTTCCTGGAATTTTCCCGAAACACAAAGACTAGAATGAGGTAATTAATAAAATGTATTTGAGGAATTTAAATCTTTTAGTTCCACAATTTCAAGGACTCAAGGATGATAACAATCAAATGTGCCACAGAAATGTCTCCAAGAATAAATCCTGAAGTGTATATTTCACTGTTTCCTCTTCAGATAAAGCATCTGAAGAATTTCAGTGAAGATGAAAGAGAAGGTTAGCAAAATTTCTCAAAAGAAATATAATCCCATTGATAGGTTTTACCTCTGATGACTTGGTACAGTATATTTAAAATGCCCTAGAACAGGGGTCCCCAACCTCCAGTCCATGGCCCAGTACTGGGCCGCAGCATGCCAGTAACTGGTCCACATAAACAAGGAAAGCCCCATCCACAAGATGCAGGCAGCACACAAAACCACTCCCCCTCTGGTCCGCGGAAAAACCCTTCTCCATTTAACTGGTCCCTGGTGCCCAAAAGGTTGGGGACCTCTGCTATAGAAATTCTAATGTTAACCTATTTAACAAATTATTTAATTGTAGATTTACTGTTTATCCTATCTGTCTGCAACTGTTCAATATAATAATAGAGAGCAACTTCAATTTTTCCTCACAACTGTCTGGTGTAAGTTGGTTTGAGAGAAAGCATCAGTCTAAAGTCAGCCAATGAGCTCTGAGAGCTGAAAGTGAACTAGGATTTTAGTCTTTCTAATCTTAATTCAAATGCACCATACTAATTCTCAAATCAATGCTCACAAAAAGTCAATAGGTATGTTGTATAGTATCACATACTGTAGCATTTGGAAGAATTAATCGAACCAAAGTCAATTGAATTCATCAAGTAAACAGAAACTCCATGCTAAAATAATGCATACTCACACAACACACAAAATCTACTTCTTTTGCATATGGAATAAATGAACTTAAGTATATGCTTCTAATACTTATATAGTCCTCAACTTACAACCACATTTGAGCCCAAAATTTCTATTGCTAAGTGAAACATAGGTTAAGTGAATTTTGCCCCATTTTATGGCCTTTCTTGCCACAATTGTTAAGTGAAACTGGCTTCCCGATTGACTTTGCTGGTCAAAAGGTCACAAAAGGGGATCACATGACCCAGGGAATATGAATCAGTTGCCAAATGTCTGAATCTTGATAAGATGACCATGGGGATGCTGCAACTGTCATAAGTGTGAAAAACAATCATAAATCACATTTTTCAATGTCATTAATTGTAACCCTGAATGGTCACTAAACAAACTATTGTAAATCGAGGACTATCTGTATTTTTTTGAAGATAGGAAGTATGCATGAAGAATGAAAGCCATGGGTGCTGGAAATTTCAATTGACATTAGCCATTCTTATTATTAAATTTGTATGCCCATCTAGGTGTTCATTATGTTCACTTTTGCACATAATACAAGGATTCATAGTCCAACCTGATCTATTGTGAATATGCTACTGCACATGATCTGCTTATTCTCACTTTGTTCCTCCATTCATGTAAATGGACAAAAGTAACGAAAAATTGAGATTTGGGGATCTGACTTTGGAGATCTTAATTTTTTTCTTATGTGCAACCGTAATCTGTTGAAAAAAATAATCTACATTCCAGATATAGATGCCACGCTGAACCTGCATTTTTGCATTTTTTTTTTTTTAATTCCATTTATATCCCGCCCTTCTCTGAAGACTCAGGGCGGCTTACAAGCTTAGCAGTAGCCTTCATTCTATGTATATGCCTGCTTATTAGGGCTTTCACACACACCCCAAGCGGCATTATTACAAAGTCAGCTTATTGCCCCCAACAATCTGGGTCCTCATTTTACCTACCTCGGAAGGATGGAAGGCTGAGTCAACCTTGAGCCTGGTGGGATGCGAACCTACACTAATTGCAGGCAGCTGGTGTTACTTAAGGAGGCATTAGCCCACTGCTCCACCAAGGCTCAATGACATTTGAAGTCCATTGATTCAGATATGACCAACCATTATCACACTATATAAACCCATCATTTTTCTGGGAAAATAATATCACATATCCTTGGCATTGCTAGATTCTGGTTACAATTTCAAACAGTTCAACCAACATATTAATAAGAAGTAAGTCTGGGAGGAAATCCTGGGAAGGAAACCTGCTATTGTGAAGGTCTTTTTTGTCACTGCACGCTTTTTTTTTGTTCGTCAGAAAAGTTCATTTCTAACTGTATTTTTCCCTGCTCTCTGCACCTGTTGTGATAACATATCTGGTAACCATAGTGAAGTCCATATGACTAGTTATGTTTATGGTTTCAGACTGTTTTGTGCGTATGTCTAGAAGAAGTTTTCTCACAGTTTTTTTTTCTTATTGTCCTTCATTCTTTGCTGTTACTGTCTGTTACGTTAGGATGTAGTCAGCTAGCTCTCTTTATAATATATTTTAGTTTTTATATTTTTGTAATTAAAAGGTATTTAGTAAGATTATGCGTCGTGTTTTATTTCCTTCCTTCATGCACATCATGCATTCTCTGAGGCTCGGTCCTTTGCCCTCTACTAAGGTGATTTTTACCTTAACATTTGGTATCAAGGATGGTTTGATTTATGTCTTTAGAGATGCATGTTTCTGCGGCTGTTATCAGTTAGTTAGTGCTGGTGAGGCAGCGGTGATTAACTGCTGAAACATGTCAGGAAGGAAGCCACGGCTGAAAAGGGAGGCTAGGAGCTTATCCGTGGGGCATCTTCCTTCAACTTTCCAAACTCCGATCGCTTCAGCCACACGCCTTGGAGAAGATGCACCTGCTCCTGTCAACGATGCAAGGTCAGTCGCTCTTTTTTCTACTTTCCATGGCTCCCTGGCAGCTGCTCCTGATAATATTCACACTCCAGGGGCTCAAGATGGATTTCAAAGGCTTGGAGCGAAACCTAAAGTTCAGCCGAAGAAAATTCCTTCTGCTCCTTCATGCCCCAAGCAAACTATGTGAAATAGGGCTATGCAAGGCTACTGTGCACAAATTGGGGTTTTTGAAAAGCGTTTGCAGCAGGCAAAGGAATATGTGTCAATAGTTCAGCAATATGAGAGGTGTTATGAGCAAGAACTGGCCATATTGCCACACCCACAACAAGAAGCCATATTGCCTCCTTCTTCCCCAAAGCCAAAGTCACGTCCATCATTGAGTGTCATGCCAGACGAATGAGAACTGGAGGCTCCTATGTCACATGACTATGGGCTGTCCCAAAGGACATACAGAGCCACAGTGACGCCTGAAGCTACTGTTATAGCACCATCTACTGGTGAAGCTGCAATAAGACGTGAATTGGAGCTCTCACTTTTGCAACTGTCCATGCTCAAAGATACAAGATTTCTGCCGTTATCTGAGGCTCCAGCCCCTGATAGTGCTAGGATTCCTGTTACTATTGCTTCTCCTGTTAATATTGCTTCTATGCAAGCCCCTCTACCTGGCAGAGCACAGCCATATTTAGCCCACATGCAATTGCCACCAGGTTCTTATATGCGAAGGCCAGTGTCATCTGCAGGTTATGCTACTGCACCAGCCCCAGCGCCAGCGCCTCCTGCTGGCCTGGGTGGAATAGCAGTTCAAAGACCTGCACAGCCAGTACCTCAATTGTATATTCCTCATCAAACACCTTCTATTGTACCACTGGCTGGTGACTCAAAATTAAAGAAGTCAGGACAGAATTACAGGGCATGGGTCAGTGAGGTTGGACTTTTGCTATGCAGAGAAGGTACTCACATGATGGTGTTTAATCCTCCTGCCCAGCCATGGACTCCTGACATATGGGACTTGGATAATAGAGCATGCACAACATTATTGATGTCAATGGACACTGAATTGCAGCTCACGTTTTCACATGATGCAACTGCCCAACAAATTTGGGCTCAATTAGAAGCATGTTACCGGCCTACATCCATTGAGTCTACATGTTTACTTTTGTCTGAGTTCCATGGTTCCAGATTAAAACCTGGTGAACATATTGGAGCACATTTGACTAAAATGAAAGGTATTAGAAAAGAACTGGGTGAAAAAGGCTATCCTATTGATGACTTTCAAATTTTTATTTTTTTATTTTATTTTAATTCCATTTATATCCCGCCCTTCTCCAAAGACTCAGGGCGGCTTACAAGCTTAGCAGTAGCCTTCATTCTATGTATATGCCTGCTTATTAGGGCTTTCACACACACCCCCAGGGGCATTATTACAAAGTCAGCTTATTGCCCCCAACAATCTGGGTCCTCATTTTACCTACCTCGGAAGGATGGAAGGCTGAGTCAACCTTGAGCCTGGTGGGACTCGAACCTGCACTAATTGCAGGCAGCTGGTGTTACTTAAGGAGGCATTAGCCCACTGTTCCACCAAGGCTCTTGGGGTTTTTTTTGTTTTTTTTTTAATTTTTTTTTAAAATGATCCGCATTATCATCAATTCTTTGAATCATGAGTGGAAAGATGCTATTTCCAAGATTAATCAAGTGCCTATTGCTCAACGCACAGTGGATCATGTATGCAGAATTTTAACCGAAGAAGAGGCACTTATGCAAGCTGCACCACATTTAAGGGAACCACTTGCATCAAGAGCTCCAGAGAGGCGTGCCTTCCATGGAAGGGCCTACGTTCCAAGGATGCCAAGATGCTACATCTGCAATCGTGTGGGACATGCCACCCGGGATTGTCCCCAACGAGTTCCAGCGCCCGTCACATACCAGCCCAGAGGAACAGATTCCAGAGGAGGCAGAGGTAGAGGCGGACGACAAGGTCGTGGTCGTGGTTCCAGGCGTGATCCACAAGCTCCACTTGTCACATTGGTTGTGACCAACGATCCACAGCCTCAACCAGAGTACGACAGACAGCTTCTTTGGACTTTGGACAGCGGAGCAGCATTACATGTTACCTACAGAAAAGAGCTGTACACAGAGCTGCACGAGCCTGAACCTGAACTTCGTGAACTTTACTCTTTTTCAAATCATCCTGTTCCGGTCATGGGAAAAGGAACTGTTTATATTGAAGAGCTCGGTGCTCTCATTCCAGATGTTTACTATGTTCCGTCTGCCAGTAGTAATTTGCTTAGTCAGAGTCATTTGTCTAGGTTTTCTCATTTTCAGGTCTACCATCTTGAAAAAGCAAGTTATATAGTCAAAGATGGAGATATTGTTGCTGAAACTATGTTGATTGGTGGTGTTTATTACATAAAACCAAAGTCTAAGCAGCAAGAGCAGGCAAGTATACACGTTCCAAAAAGCACAGGCCCAGAGAGAGACGTCCCAGAGAGAGATCCTGTTGCTACTCCAAAGGTTCCTAAAGATAATAAAAATACAAAAAAGACACAGGTTGCTCACCGCAAGCCTGGGGTTCCTAATAAAAATGCTAATGTTGAGAATTCACTAACAGGTAAACCTTTGCATTCCAGGTGTATCCATAAGTGGCATAGAAGATTGGGTCATGCCAGTTTCCGTGTTCTGAAGAAGATGCCAGAGTTCACAAGAGGTTTGGATTTAAAGGGGTGTAAGGTGTTCTTGGACTGTGCTGTCTGCAAGAAAGCCAAATCCAAGGCAGCAGCAATTCCAAAACACGCTACACGCCTGTCAACACGCATTTTTGATTTGGTACACACTGACATAGTGGGTCCTTTTGCACCAACACTTGGTGGTAGAAGATATTTCTTGACAATCGTTGATAATTATTCTAGATATGGATATGGATATCCTATGAAAGAAAAATCTGAGACCTTTCAGATCTTTAAAGACTTTGCTAGTCTTGTCTATACCCAATTCGAGGTCAACATTGCCAGAATCCAGAGTGATCGTGGTGCTGAGTTCATGTCTCAGCATTTCCAGGACTGGATGCATGAAAATGGGATAGTACATCAGACATCTGCTCCTTATACTCCAGCTGAGAATGGAGTGGCAGAACGCAGAAATGGGGTTTTGCAAACCATGATGCGTTTCCTTCTTGAAGATGCCAACCTTGGTCTTCCATACTGGGGTGAAGCTATCAAATATGCTTGGAGTAGTGTGATAAATCAGACCCCTTATTTCATGTTGTATGGACACAAGCCTGATCTCTCACATCTCCATATTTTTGGTTCCTTTGCAATGGTCAATATTCCTTTAGCCCAAAGAAAGAAAGGGGGTCCTGCAGCAAAAAGGATGAGATTTATGGGTATTGACGATATTTCAAAATGGAGCAAATACATTGACTCTCATCATGTTATTGTGGTTTCACAATCTGCTACTTTTGAGGAAGATGCTGACTGGTCCAGGATTCATTCTAATGATCCTGGAGTTTATTTTCCTAGAGATGATGTTGCTGATGCCACACAACCTGATGGTCAAGATTCACAGGATAATGTCCCTTCCACGAGTTTTTCTCAACCTACTGTTCCATTTTCGCAAGCCGCCGATGTTGCTGCCGGCGACAATGATGAAGACGAGGACGACACGGAAGAAGAATGGATGGTTGGTCCGAGACGTTCTAAAAGGACCACAAAGGGAATCCCTCCAAAACGTTATTCGTGGCAAGTAACAAAAACACCTGTACCTTTGATTTGTAATGTTACACTTCCACCTGAGAAGTTCACACAGATCAAACATCTTCCTGAGGCAGAACAAGATAAATGGTTTGAGGCAATGCAGGCTGAAATGGACAGTCTAAAGAAACTCCAAGTGTTTACACCTGCAAGCCCTCCAGCAAACAAGAAAGTTATTGGCACTCGATGGGTCTACAAGATCAAAAAGAAGCCGAATGGTGAGTCGTTGTACAAGGCCAGACTCGTAGCCCAGGGTTTTGCTCAACGTTATCCTGAGGACTATACAAATACATACTCACCCACAGTGCGGACTGAGAGTGTGAAAATCGCATTAGCCACTGCAACTATCCTTGGCCTAGAGGTTTTTCAGTTCGACGTTGAAACAGCTTATCTACACGCTGTTCTTGACGAGGACATCTATGTGAAAGGGCCTCCAGGTTTTCGACAGCAAGAAGGGGATACCTGGTTTCTACAGAAAAGTCTTTATGGTCTGAAACAGTCTGGTTTAATGTGGTACTTATGTTTTTCTGACAAACTAAATTCAATGGGCTTTATCAAGTCCGAAACAGATGAATGCGTGTTTACTAAAAGATCCGGTAATAGGTATGAGATGATTCTTGTTTATGTCGATGATATTGTTTATATTGGTCCAAATAAGTAGATGAGTGAGGTTTTTGCTAAAGCTTTACAAAGGTTTTTCACATTGAAGTCTTTAGGATGTATTAACACTTATTTAGGTGTTCAAATTGTCAAAACTCAGAAGAGGTTTAGTCTCACACAAGAAGAGAAGATTGAACAACTGTTACATCACTGCAACATGGAGGATGCTAAGCCTGTGAGTATACCCATGCAAACCGATTTTCACAATTTGGCACATGAACCAAGTCCTGAGTTCGAAGATCAAACACTATATCGCTCAGTCATTGGGTCGCTGTTATATATTAGTAGTTGGACTAGACCCGACGTTGCACTTAGTGTTAATCTTTTATCACGACATGTAGGCAAGGCAAAACAGTTTCATTGGACATGTGTTAAAAAGTTATTGAGGTATCTAAAACACACCAAAGACATGAAGTTGTTGTTGGAACCAACACATACTGATTATGCAGAGTTGTGTTGTTATGCAGATTCAGATTGGGCAAGTGATAGGAAGTCACGAAAAAGTACTTCAGGTTACATGATGTTCTTAAATGGATGTCCTGTTTACTGGCATGTGCGTAAACAGAATCTTATTTCTTATCTCTACAGAAGCTGAGTATGCTTGTGTGTCTGATGCATGCAATTCTTTAACCTGGTTTGATGCTTTAATCACAGATATCTGGACACATCCGATTCGACCGATCACTGTGATGGAAGATAATGAATCTGTGGTTTATATTTCTGCAACACGTTTTACAGGTTCAAGGTCCAGACACATTGACATCCGATATCAAAACATAAGGCAACTGGTTAAACAAGGTTTTGTGTCATTACAGTATGTGCCTACACGTGATCAAATTGCTGATATGCTGAACAAACCACTTCCTACAGCCCAGCATGAGTATCTGCGTGAGAAGATGTGCCTTACTTGAGTCTTCACTTTGTTGATGAAAGAAGGGGAATGTCACTGCACGTTTTTTGTTCGTCAGAAAAGTTCGTTTCTAACTGTACATTTCCCTGCTCTCTGCACCTGTTGTGATAACATATCTGGTAACCATAGTGAAGTCCATATGACTAGTTATGTTTATGGTTTCAGACTGTTTTGTGCGCATGTCTAGAAGAAGTTTTCTCACAGTTTTTTTTTCTTATTGTCCTTCATTCTTTGCTGTTACTGTCTGTTACGTTAGGATGTAGTCAGCTAGCTCTCTTTATAATATATTTTAGTTTTTATATTTTTGTAATTAAAAGGTATTTAGTAAGATTATGCGTCGTGTTTTATTTCCTTCCTTCATGCACATCATGCATTCTCTGAGGCTCGGTCCTTCGCCCTCTACTAAGGTGATTTTTACCTTAACATTTTTCACCTTTCACTTTCAGAAACACTGCAATATTTATACACAACATGACTGAGTTATGATGGGAATGTTTTGAGCAAAACAAGAGCCAACCTTCAGCCTAATTATTTCCCACAGCCTTAACAAATTCTGAATTTGTTCTTATCAAATCATATCAAATTTAACTTGCTTAGAATTATCAGACTGGCATATAAAATTACAATGTCTCTCAAGGGAACATAAACTGCAACAGGATGGCTGGAGGTGTTAGTTGCAGTGTGTCTATACTTGCTACCAATGACTGTTTAGCTTTTAAACTATAAGCTAAACATCAGCCTTACTAGGTTCACTAGACAGGAAATACAACCATATGAACTAATTCTGCTTTATTGCAAAATTACATTAACAGAATTTTGCAAAAACTGAAATACAATTCTCTGTCACTTCCTCAAGCTCCTTTACAGTCCACAAAACTAGGGAGGGTATCTTCTAAGTTCCTTGCCCTGCCCACATTTCTGCTGCAGGCTCAACTACCTTTTCCCCTGGCTGTATCTCTTGGCCTTGTCTTCCAAGATCCATATCATTAAGTAGCCATCCTGAGGTAATTGAACAGGTGACATATCAGATGAGGACATCAGTCAAGACACAGCCATCTTGTTGCTAGATTCCATACTAACATTCAGTTAAAATATATTGCAATGAACTTCCTCCCTCAAAACAAGATCACATGATTAGGCATGATGAAATGTCAGTTTGTGCAACATAAAAAGCAAAACAAAAAAACCCTAGAAGCATCTAGCCCAGAAAATCTTTAAATCAATGAATCCAAATGCTTAATAAGTGAGAGAACTTTCCAGAGTATACATAGTAGTTCCACCCTTCTGACAAGAAGAAGTGAGAGGAGGAAGAGAAAGAAATCCAAAACTGTTCAAAAATTGGAAACACTGCTTTTGTTCATTTTGCAAGTACCCTATTGTCCTCCAAAGTGATGGTTTGAAATTCAATTAAAAACAGAAACTACCAAGAGGATTGCAGGTCTGGAAACAGTTCTGCCTTTCGAGCAACCTAAAGTATTACTGAAGATTTAGAGTCACAGAAGATTCACAAAGTGCCAGGAAAAACTGAGTCCTTCAATTACTTTCCCAGGACAAAACAAAAGGTATTAGACTACATACAGATGATTTTATTACCAAGGTTTTGAGAAATGAATAAGAAGATTATAAACTATGAAATGGAAAAACTTTCCCTTTAAGAATGCTTTACAGGAAATTGACTTCAGCTGACTGCTTTACCAAACATTTTCCCTGATGGTTACAGATTAAATGATTTGCAAAATATCAGTCATGTGTTCCTCCTGTGGGATTTGCAGCACCACATGTAGGCTTGGACTTAAATCTTCCTTAACCTTTCAGTGCCAAATACACTGTATATTCACACTTCTGCTTACAGAACTATAGCTTGGAAGCAATGGGCCTCATTCATGAAAAAGGAAGATAAAAGTGGTAAAGGATAATATTCTGGTTACCACTCCTGAATTTCAGTCCTCAGGGTTTTAAAAGCATGTTTTGGCCTGTCATGGCCATTTACATTGTGGCACTGACTATGAAGTGAGGGTTACTTCTTACATGACCAGTTCTTTCCACCAATTCCACTAGAATTGTGAAGTTTTGAAAAAACAGTCAATATTTGATAGATATTTCAAAATACATATGAAATCTTAGTATGAAATCATCTCAATGCTGAAACTTGAGTGTGTTGGCCTTTTGCCATATGTTGATAACAAAACACACACTAAGATCCCAGTTTTATGCTCCAGTCTGAGTTTTCCAGTTAGTTTTTAAAAAATCCCAGAAAGAACAGTGTTCAGCTATTTGCCACCTCTTATTCCCCATTTGCTTGTACAAAATAGCAGGCTTCTGCAAGCCAAAAAAAGAAGGAAGTTGAAACAGCTAAACACACATTTTCCTTTTGCTTGATAAAGTTTGAGTTTAGCCATTTCAACTTGCTCCCTGTTTTCCTACATAGCAAAATGGAAGAAATGTACAAATCAGTTAATGCACATTATTCTGCAAATCCTCTTGCAGAAGATTGGGGGGAAAAACGTTCTTGAGAGTAGAAAGGTTAGAGAACATGCCAGTTCAGACATTTTGGAGAGAGATAGCTAATTTCTCTGCATGAGAAAACAGGGGTTACCTGTTGTCTGAGTCAGCAAGTCCAGCAGGGTTTTTTTTTTTTTTTTTGGAGGGGGGAGTCTTAATATATAATTGTTATGCAAATTTCAAGTGCATATGAAAATTGTTAAAGGACAATAGTTGAATTTTTTTCCTTTCTGCTCTTTTGTGATATATATCTGTATGTAGTTTAGGAAATTAAAAGCATATCAGGCTTTCTGAATAAGACTATTCTACATTTCAATATTATGTTCAGAAGCAGCCACAGCATCTGCAAGTCTCATCAGAATGACAAACCAATGTGATTTCACAGTGCAAACTGTATCCCCTACATGCTTCTCCAGTATCACCTCTTTCAGGCAAATCTTGTGCTCTGAAGAACCAATAAGTAAGAAATGAGAAAGCACTTTCTCTAATGTTAACAAAATCAGTGTTATTTCACTTTGTCAGATTGAACTTTTGAAACTGCAAACTACACTCTCTCGGTAGCAAATCTACAACTCTCTTTCCTGTACGGCTAGACAAAATGACAGGGTAAGAAAATAAATAATAGGATTGCCAACCCAGGTTTTGCCTTATCCATGTCTGACTGAATTACCAGCCAAGTTCTCTTCACAATATAGAGGATGACTTTGCTGCTGTTAACACAGTTGGTTTCTCCACCCATCACCCACTTATCTCCTTAAAGAGATAAGCGTGTATAAACACGAAGCCATATCTCTCTCATTTAAAAGGTGTTGGGTAAACTCTAAGCATGTCATTACTTATTGGGATAATGCAAAAGATAAGATTTTCATTTTGCTACATGGATTAGTTAGCAACCAATGGTCAAATGGATCTTTTCCTGAAAAGCAGAACAATAGCAAAGTTATCAGATTATGTCTGCTATACTCACCATGGTTTAAGTGCCTGATGCAATCATTCAGCATGGTGCTGAATTGCTTCTGAGCTTCTGAATCCGGAAAACAGTAATAACTATGTCTAAGGAACGGCTGCCACAGGTAGACTGGAAATTCCTTTGTAGGGACAACAAAGGCCTGGATATTCTCCTTTTCACTGGAACCTTAAATATATGCATACGTTTATGTTTTTAGTCATTTCATCAGGTTTACATGTAATTATAGACAATTTCACAGTAGACAGGTAATCTTGCCTTAACATTTATGCCACTAATGCTTAGTTTTCATTGCAACTCTAGGTGTTCTAGACTCTACCCAGGTTGTAGCATCAGCCTATTTGAGAATTCAGTGAGCAGATTCCTCAAGTATGGATTCACAATTCCCCAGATTCAGAATGTATAAGTTATGTGCATCAGATGGGCAGTTATATAAATTTAATAAATATATACATACCATCCCTAATCTGAGTAATTTCTCTCTGGCATCAGAATTGTGCATCAGTGCCTGTTTTCTTGAATATTAGTGTTTATTTGACTTTGATTAAGCTTCTATTAAGCTTCCATTGTTGCTCTGGGTTTTGAGTCTGATATGACTCAAACTATATTACATTTCAAGACAATCATAGGATAGCACTTTATTGTGTAAGGTAGGCAAGCTTATTAAATGCATGCCTTTAAACCATGTGTGTAACCTTTTATAAAGACAATGCAACACTTGAAAGAGAGCACCAATTAAAATGCTAAGTAGTATAAAAAATAAAGGGGAATGGGCTATACTTTACCATTAGGTTCTGGGAAATGTTTATCAGATAGTGAGTTATATTCTTCCCCTGTAATTAGCACTTTGCCTCCAACAGGGAAAATGCAAGTCTTTGAACTTACTCCTTTCTGGAATGCCTAGAATTAAGAAACAGTAGTAAAGATTTTCTTTTTAAAAAACAAAACAAAACACAAAAAGCACTTTTGACTTAAGAAGTGGCTCCTAAAAATGAATGAGAGAAGAATTTAAATTTCAAAATCCAGAATAGGAGGTAAATAAATGCTCTAAGTAACCACATAGCTCATTTACCCCAGCCTCACTTAAAATTTCCATTTATCTAACATTTTTTAAACTGCATTTTCTCTTCCAGTAGGATTCTAGGATCCTACTGGAAGATAGGATCATTTATTAAATATTAATATAATAATATCTGTAAAATAAAATAAATTAGACAAGTAGTATGTATAGCATTTATTATACATTAAATATGAAATCAAGTAATAGAATTAACTTTTTTTGGGTATGGTATAGGGTTTTTTTCTTAAAAGTAAGTGATGATGGAGGGCATCTCTGATACAATATTGTAAGACCTTCTGATCAGTTGCTTTTAATTTAAAAGCTAAGCAATGATCGGGCCAGAATGCAACTCTGCTTAATGCTTTGAAAAGTAGAAATAGGACTCATCAGGTTGTGTAAGGATTTCCCATGTGTAAAGGTATTTTTGTTTAGTATTATCAGTTGTAAGAAGACACTATCAATAAATGAGGCTGATTTTCTCCATAGTCTCTCTAGGAAAAGTAAATTATTAGATTATATCTTCCAATTCTCACTAAATGAAATTTCTATTGTTCTCTCTTCCCCCATCGTCCCACTTTTTAGCCCACAAACTTTTAAGCCCACTTTTTAGCCCACAATCTCCATTCTTCAACATGCTAACCTTGTCACGTCATTGGTGTCCTAACTGGGTTTCTGCAACATACTTCTATATGGAACTGCCCTTGAAGAGTGTTCAGAAGCTTCAGCTGGTGCAAAATGCAGTGATACAGGCAGTCATGGGTGTCTGTCATACAGCATATGCACCCTATCTGCTCTACAAGGTGCAATGGTTGCCAATATGCTTCCAGGTTCAATGCAAGGTGCTGGATCTCATGGTTTGGAACTGGGTTACTTATATAGGACTGTCTCTCCCTGGATTATACATCTGACAGGAGATGAATGCTCCTGTCCCATCAGGGAGTTCATCTGAAGAGAGTCTTTTTTGTTGTGCCCCTGTCCTCTGGAACATCATTCCCCACACAGATCAGATTTTCCCTAACTGTACTGACGTTTTTGTAAACCATTGAAAGCTTGGTTTTATCACTGAGACTGAGGCTCTGATGACATCTCAGAACCCATTCCTATTTCATTTCTATCTATCCCCTCTAACCTAAAAGCAAATATCACCTTTCCCTGGGTTCTGCCATACTCCCAAGGGAGAGGGGGGATGTGCCTGAGGGTTTATTACCTCTGCTTCCTCTACCTGCTACAATGTAACATCTTGCTGTCCTGCACTATATCTCTCTCTGAACCTATCTCCCTGAACTGTCAGCTAGACCAAGGGAAGGAATAAAGAATGCAACCTTTGTGCCTGCTTTGTTTCTGTGATCCCAGAGGAAGGTGTGAAGAGCCGTCAATCATCGCTGTGTGATCTGGAGACGGGCCGATGTTATCTCCTCTTTTCCCACAATGGACCTAACACCTGGGGATTGGTCATCCCACACTGGCTGGCTGGACTATGGGGTGAGGTCTTGCTTGGGGATACCTTAACCTATTGTTCTGCGTGGGAAATCTCAGATCCTGTCTAATGTCAGGACCCACTTCAATCCCACATCTTAAAAAAGCAAAACTCTTGGAAGCAATTTCTTCCAACAGGAACGTTTATTAAGAGTAGTTGATAGCAGGCATAATAGACAGGATCTGAGGTAATAGCCAATATGGAAGGAAGACCCTTACTGGGGAACTTTGCAAAAACTACAATGTCAGACAATGAGGCAGGGAAGGAAGAACACGCTGCGAAGGGGGAGCCCTCCCTCTGGCCGGGACCCTGCCAGCTGTTGGGATCCGAGACGTCCTACTCCTTGGAAGAAGTGGTGGGAACATGCAGTCACAAACCTCGGTGATCGATGGGAGTAGGAAAGAAAGACCCAAGTCCTTAGCTACATAGAAGAATATGGACGAGACATCCCCAGCAATGAAGTCTGTATCCATATTGTGCAATCTGCTCTGGAAAGGGTGGCCACAGATTGGATGGTGAATCTGCATGATTCCAATGCCCCAGAGCTCCACAACTTCAAGCACTTCATGTCCTCACTGAGAAGACAATTTGAGGGCTCCCTGGCTGACCAGAAAGCCCATGAGAAGATCAAAACAGTGAAGCAAGGCAGACGCCTGGTAGCCAAATATACACAAGAATTCTGGGCCATTGCCAGTAAGCTGAACTGGCTGAAAGACATCCTCCTTAGCCACTTCAAAGATGGCCTAAACTACGACTTGTACAATGCTTGCCTGCCCTGAGGGGACCCACATTGACTAGACAAACGGTATGTCTTGGCGGAGGAAGCAGAGATCGACCTATTGAAGAGGCATCATCGAGGGAAACTGTGGGACCGCTCACCCCTTGCACTGTCGCACGAACTAGCAAAACCACTGGCCATGGCCAAGAAGTCAACAGGCTGTTTCAAATGCAGGAGAGAGGGGCACTGTGCTACAGAGTGCCAATAGAAATCCCCTCAACACAACCCAGATCGATCACCAGCAGGGAAGTCAGGGAACCCAGCCAAGCCACAAGAACCTGCCATGAAGGCAACAGAGGCTGTAGAGTCCCCACCCTCTGCCAAGCATGGGCAGAGAACTCCAGCCTATACTGCAGGGGCAGCAGATTTCTGGGATGACAACTCGGAGGGAGAACCCCTGGTAAGTAAACCCATCTTGCCCATCCTCAAGACAGTAACTATATTAGCCCCCTCCATGTCCGAAACTGTCAAAGTAAAGCCCTAATAGACTCTGGCTGCACCTGCTGCCTCATTAGCCCGATGCTATTGAAGAACTTGGGCATCCCAGTGAGGAGGCTGAAACAGCCGATCTCGTTCGGCCAGTAAGATTGGTCCATAGCATGGGGGATGCCAGCTAACCTAGCCACTTTACCAATCCACCTATCTCTGGGGAACTACGAGAAAGACATAATGTTTGTACTAACCCCAGGCATGGAATGCCCAGTGATCCTAGGGCTGGCGTGGCTAAAGAAATGGAACCACTGGGTAGATTGGAGGACAGCAGAGCTCAAATTCCCGAAAGGGGGTCATGCGAATTCAACACTGCAAGGAGCCCTACCAAGCCCAGGAGTGGAGAAAGCATCAGTGGGAGAGGAAAAGTGGTTACCCAAAATACCGGAGGAATACCGAGACCTTGCTGAAGTTTTCAGCGAGGAACAGGCATATGAGCTCCCTCCTCACTGACCCATGGACTATTGCATAGAAATGAAACCCAGGGCAAAACTCCCGAAGCCCAGGCTATACTCCATGAGCCCTAAAGAGAAGGAGGAGATGGAAAGATTCATAAACAAAAACCTAGAAAGGGGATTTATCGAACCTGCCAAGCCCAAAGTAGCCACCCCGGTCCTCTTTAGGGAGAAGAAGGACGGCACTTTGCGCTTGTGCATGGATTACTGTGCCTTGAATGCAATCAGTGAAACCAACTTGTACCCCCTACCCCTCATGAAGGACATGTTAACCTACCTATTGAAAGGGAGAATTTTCACCAAACTAGACCTAAGGGAAGCATACTACCACATTAGGAATAAGGAAGGGGAGGAATGGAAAACCACATTTAATTGCCCAATAGGATGCTACCAATTCAAAGTTTTGCCGTTTGGACTGCAAGTGGCCACCACAGTATTTAATGCAATTAATCAACGAGGTGCTAAGGGAGCACCTATTCAAGGGGGTCCTTGTTTATTTGGATGATATCCTTATCTTCACCGAGTCCAAAGAGGAGCATGTCAACCTAGTCAGAGCAGTTTTAAAGAAACTGCGAGTTACCCACCTATATGCCAAACTATCGAAATGCGAATTCCACCAGGAAAAAATAGACTACCTGGGTTATCGCATATCCCCACAGGGCATTGAAATGGACCCTGAGAAAGTCAGGGCAGTGTTAGAATGGGCACCACCATGCACAAGGAAGCAATTGCAAAGTTTCCTGGGTTTTGCAAACTTTTACCGCCAGTTCAACCCTTCATTCACCTAAATAGCCCTGCCCCTTATGAACTTGTTAAAAATGAGGTGGGGAAACTCAGTAAAACCCAGCCAGCCACTGAAATGGACAATGGAATGCCAAGCGGCATTTGAGAAGTTAAAGAGACACTTTTCCACCAAACACATACTGAGGCACCCAGACGCGGATAAACCTTTCGTAATACAGGCAGATGCAAGTGATGTGGTGGGGGGGGGGGCTGTAGTATTACAAGAAAACGATGAAGGGGTACTGCAACCATGCATGTACACATCCAGGAATCTCACTGAGATGGTACAATACTAGGCTGTGTGGGAAAAGGAAGCGTACACTATGAGGTGGTCAATACTCACGTGGATGTCAATGCTGCAAACATTGGACGTTTTTGCCTTGACAATATAAGAGTCAGCCTTTCCCTTTTTTGCTTTTGCTTTTGAAAAATGAAGCTGGGGGGGGAGGAGAACGCTATCCCGGTTGTTTTTTTAATAAGATAAGGAATGGCGCAAAATAGAACGGAAGAGAAGCTTTGCATATTAAACTAATTGGAGAATGTGATTTATGCCGTTTAAATTAAGGGAGGGAATTTTGTTTGGTATGATGTGTTCAGGGGAGGAGAATTGAGATTTTGGCATCCATCCTTGAGTGTCGATATTTCGTTCTAATTATTATAGACTTTTTAGAATAAACAATGCCGGAATGTTCTTTGAAGTGTCTCATTAGTTGGAACTATGATATTATGCCAAAATCAATTTTCTTTCAAACAACCTGGGGGTCCTGAGTCCCAGCCGCTATCTTTAGCCTTGAGACAAGCTGGCAAAAATTCAAGGAAAAATCTTCATCATGGGAAAAGAGAAACTGCTTGAAGACGGTGAGCTGGCACCTACTGACACCTCAGAGGAGGAAGTAACAGACAGCATGTTGTGGGAAGATGAGTTTGTGCAGGACTCCCAGTTACTGAGAGAGCCCAAGCAGTTAGGAGACCTTATCTGGTCATCAAGCTGGAACCACTCCAGCAGAGACTCCAGATGCCTCGAGATTGCCTTGCCACCCTCAGAGACTTCAAAAGCAGAATGGTGGAGAGCTACCAGATTGCCTGCCACTGAGAATTTGGGTGAGTGGAAAATCCTGTCTGCAGACCAGACAGCCCTCCAGCCCCAGGAGTCCCCTGCCAGGCCCTCCAGATCCACAGAGATAGCCCCAACCTGGGGCCTCTGCAGCAATGGGAGGTTTGGGAACCCCTGCAAGTGGAAGGCCAACAACCTCTGAGCTTGCCACATCTAATAGAGGCCTTGCAACAGCTTGGGGTGGTGCAGAAGCCTGGAGATCAGAAGCTGGTGGGAGGATGACCACAGCAAGGAGATTGGTTGCCGCCCCTGAATGTACAGCAACCACTGAGGGGTGCGCAAATGAGGGAGACTCAGCAGCCTCCCCTCAGACAACCACAGCAAGGGGGGCAGCAGTAGGGCCCGAACGTGTAACCCCTGGGCATACAGCAGCACCAATGGGGTCGCCAGCAACTGGGGGTTCAACAGCTGCAGTGTGGGCTCTGGCAGCCACTGAATCAACAACCAGGATGAGGCCAGCAGCAACTAGGGGTACAACAGCCATAGTGGGGGTCCCAGCAACTGATGATGGCCCCACCTTTCAGAGAAACCTTCAATAGGGACCCAGAGAAACTGATTTTTTTCCTCTACTAAGTACGTCCTCATTTGAATCACTGGGCCTATCTCTTCCTGGATCCAGGTGCTATGGTCGATGAGACTGTGTCCAGCTAGAGGGAGAAACATCTGAATGGTTAAACAATTTATATAATGAGCAAGCCCCTGAATTAGAGGACCCCTCACCTCTTCACCCTAGGGCTGAGAGAAAGATTTGAGGACCCATCTATTGCCCTCAAAGCAGAAGAAGAAATCAACAAGATAAAACAAGCTGGCCGGCCTGCCTTGGAGTATGTGCGAGAGTTTCGCAAGATAGCCGGTTGGATAGAGAGATGGCCTGAGCAATCCATAATTCATCATTTCAGGGAAGGGTTGGATGACCACCTTTCTGCATATACCGAGCTGTACCTGACCAGCTGCAAGAATGGTACTGGGCAGCTCACCCACTATAAGAAGCCTCTTCCACCTGAAGCCGAGCCAAGGCCAGAACAACCTGAATGGCAATCACCGCCACAAAAACCTCCAACTACTGTAATAGCTGAAAGACCCAGGTCACCTGCAGGCCCATCAATTAAGTGTTTCCGATGCGGACAGCAGGACATCAAGCAGCGAATTGCCCAGTCGCTTATCCCCAATTGCAGAAAGGACCAGGACCAGCAGTGACAAAGAAACCTGCACAGTGGCTAATGAAAGAGAAATCCACCCAGATCACGCAGGAACCTGTTGCCCAGGTCACATCTCCCACACGGGAGAATGCCGGGATTCAGGCTGGATCCGCCCCCGTTCTACCCTCTTTCGACAGTGATGACAAAAGAAAGAACGACCCAATGGTGAGCTGACACATCCCACCTTTCTCACTACCTGCCAAGCTCATAATCTCTAAATCGGGTAAGGAGGTAGATTTATTTATTTATTTATTTATTTATTTGATTTATATACCACCCTTCTCCTGAAGGACCCAGAGCGGTGCACAGGGCAATAAAAATAAGAATACAGAATATAAGATTTAAAATTAAATGATTGTGCCCGATGCAGTAAATTAGTTAAAAATGGTGTTAAAACCCCAAACCCATCAGACCAGGCCATCTTGTTCGAATAGATAAGTTTTTAGATCACGCCGGAAGGAGCAAAGATCGGGGGCCATCCGGAGTTCAGCTGGTAAGCGGTTCCAAAGGACTGGTGCACCCATCGAGAACGCCCTCCCCCTGGGGGTCACCAGCCGACATTCTCTGACTGGTGGTACCCTGAGGAGGCCCTCTCTGTGGGAGCACACTGGACGGAGGGAAGTTGACACCGGCAGCAGGTGCTCCCGTAGGTAGTCCAGATCCATGCCACGTATGGCTTTATATGTCATCACCAGCACCTTGAATCTCACCCGGAAGGCAACTGGAAGCCAATGCAGCTCACGGAGCAGAGGTGTAACATGGGAGTATCGGGAGACCCCCAACAGAACTCGCGCAGCTGCACTCTGTACCAGTTGAAGCTTCTGAGTGGTCCTCAAGGGCAGCCCCATGTAGAGAGTATTGCAGTAGTCTAAACGAGAGGTCACAAGTGCATGAGTGACTGTACGCAAGGCATGCAGGTCCAGATAGGGTCGCAACTGGCACACCAGACGAACCTGGGCGAAGGCCCCTCTAGTCACAGCTCCTATATAATCTTCTAAGGAGAGCTGTGAATCTAAGAGGACACCCAAGTTGCGAGCCTTATCTACGGAGGGTAATAACTCACTCCCCATAGTAAGAGATGGAATAATCTGAATTTCCTGAGATACCGGCACGTACAGCCACTCAGTCTTGTCAGGGTTGAGCTGAAGCCTGTTCCTCCCCATCCAAACCCGGACAGCTTCCAGGCAACAGGACATCACGTCGAGGGCATCACTGGGGTGGTTTGGGGTCGAGATGAAAAGCTGGGTATCATCAGCATACTGATGATACCCCACTCCAAAACCACGGATGATCTCACCTAGCGGCTTCATATAGATGTTGAACAGGAGTGGTGAGAGGACCGACCCCTGAGGAACTCCATAAACGAGAGGACTTGGGGTCGATCTCTGCCCACCCACCAACACCGACTGCGAACGTTCTAGAAGGTAGGAGGAGAACCACTGAAAAACAGTGCCTCCCAGTCCCAACCTCCTGAGACGCCGCAGTAAGATACCATGGTCGATGGTATCAAAAGCCGCTGAGAGGTCTAATAGGACTAGGACAGAGGAACAACCCTTGTCCCGAGCTCACCAGAGATCATTCATCAGAGCGACCAATGCCGTCTCCGTGATTTAAAGGTGCTAGTTGATTCTGGATGCTCCCAATGCATCATTAGCTTGCCATTTGCCATGAAACTGGGCATACGAGCAAAATTGCTCTCCAAACCTATGAGGTTCAAGCAAGCCGATGGCTCCCTGATAGGAGGGACTTTAGTCACGCAATTAACCTATGCCTAGAAATAGGTGAGCACTGGGAGTTTATTCACCTCCTGGTGACCCCAAAAATGACAGAGGCTATGATCCTAGGATTAGCCTGGTTGGACAAATGGAAGCCGTTTATCTAGTGGGAGAAAGGAATGAGAATTGTGAAACTACCTATAGGGCCTCCCACTGATTCAACAGATGTGGCAGGACAATTTAGGCCAACAACTGAACAGTGACATTGCAGTCAGACTTCTTTTACTGCAAAAGAACAAAAGTGGAGTCCTACAACCCTGCGCCTACACCTCCAAAAAATTCACTGAAAGTAAGATTAGATGGGCAATCTGGAAGAAGGAGGCCTTTGTCATTAGGTTGAGCCTGTTAAACTGGCAACACTATTTAGAGGGGAGCAAGGTGCCATTTGAAGTATGGACAGATCACAAAACCTAGAGGCACTGAAGACCCCCCGCAAACTGTCCCCAAAATAAGTGCAGTGGGCATAGTACTTTAATCATTTCAACTTCACTCTAAAGTACATACCGGGAGGAAAAAACTTTCTTAGCTGATGCACTATCCCGATTGCCCTAGTAACAAAAGCGAACGCAAAGAGGTCAACAAAGCAATTATCCCCAGTTCACAATCTGCGGCACAATTCACACCTCACAGAACCCCTAATCCTGATGGACCTGGGAGTGAGGAAAATAAACCAAGAGCTCCTCACCGATCAAAGGTTCAAAGATAATCAAACCTCTTTAACATGCAGGGATGGTTTGGCATACAAGGGGGAATAGAATAGAATCTAACTTTATTACGGTCATAGACCAGCAATAGATGTCACTTCTTACAATATATTAAAAAAATAGTACTGACATTAATAATAAATAATAACATCCCTGTTAAGAAAACTCATGTTCTCAAAATGTTAGGGTCATTCCCTAGTTTATGTGAGTGGGAAGCGGCGTACAAGGGAGGGCAGGAAACTGTATCTGCCTGAAGCCCTCTGTTTCAATGCTCTCAAACACAGCCATGACGTAAAACAGGCTGGACACTTCAGATATTTAAAAACTCTACACTTCATCCGCCAGCAATTTTGGTGGCTGGGGCTAAAACAAGATGTGGAAAACTATGTCAGGAGTTGTGCCATATGTGCCACCATGAAAAGAATTCCAGGGAAACCCCTGGGTTACTGCAGCCGGTGGTAAACCTTCTCAACCATGGGAAGAGATAGCTATGGACTATTTTATTTTATTTTTTCAAATTTTATTGATTTTCTAATATTACATTCACATATTTGAAAAGCAATGTGGTGGCTGGGTAGTAGTAATTCAATTACATACAGATATCATTAGTACAGATTTCAAATTGCTACCATAAATATTTCCTCTCTTTTTCCCTTCATAAAGTAAAGGTAAAGGTTCCTCCGCACATGCGTGCTAGTCGTTTCAAACTCTAGGGGCCAGTGCTCATCTCCGTTTCAAAGCCGAAGAGCCAGCACTTGTCCAAGGACATTTCCATGGTCATGTGGCCGGCATGACTAGACGCCAAAGGTGCACGGAACGCTGTTACCTTCCCACCGTAATGGTTCCTATTTTTCTATTTGCATTTTTATGTGCTTTCGAACTGCTAGGTTGGCAGAAGCTGGGACGAGTAACAGGTGCTCACTCTGTTACACGGTACTCGGGATTCGACCCACCAAACTGCTGACCTTCTGATTGACAAGCTCAGCATCCTAACCCACTGAGCCATTGCATCCCTTTTTTTCCCTTCATATATGCTGTCTATTTGTAAATTTAAAGACCAGTTTTATCCTATCAATCACAAGGAGAATAACTTTCTTATATTAGTTTCCCCTTTTAAGTTGCATTACTGAAATAAATAAACTTTTGCACAATATTCTAATTTTTTGAGTTTCACCTGTACTCCCAATTCATCTATCACCATTTCTCACAAAATCTAATATTCAAAATACATATCCCGTTTACTTAACTTCTCACCCTCTATCTCAACAAGTTAAGGATACAATATGATATCCTTCCTTTTTGCTAATTTTCAGGGGGGGTTTTAAGTAGTAATCAAAATTTCTTTTTATTTCAATATTTAATACTTCCTCTCTTCCTTTTTGTATCTGATATCTCTTGCTTAAACTGATAATTTTTGTTTTTAACATTCCATATAGACCTATTTATTACTTTCAACGTTTTTAGCTTATCTACATTATTCACCGTTATGAATAATGTATGCACAAATCAGTATTCAAATTAGCTATTAGTATTTATACTGCTAAATTTTAACGACCAAATTTTTTTCTTTATCTCAGTGTCAGAATCCAATTGTATTTCATTTCTATCTATCTTCTCTGATTTAAAAACCAATCCTTACTATCTCCTGGATTCTGTCATATGAAAAAGGGGAGGGGGTATACATGGGGGTTTTACTACTTTCACTTCCTGTCTTCACCACAAAGTAACCTTTTGTTGATTCACTTTGAGTTGCTAACTATAACAATTAAGCCATCTGCCTTTCCTCCTATGCCTCTCTGAAACTCTTCTCTTCACTGACAGCAAGGGAAAAGGGGAGAGGGAAAGAGAAGAGGATTGAATGATCGTGCTGAGGGAGCCGGACTGATGTTATTTTTCCTGAAGTAACACCTAGAAATCTGCTGGTTTGGATTGCCTGGAAGAAATTCGGGGGGCGGGGGGGGGCTGCTTGGAAACACTTTAAAACATTGAATGGTGGGGGGGGATCCCCCAGATCCTGTTTAGCATGCCTTCAGCCAGTCTCTCTTAATAAAGATTCCTGTTAGAAGAAACCGCTTCCAAGAGTTCTGTTTTTTTTAAGACGTAGATTGAAGTGGGTCCTTACATAATGTGTTCAACATACACATCTTATCTATTTAAGTACATTCTGTTTCAGATTTCAATAAGATGGTTGAATCTCCATTCTTCTTGAGTCTTATTCTAGCTTTTTTCCTTTGCCAAATTATCTTCCATGTCCTTGTTTTTGGATCATTGAATATCATGTATATTAATTGATATTGGCAAAACCATCCGGTCGCCATTTTTTTGAGAGGACTTGTAGATCTAGCGGGTCGTCTCTTTATTCTTCCATATCGACCTGGTAGTTCTGAATTGTTTGTCTTCTCATCCAAATGTTCTTCTTCTAGATCGCCTAGTTCCTTCTGAGTTGTATAAGAAATCTTTTCCTTTGGGACTTCCGGGTGGCAGCTGCTTTTAGGTTGTCAGCTTCGCGGCTTTGTAGAACCGCCGAAAACAGCGCCGATCAGCTGTTTCGGCGGTTCGGAAGCCCCCTCCTCGGGAGAAGAGGAGGAGGTGAGTATCCAAGTAGGGAGAGGGCTCTCCGGGGCCGCCAGGGCTTAAAGTTCTGGCGGCTGAAGGATTGAGCCCCCCCGAAGCTTGGATTTCTCCGGGCTACGCAGCGTTTCTGCTCCGTGTCTTCTGGAGAAGAACAAGGCAACGCAACCATCCCTGCTTACAAGAATGGATTTTGGAAGATAATGAAAGGAGGCAGAGCGATGCAAGAGAATAAGGAGTAAGTGAACTTTTGATCTTTGGCTCAATCCACATTGAAGACCCTGAAAGTGAAAGTGCGTAGTTGCAATAGAGGGAAAGATGGCGGCTAAATCTTCTAAACTTACTAAAAGTGCGGGGGCTTCCCCCCTGCCGCAATCTTCAGTGCAAGTCTTAGCACCTCCTGCACCCTCACCTTTGCCTGTTTTAACAGTTAAAGT